>SNVD02009698.1:0-39272 GCA_013180625.2 Boswellia sacra
TCTCAATCCTGATCTCAAGCTCCCCAGATCTTAGAGCCCCAAGTACACCATCCAAATTAAGACTATCTCTGCCATATTTAATGATAGATTTAACCTCCCTAAAATCATCTAGTAGAGAGTTCAAGAGAATAACGGCCTGGTTTTCATTACTAATCTTCTCATTAACATTAGCAAGATCAGTCACAATCTTTTTAAAGTCTCAAAATTATCTTCTAGTGCCTTAGATGGGTCCATCTTGAACCCAAACAATTGCTCTTTAAGATAAATCTTATTGGACAAAGATTTTGTCATATACAAAGATTTGAATTTTAGCCAAAACCTTCACTACAGTATCCTCTCCATATATTTTCTGTAGAATGTTATCTGTTAGGTAGAGTATGAGAGTGCTATATGCTGTCTCTATAATCTCATCTTTCTCCTCCTTAGATAGATCTTCCTCTATGGCAGTTTTTCCTTCAAGAGCCTTCGCGCACTTCTTCTACATGAGAATCGCCCTCATCTTCTTCTTCCAAAGACCAAAGTCACCCTTGCCATCGAACTTCTCTATTTCAAACTTGGTTCCAACCATTGTTTCTCACTTGAAAATTTTTACGAACAGGTTATATGCAAAGCCAAGCCTAAACTAAGGCTCTGATACCAGATTGTTGTGACAGACCATGGATTTAGCCAACCAATTGCACTCGAGAGCCACAAAATACCAAGCACAATAGAGATATCAATCCACAATAAACAAAAAAACAAGCAAAGAAAAAATAAACAAGAGATAACACCAAAATTTAAGTAGCTCGGCCAATTAAGCCTATATCCACTGGGAAGACTGCAGAAGAATTTTCACTGTGAAGAAAACAAGATTACAAGGCTTACAATACTCTCTCTCACTAAAAAATATACTTTTCTTAGCCCTCACGTTTCTCTAAAAACCCTAGAAGAGAATATTAAGAAGTCTCTCTCAAAATATAAAAGACAACCTTTAAATAATGCCCAGGCAGTGTATAGTAATTGACATTTGAGCAGTAGTGCAATGCCTCTGGCGCAGGAGCACAAGGTCTTTGCCTGGAGCTAAAGCATCCTATCCTTGTCGTTGCACTGTGGCGCAACAAATCTTGCGTAGGAGCACAACATTTCTTGCGAAGAGGTATGGGTCCCTAAGTCTGACTCTGAATTTACTATGATTTGAGAGCCAACATTAACAACTTCCGTAATAATAACGAGTTTTTTATTCTGTTCTATTTTATGGGATCATTGTTCCCCTGCATGTTAAAGAGTTCACATATAAAAAATATTTATTTCTTGCATACGAGCTATGAAGTGCAATGGAAGCGATTAGCATTCTATTGGACGTCTAGTTAGCAGTTAAAGGATTTGCAAGAATTAGAAGGTAACATTAACTCTTCAGCTCATAAAAAAACTTAATTAATAGCAGTCATTATTTCTAAAATAATAATTATTTATTCATTATCTATTGAATAAATCATCACAAATGGGCATGTGTAAATCATCAGTTGAAGGAATGAGCTGTCAAAGGCTGGTTCAGAAGTCACTTATACAACTCAGCAAATTCAGTTATGCAGCTGGAGAAAAAGTTAGTTGTGAGTTAGTTACAGGAAGTTAGTTGGATTGTCCAGTACAGCTAGTTAGTTAGCTGCCCTAGCCGCGAAACTCCACCATGTTGTGTAGTCAATCTTGGAAGTTTATCTTCATTAAAGACAACATCTCTGCTAATGATTGGTTTTGACACTTCTTAAGCTGTGTACCATAATCTATAGCCTTCTGTACCTTCGGGATAGCCAACAAAGATATATTTCAATGCTCTAGGCTCTAACTTCCCATCATTCATGTGTATACGTTGTGCAGCCAAAAACTCTAAGAAGGATGTTCATAGACTTTGGCATAAGTTACTATAAGTCTCTTTTCTATTAAAGTTTTCAGACTTCAAATAAATGGCACAAAACCTTCCAAAAACTACCATAGTTTTTTGTTCGGTTTTGCCATATACCTTAGATAAGTATTTCTTGTATTACTACGTGTTTACTTCTACTTTCTTTAGATGCTATGACGTTTATTTAGTCTATACACTTTATTGATAATAGTAAATTATACTGTTGCAGTTACTAAATCATGTTGTCCCTCTTCATTCCAAGATGACCAAACTACTTTGGAGGATTTGAAGAATGTAATTTCTAAAGGATCAAGAAGCACAAAATGGATAGCAATGATCTTGACAAAAAATATATCAAGGCATGGGTTGGTGATGAACACTTAAATATGCATGTTTAATAAGAGTTTAGTTTATCATATTGCATTAATAGTGTCATTAAATTCCTCAACTTAAGCATATTTGTAGCATTTGCATCTTTGGAATTAATTTCTCTTAATTTTGGTTTTGTTACAGGTTCGGTAAAATGGGCATAACTCTCTATTTATAGATCAGAATGGTGCAATTCTTAATGTTTTGGAAAGCTGATTCAATTGTCTACAAGATTGCATTTCACAAGCATCATCAAATTCGGGCTCTTAGTGGACCAAAATTGGGCTTGAAGTGAACCCATCTACAGTCTCGGCCCAGTCTGACCAGGCCTCAGTATTTGGACCGTATCTCTCAAAATACGTATCCAAATTGTGCAAATCAATATGTTCTAGAAAGCTGAGAGAAATATCTACAACTTTCATGAAGACATGTGATTAAAATTCACAACATTTCAGATGTCAAAATTGATGGTCAAAGTCGGTGCCTAATGATCCCAATTGTCAAAGATATTTACAACTAATATTTGAAAATTATGCCCTTGTAATTTGACAAGTTTGCCCCTGGATGTATCTATAAATAGAGGTGCCTTGTGACCCATTAGGGCATCTTGGCCTTGACTGGAACATTTTGGCTTTGGCTAGGATCTTGTATTGTGTTTTGTGTGTTTATGTTATTAATGAATTTTCTTTTTCTTGCATTTTATTTTCTTTCTATTATAATGTTCTTCTAATTTCTCTTTTGCTAAGGTGAAAGGGTGAAACCCTTGATATGAGAATAAGGATTCTCTAACCCTTAATATGTGCTTAATAATCTTAATCTTATAATGTTTATTCAATATGATTTATATTTAATTTCTTAATCAATCTTGACACCACTCGTAAAGTGGAGGTCTTGATCCATTGTCGACAATCCTTGGCACATCAAATGCTTGGATCCTTTCTAGATGATGTATGGTTCTTCCTTACCGACACGAATCTAGTTAGGAACCTTGATTTGTTGTAGACATATGGTGATTGGCACATTGGATGCTTGAACCCATTTACAAGAAGTGGTATAAATATGGGTAATGAAACAAATATAATTCATATAACTAAAATGGGTTAATTATCCTTATTTGAAATATCAAGGGCGGATCCCCTAACCTTAGCCTTCATTGTTATTGTGTTAATTCCTCTTGTATTTTAATTATTCTATTGTTTATGAACTTTTTATTTTATTTACTATGGTAGGTTCTACCACCTTATGAAATTGTTCTTTAATTTACTATGGTTGGTTATACCACCTATTTCCATGGATGGTTTTACCTCCTCTTGCTTTTTGTTTTATATTTGAATGGTCGGTAATACCACCTACCATCTTACATACTTGTTGATATTATCATGTCACCTCTTTGAATCATCCATATCACATTTGTTTAGCTTATAATTTGTAATGCTTAAATTCCCTTCCTCGTGGATCGACCCCGGTCTCACCGGGTTTTATTACTTCAACACTCCTATATTTGGGAGACAATCCTTTTTCGGATGTGTCAAGTTTTTGGCGCCGTTGCCGGGGAAGGTAAAAATTGGCGTGCAAAATTGTAAGTGTTCTCTTTTCTCATCTTAGATCTAAATTTTTTATTTTTGTGTGTTCATCTTTTGCTCTCTTTTCTTCTCCCTTTCTTGCATGAAAATTTGGTCACGAACATCTAGTGATAGACTTGTTAGAAAAACATCATCTTCCTTAGAAAACATGGCCAACAATCATGAAGAAATATTCACGGATGAAGGGGACAACCGTTCGCAACAAAATGATCAAAACCAACGAAGAACCCTCAGAAACTACATGAATCCGGTAAGGACTAGTGCACCATCTTGTGTAGTTTCTCCTCCAGATTCAATCCATTTCAATTTCAAACCAAGTTTTGTTCGACTTCTACCCACTTTTCATGGCCTTGACATGGAGAACCCATATTCCCACTTGAAACTCTTTGAAGAGGTATGTAGCTCCTACACTGACCCAAATTGTAGCATAAACACCATTAGATTAAAGCTTTTTCTTTTTTCTTTAAAAGATAAAGCTAGAACATGGCTACAAAATTTGAGGTCGAATTCCATCAGTTCATGGGATGAGAGGAAACAACAATTTTTGAAAAAATTTTTTCCTACCCATAGAACAAATTCTCTTAAAAGACAAATTTCTGATTTCTCTCAGAAACAAGGGGAAACCCTTTACCAATGTTGGGATAGATATAAGGAACTACTTAATACCTGTCCTCACCATGGTTTCGAAAATTGGAGAATAGTTGCACACTTCTATGAAGGGTTAACACCTCAAGATAGGCAACTAGTAGAATTAATGTGTAGAGGAGAATTTAAAGAAAAAGACCCTGAGGAAGCACTTGACTTCCTAGATTCCTTGGCAGAAAAGGCACAAAATTGGGACACTGCTGGCACCTATGAGGTACCAAGCAAGCCCAAACCTCGACATCCAATAGAGGTATTTACAACCTTAGGGAAGACCATGACCTTCAAGCCAAATATGCATCCCTAGCTAGAAAAGTCGAGGCTTTAGAAATGAAAAAGAGTGGTCAAATGAATTCTATTCAAGAAAATGTCTGTAACATTTGTGATGACAATGACCATTCTACTGATGATTGCCCAACTTTGCCTGCCTTTAGGGAATGTCTCCATGAAGAAGCCAATTCCTTGAACACTTTCAAAAGGCCAAATCACAATCAATATTCACAAACCTACAATCCTGGTTGGAGAAATCATCCAAATTTTAGCTGAAAAAATGATAATCATGCACAATCTTCACAAGTCCCTTTTCAAACACGACAAAATTTTCAAAATTCTCATGATCATGCATATGCTCCTCCTCCTAGGAATGACCTTCAAGAAACATTGCATTCATTCATTACAAAGCAAGAGACTTTCAATAGTCAAACTACTCAAACACTAGCAAATTAGTCAGAAACTCTTGCAAAATTTGCATCTACATGTAGCATCCAAGAGAAGGGAAAATTTCCTTCTCAAACATTGCAAAACCCCAAAGATCAATCTAACTCAAATGCAGGGAGTTCAAGTAACCATTATTTTGACCAAGCAAAGTCAGTCATGACCCTTCGCAATGGTAAGGTTGTTGAAAAACACATTCCTAATCCTTGTGAGAAAGAAGAAGAATCGATCTCTAACGGACAGGAAGAGGTTGCCAACCCAACACCTAGCAAAGAAGAAACCAAATCCTCATCTGTGCCTTCATTTCCTCAAGCATTAGCTACACCAAAGAAGCCAACTCACAATTCTAAAATCTTTGAAATTTTCAAACAGGTAAAGGTCAACATTCCCTTGCTTGATGTGATCAAACAGGTACCTTCTTATGCAAAGTTTTTGAAAGACTTGTGCACTGTGAAAAGAAAAATAAATGTGAAAAAGAAGCCTTTCTAGCCGAGCAAGTAAGTGCTATTCTTCAAAATAATAATACAGTGAAATATAAGGATCCAGGTTGTCCTACAATTCCATGTGTTATTGGAACCATTTTTAAAAAAAAAAAAACACTAAAAAAAAACAAAAAATTGAACAAGCTTTACTTGACGTGGTGCTAGTGTGAATTTGCTTCCATACTCGGTTTTTCAAAAACTCAATCTAGGTGAGTTAAAACCAACTTCTGTCACTCTTTTACTTGCTGATAGATCAATTAAAGTACCAAGAGGAATAGTAGAAGATGTGTTAGTTCAAGTCGATAAATTCATTTACCCAGTGGATTTTATCGTCTTGGATACACAACCAATGGAAGTAAGCAATTCAATTCCTGTTATTTTAGGGCGTCCATTTCTAGCTACTTCTAATGCTTTGATTAATTGCAGGAATGGAGTCATGAAGCTATCATTTGGAAACATGACATTAGAACTTAATGTTTTTAATATGTGCAAACAACCAAATGAAGAAGAAGATGAAATTGATGAGGCCAATGTAATTGAATCTCTTGTGGAAGATCACATCCAAAAAGGGAGTTCTTCTGACCCTTTGGAAACTTGTCTAGTGAATTCATTAGAATCAAGTATGGAACTAGAGTCTGATCTTTCTGATATATGTTCTTTATTGGATTGTGCACAGGTGACGGAAAAAGGCTCAAAATCAAGATTTGAAGAATTGGGGCAGATGAATGAAAGCAAGGAAGATGAAGCTCCTAAGTTAGAATTGAAGCCCTTACCTGAAGGACTGAAATATGCATATCTTGGGGAGAATCAGACATATCCGGTGGTAATTTCTTCATCCCTCACATACGAGCAACAAGGTAAGTTGATAGAAGTGCTTAAAAGGCATAAAAATGCAATTGGGTGGACTTTAAAAGATATAAAAGGCATTAACCCTTTAATTTGCACACATAGAATACATTTAGAGAAAAATGCCAAAACATCTCAACAACTTCAAAGGAGATTAAATCCACACATGAAGGAGGTCATTAGGGCTGAAGTTCTCAAACTACTTGATGTGGGAATTATCTATCCTATTTCTGATAGTAAGTGGGTAAGCCCTACGCAAGTAGTACCTAAGAAATCTGGCATTACAGTAGTTAAAAATGAAAAGGGTGAATTATTGCTAACTTGTGTTTCATCTAGTTGGAGGATGTGCATTGATTATAGAAAATTAAATGCTGTCACTAGAAAAGACCATTTTCCCTTACCCTTCCTTGACCAATTCTTGAAATAGTAGCAGGAAACCCTCACCCCTAATACTGCTTTCTGATGGATGCACCAGGCTACTATCAAATCCCCATTGCACTTGAAGACCAAGAAAAGAACACATTCACGTGCCCCTTTGGCACTTTTGCATTTAGGAGAATGCCTTTTGGACTTTGTAATGCCCCAGCCACTTTTCAAAGATGCATGTTAAGCATTTCAGTGACATGGTTGAGCATTGTTTAGAAGTTTTCATGGATGATTTAACTGTCTTTGGAAACTCTTTTGATAATTGTCTTGAAAATTTAGAAAAAGTCCTAAAAAGGTGTGTCGAAAAAGGTCTTATTTTGAATTGGGAAAAATGTCATTATATGGTCACTTCGGGAATTGTCTTAGGTCATGTGGTGTCTTCTAAAGGAATTGAAGTGGATAAAGCAAAAGTGGAATTAATTTCCCATTTGCCTCCACCAAAAACAGTTAAAGAGGTTCGTTCATTCTTAGGACATGCTGGATTTTATAGGAGGTTCATAAGAAATTTCAGTGCTATATCTAAACCTCTTTGCAACCTCTTAATAAAAGATACTTCCTTTGAATGGACTTAAGAATGTCAAAATGCCTTTGATACATTAATTGGGCTTTTAACAACTGCTCAAATTATGCAATCTCCTGATTGGTCCTTGCCTTTTGAATTGATGTGTGATGCAAGCGACTATGCAGTTGGTGATGTCTTAAGACAAAGAAAAGAAGGAAAGCCCTCATGTAATTATACTATGCAAGTAGGACTTTAAACGATGCACAAATGAATTACACGACAACTGAGAAAGAACTACTTGCAGTAGTATTTGCATTGGACAAATTTCGATCTTATTTAATTGGCTCTCCAACAATTGTTTACACTGACCATGCAGCTTTGAGATATTTAATGACTAAACAGGATGCAAAACCTAGATTGATACGGTGGATCTTATTGCTCCAAGAATTCAACATCACAATAAAGGATAAGAAAGGAGCCGAAAATGTCGTTGCTGATCATCTTTCAAGACTAACGACAGAGACCTTAATTGAAACCTCACCTATCAATGATTCTTTTCCTGATGAATTTTTATTTTCTGTTGCTACTGTACCTTGGTTTGCTAACATTGTAAATTTTCTTGCGACAGAGAAAATGCCATCTCATTGGAATACTCAAGACAAAAGAAAATTTTTAACCGAGGTGAAAAATTTTTACTGGGATGATCCGTATCTTTTCAAATATTGTCCGGATCAAATAATAAGAAGATGTATACCCGACAATGAGGTAAGTAGTGTCATTAACTTTTGTCATTCTGAAACATGTGGAGGACATTTTTCATCTAGAAAAACAGCTGCTAAGATCTTACAATGTGGATTTTATTGGCCCACCTTATTTAAAGATGCACATGCATTTTGCAAAATGTGTGAAAATTGTCAAAAATTGGGATCTATTTCAAAAAGAAACATGATGCCGTTGAATCCCATTCTTGTCGTTGAAATCTTTGACTGCTGGGGTATTGATTTTATGGGACCCTTTCCACCGTCATTTGGTTTCGTGTACATCCTTGTTGCAGTGGACTATGCTTCAAAATGGGTCGAGGCAATTCCATGTCGAAACAATGATCACAAAACAGTTGTCAAATTCTTGAAGGAGAATATCTTAAGTAGATTTGGAATTCCTCGAGACATTATTAGTGATGGGGGTACACATTTTTGTAATAAACCATTTGAAAACTTAATGAAGAAATATGGAATAACCCATAAAATTTCTACACCTTATCACCCACAAACAAGTGGACAACTTGAATTAGCTAATAGGGAGATAAAACAGATCTTAGAAAAAACGGTTAACCCAAATCGTAAAGATTGGTCTTTAAGACTTAATGATGCACTCTAGGCTTACCGAACTGCTTTCAAAACATCATTGGGAATGTCTCCTTATAGATTAGTTTATGGAAAACCTTGTCACTTGCCAGTGGAAATTGAACATAAAGGTTATTGGGCCATTAAAACATTTAACACAAACTTGAATGATGCTTGCAAGTTACGAAAACTCCAACTGAGTGAACTTGAAGAAATCAGGAATGAGGCTTATGAAAATTCTAAAATCTACAAAGAAAAAATGAAGGTTTTTCATGACAAAGTTATTGTTAGAAAATCTTTTGAACCTTCACAAAAAGTTCTTTTGTATGATTCAAGGTTGCATTTAGTTCCTGGTAAACTTCGGTCACGTTGGACTGGGCCTTTCATTGTTAAAAATGTTTTCCCTCATGGAGCAGTTGAAATTGAGAACCCAAAGAATGGTCATGTGTTTAAAGTTAATGGACAACGGTTAAAACCATTCTTTGAAAATTTTGAACAAAATGAAGAGTCCATTGCTTTAGTCGATCCTTTTTAAGGATTGATTTTTCCCGGTCAAGTGGCGGATACGGTACTCCGTGACTATTAAAGTCGGTTTTTCAGTTCCCTAAAAACTGTTGCTCACCTTGCATCCACTTTCTTTTCTTCTCTCTCATTTCCTTCACATGGATACCATTCTCTCAAAATTGCACAAACATTTTCCCTCTCTTCCTCAAAATGATTTGCTTAAAATTTATAAAGCCCGTGCAGAAAGACTAAGGTTGTTGATGCGTAAGGGTATTCCTGCTGATTTAAGATGGTTAATTGAAGCCAAGGTTCGATTCTCTTGTGAGTTTTCAGATAATCTTGTTTCCCATAATTGCCAGGTTTGGGAAAAAGCTCTTATGCCAAAAAAAGCTGCAAGAGCGAAAAAAGGTTAAAGTTTGTCCCAGATTGTGCAAGATGGCTTGTAACAGCGTTGCCCGCCTCCTTGGGATATTTGTTAACAATCGATTCGTAGGAATAAACTACAGTTATCAAGAATGGACCGGAGTAAGGCAGTCTGGATTGATATCCGAACGACTCTTGAGTGAGAAGCTTATCTCGTGGGACGTGTGACAGCTGTGAATTGTTTTCGTGAAATTTTTAATTTGTGGACACAATTCCGAGATGAGCAGGAACGCTATAGTCTTGGGAATCTGACTCAAAACGACCTGTTTGCCAGTTTATAAGAAAACTGGATAGGAAGCATATCCCCAACTCATAGAAGGTGTTTAAGCCGTTTCTGGATGTAAAACCAGAGGAAGATTGTGAGCACAGTCAAACTCCTTTAACATATGCATGCGTGCCATCCATTTTGAATTTTAAGACCTCATAGCTGTCATTTTTGAATTTGTATCTTTTGTTTGACTTATGGTGTCTTATTTCATCATCTTTTGATTTTTGTGCATTATTGTCAACTTTTTCAACAAACAATCGAGCTACCTAGATAGATATCATAATTAGCATACCTTTTTGCACTCCATAAATACCACATGTCTTGTTCTCTTCTTCACACATATTTAGAGAGTTACATAGACATGGAGGGAACTTCAAAACGTCGAATCCAAAGGATATGTGTATTCTGTGGATCTCGACCAGGTAAAAGTGAAGAGTTCGTAGAAGTAGCGAATTATCTTGGTAGGCTACTGGCTGAAAGAAAGATTCATGTGGGTTATGGGGGAGGTAGCCTCGGGTTAATGGGTTATGTGTCAACAGCTGCACATGTAGGAGGTAGTCAAGTTTTAGGAGTTATTCCTAAAGCTTTGGCCATAAAAAGCATCGTTGGAAAAACGGTTGGGACGGAGTTACAGGTCTCCTCTATGCATGAACGCATGGCACATATGCTCGTCAATTCAGATGCCTTTATTGCTTTACCAGGTGGCTTTGGCACCCTTGAAGAAATTTTTCAAATTGCCTCTTGGGCCCAACTGAATCTCCATCAAAACCCTATAGGTTTGTTGAATGTTAACAATTTCTTTGATCCTTTAATAAGTTTTGTTGATGCAGCTGTAGAACAAAATTTTATCCCACATTGGGCGAGAAAGATCCTTATTTCTGTCACTTCTGCTGGTGAGTTACTTGACAAATTACAAGAAGTTGAGTATGAACCTTACCCAGCTAGTACTCAAATTAATTGGGCAGGAGGGCAAAGCAAAAAGTGCAAATCGGATCTGAATCTCCGTTTGTAATTTTTTTTGTCTTTTATTTTATTTTATTTTTAGCATGTTATTTTATGAGTCTTTCAGGTCATCTCTCTTGAATAACAGAAGCTTCAGGTAATATCTCCTATACTTTATCTCTCTACATTTAAACATTGAGGACAATGTTTTATTTGGTTGGGGGGGAAGGATAGTAGACATAAGTGTGTCTTGAATTTTCTTTTTTCTTGCAAAAAAAAAAAAAAAGCGTTAGTAATTAGATTCAGAGTGCGGTGTAAGAAGTTCAAATCCTCTTGAGACGCATTCTGGGTCAGGAATGGCAGAGTATGGAGGGCCAGTTTGAACTCTTGAAACCTATTCTAACCAATTTGTCATTTTATTTTGATCTTATGAACTCATTTTAGCTAACTTGATATTATTTAGACTTGATTTTTGAATTTTATAACAAGAAGGTCTTATTCATTTCACTTTGAATTATTCAAATCTATGAACTCTCACAACCTTATCATTTAATAAATTGTGTGCTTATGTACTCGTTAAGCAAGTATTCATAAACCTTTCTTCACACACACACACACATACCTTGATGCATGATTGTGGGTGACAAAATGAAATGTTGTAATATTTGAGTTCTTTTATTTTGTTTAGGATAACAACACAAAGGAAGGGGAAAGTTAAAAAAAAAAAGAAAAAAAGTGAAAAAAAAGAAGAGAATAATTATGGATAAGTTTGGTCTCGTAGCCTCCTTAATTCGAGCAATTAAGCCGAGGGGTGCCTCAACACCTAATACCCTAAGACCAACTGGTTTGGGAGCTATTGGCCCAAAGCTCGCTACATGGATTAAGGAGAAAGCTTAATGGGATTGAACATTGCACTATCCACAAGTTTCTAAGTAAAAATAAAGCATCGGCAACCCGAGTCGTTAAGCTCAAAGGGGTGTCTTAACACCTAATGCCCTAAAGCCAACTAGTCTGCGAGTCATTAGCCTAAGGCTCGCTACATGGGTTAAAGATCCATTCCTTTAATAATATATATATATATATATATATATATGTATGTATGTATATATATATAAATGAATAAATGCCCCTTACCTAAGGTTGTTAGCCTTAACAAATATTAGAACCGATATGGTTTCTTTCTAATAAGCCCCATAGTCATGTATTGACTGAGCACAAAAAGAAGGTTTGTAGATATCTTGACCGAAGGGTACATGAGTGATAAAAGAATAATAATAATAATAATAATAATTGGTTGAGAGTTTGTTTATTTAGATAAAATCAATGAGAGTGCAATAATGATCACCTTGGATGTAAAATTCTATAAATCACTTCTAAATAATAACGCTTTAATTGCTAGGGACTAGCAATAAGCTAGTTCGGGGGTGTGATAAACACTTAAATATGTATGTTTAATAAGAGCTTAGTTCATCATATTATATTAATAGTGTCATTAAATTCCTCAACTTAAGCATATTTATAGTCTTTGCATCTTTGGAATTAACTTCCTCTTAATTTTGGTTTTGTTATAGGTTCGGTAAAATAGGCATAACTCTCCATTTATAGATCAAAATGATGCAATTCTTAATGTTTTGGAAATCTGATTAAATTATCTACAAGATTGTATTTCAGAAGTATCGTCGAATTCGGGCTCTTAATGGACCAAAAATGGGCTTGAAGTGAACCCATCTGCAGTTTCGACCTAGTCTGACCAGGCCTCCGTTTTGGACCATATCTCTCAAAATACGTATCTAAATTATGCAAATCAATATGTTCTAGAAAGCTGAGAGAAATATCTACAACTTTCATGAAGACATGTGATTAAAATGCTCAATATTTCAATGTCAAAATCGGTGGTCAAAGTGGTGCACCTAATGATCCCAATGGTCAAAGTTAGTTCACCTAACATTTGACAACTATTCCTTTGTAATTTGACAAGTTTGCCCCCGAATGTATCTATAAATAGAGGTGTCTTGTGACCCATTAGGGCATCTTGGCCTTGGCTGGGGTCTTGTATTGTGTTTCTCCCTTGTGTTTTAATGTTATTAATGAATTTCCTTTTTCTTGCAATTTGTGTTCTTTCTCTTATAATGTCTTTCTAATTTCTCTTTTGCTAAGGTGAAAGGGTGAAACCCTTAATATGAGAATAAGGATTCTCTAACCCTTGGTATGTGCTTAATAATCGTAGTCATATGTTGTTCATTTTATATGATTTATATTTATTTTCTTAATCAATCTTGACACCACTCGTAAAGTGGAGGTCTTGATCCATTGTAGACAATCCTTGGCACATCAAATGCTTGGATCCTTCTAGATGTCGTATGGTTCTTCCTTACCGACATGAATCTAGTTAGGAACCTTGATTTGTTGTAGACATATGAAGATTGGGACATTGGATGCTTGAACCCATTTACAAGAAGTGGTATAAATATTGGTAACGAAGCAAATATAATTCATATAACTAAATTTGGTTGTTTATCCTTATTTAAAATATCAATGGCGGATCCCCTAACCTTAGCTTTCATTATTGCGTTGATTTCTCTTGTGTGATTCTCATTTATTGTTTAAGAACTTGTTCTTTACTTATATTTGTTTATATTATCTTGCCATCTCTTTGAATCATTCACATCACATTTGCTTACTTATAGTTTGTAGCGCTAAAATCCCCTTCCTCGTGGATCAACCTCAGACTCACCGGGTTTATTACTTTGACACTCCTATACTTGGGAGACAATCCTTTTTTTGGATGTGTCAACAATGATCACAAAACAGTTGTCAAATTCTTGAAGGAGAATATCTTTAGTAGATTTGGAATTCCTCGAGCCATTATTAGTGATGGGGGTACACATTTTTGTAACAAACCATTTGAAACTTTAATGATGAAATATGGAATAACCCATAAAATTTCTACACCTTATCACCCACAAACAAGTTGACAAGTTGAATTAGCTAATAGGGAGATAAAACAGATCTTAGAAAAAACGGTTAACCCAAATCGTAAAGATTGGTCTTTAAGACTTAATGATGCACTTTGGGCTTACCGAACTACTTTCAAAACATCATTAGGAATGTCTCCTTATAGATTAGTTTATGGAAAACCTTGTCACTTGCCTGTGGAAATTGAGCATAAAGCTTATTGGGCCATTAAAACATTCAACACAAATTTGAATGATGCTTGCAAGTTATGTAAACTCCAACTGAGTGAACTTGAAGAAATCAAGAATGAGGCTTATGAAAATTCTAAAATCTACAAAGAAAAAATGAAGGTTTTTCATGACAAAATGATTGTTAGAAAATCTTTTGAACCTTCACCAAAAGTTCTTTTGTATGATTCAAGGTTGCACTTATTTCCTGGTAAACTTCGTTCATGTTGGACTGGGCCTTTTATTGTTAAAAATGTTTTCCCTCATGGAGCAGTTGAAATTGAGAACCCAAAGAATGGTCATGTGTTTAAAGTTAATGGACAATGATGCGTTCGAAACTAGCAAGTATACTAGTCGCACAAGTAATAAAGTGATAAGTAAGATATCGTTCCCACGAGGATTGATTCTAATTGAATTTGTTTATTTTTCCAGCAATAACATAAACTAAACAGGGGGGGTTTTGTTGTTGATTAACTAAACTTAAACTAAGCAAACTGACAGAAACATACAATGCAAAGTTTAATCATTGAGAATACACAATGAAAGAAATCTGTTAGGATCATTCTCTGCCACAAGATATTGATTTGCGAATTAATTGTAGGATTATCATCCAATTACACCATTGAAATTATCAACCGTAGATAACAATAAGCTCTGTTATCCCAATCTTTCCTTACTTTGTTGTTAAATAAAACAGGCTCTTAATTTAATCTCTATCCATTAAACAACCTAGAACAAGCTCTCTAAATTTAATTCAATGGATGCATTACGATAAGAAAGATAGGTTGATCTAAGCAATAAACACACAAGCTCCGATTATTTAACTTAGGTTATATTCTCCAATTGTAATCTCTGATCACAATTTTGCTACTAATAATTAGAAATTCAAGACAATTACGGATCAAGATTTCAATCTAGCAATAGACAATATCCAATAAAATTCTTGGCCCCACCCAAATGCAATCACGCAGTAATCATAAGCATTAAAAAACCCCCCCATTGTGGGGGGGGGGAAAAAATACAAGCAACTCAATTAGAGAATTGGATAACAACTTCTTACACAATCAACTCACAAAAACCATATCAAGGGCTTTGAAATCACTCTTAACTATTTCAGATTCAGTTACACATGTTTAAAAATGTGGTAAATACAATACAACGTGGAGACATTCCAGAAAATGAAAGGGAAGGGAAAACTTAGCAATTTTGATGTAAATCTCTTTGAATTGTAGTTCTTCCTCTTTCCAAGCTTTCTTTCTCCTTAAAAAACTCCAGGAGATGAAAGAAATCCAGAGCTGCAGCCTCTACCACGTTTGTCCCCTCTTCAAGTTGAAATAAAACCCTAAAATGTGTTTAAATACTCTGCTATAGTAACCTGCTACAGTGTCTGTATTATATACATGCTACAGTGATTGTGGAATTACATTTCTATACTTCTCACACTGTTTTGATTACAACTTTTGGTACACTGAATGGATTTATAAAACGTAAATTTCTCCAGAAAATAGACTTCGAGATCTTTCCAACGGTATATAATCTGTCTCGGGTTCATTGTATATCAATACAATTAAATCCGAGAAGATGGTTGAACTAGCAGAGGGTGAAATGAAGGGTTTTATACTCTATTTTTGTGCAAGTTTGCTCCAAAACTCCTATAAACAACATCAAAACCACACAAACCATAAAAATACCAAGGAATATATCACAGAAACATGGACGAATTGATATGAAATGATACATAATAGAGACTTATCAAATTCCACACTTAAACTGTTGCTAGTCCTCGAGCAAATAACGACAATATGAAACAAAATAAATGAAACAGATTTTCAAAGAAAATTAACACAAATGCTTCAACTTGCAAATAGGCTCAAAGATTGTACTTAATTATAACCCAAGGAAAACTTCAAAATAATACACTTGATCAAGAATCTCATTACAAAGATTAGTTTCGCTCTACTTCAATTCCTCCAATGTGTGTGTGTGTAGAGCCATTCTCACCTAATCATTTGTAACCCGGATGAGTTTTTTATGCATAAATGATCATATTTTAATATTGAGATGTGTGTATAAATGAACTCCATAGGCTATGCTTTTCAGTTCACTCTCCACTAATGTAGACATGCACAATCACCAAGGATCAAGTGGACTTTTATTAGCTTGTAAAGGGCGTTTGGCTTGGGTGAAGGTATGATCAAGGATAATACTTTGGCTCCAATCACCCAACAAACACACATAAGCTCATTCAAGATTATGTGGAGCTCAACCCTTATAACACCTTATTTCAATTCACCAGGTTACACCCCAACTTATTTAGACAACTCAATCCTTTTTTTTTTTGTTCGTAGAAAACAAAAGAAACTATACCCCCACACTTTGATATTTCATTCCTTTTAAGAAGACTTAAGGTAATAGATCTATATTCCTTCTTCTTTTGTTCTTCTTTTGTTCTTTTTTTTTCTTTTTTTTTCTTTTTTTTATTTTTTTACTACACTTCCCTTCCCCCACACTTAAACCACACATTGTCCTCAATGTGTAAGTACGTGGACGATAAGTACAGATTGGTTTTTTTTCTTTTTTTATTTTTTTTTCAAACACAATAGAACTCACTTGCATTGCTCATGACACATCCCAACCTCCTCTAACTTCCCAAAACCAGAACATAGCTCAAAATTTAATTGTGAATGATCTAAATGCTCATAGGTAAAGGATAAACTATTTGGAACAAATTCATTTTAGGTTAGGAAATCTTTTAGTGAGTTAACAAAGAAAAAGGCTTACAAAGGCTCAAAGGGGTAACTAGGGATCAATTTCAGTCAATGTTGGCTATTAAGGCTCAAACGGTCCAAAGATGGCCCAAATCATTTCCCCAATGTTGCACAGTCTAGGATTTCGCCTCGATGACCATCAAACAAGTTCTAGAATTCATTGAAATCTGAAGAAACATTTAAATTACATAAACTTTCTCTAAGTGAACAAATAACTCAGTGATAATAGCTCAGTGCTCAATGTTGCGCAAGGAATCAAAAGCAAAGCGAAAACCAATAACATTTCAAGCACACAGATCCATGCATCATTTATCATTTTCCAAGAGTTATTCTTAATTCAATCATTATCTATCATCGACCCACAAAATGCAAGAAAAGAGGTACGTGGCGTTGTTACACCTGAGTCAAGATTGTATATTTCAACAATCCTTAGGACCAGTAGCCCGCAGACTTAAGGGTTCCAGCCTATATACCTTTATTATGAAAGAACAAAACAAGATACAAGACACTTCAAACAACATGAAATAAACAAACTACAGATTTATTAAGAGAGAATGCGTTTCAAGAGTTAAGAAAACCCCATCTTCTGCCATTCTCAGGTTTTTCCACAATGTTTTTTTTTCGAATCGAAACTGATAAATACAAAAACACACAAGAACTCGAAATTACATAAAACTAAACTTACTCAGAAAATAATAAAGTCCAACAAATCAGCAAACACAAACAAGTCAGTTAGAATGGGTCTAAAAAGTTTAGAAGTTAGCCTCCTTATTCAGCCCTTATGGATTAAAGAAATCCAGAATGCGTTTCAAGAGAACTTGAACTTTTTAAGCCACCACTCTAAAGCCAAGATTAGAAAATATTACCTGGGGTGAAAAAAATAACCTGAAAAAAAAAACTCAACTCAATAAACACAATAAATAGAAAGCAAAGAAAATGAAGCAACCAGCAGATAGAGATTACAGATGGGAGTTAAATCCAGTTTTACGCCTCTTATTGCCTTCTCCAAACCAATCAATCCGAGCTGTTGTTGGATCAGGCGAATAGACGAATTCTTGTAGTTTTGTCAATTAACTCCCCTGCCGTTGAAGCTGTAACAAGGATTTGCCTCGCTGATGGTGAGATAAAATTTTTTTCTACAGCTTGATCAAGAAAAGACAACAAACCATCAAAAAGTTATTGACATTTAACAAACCAATGGGTTTTTTATGGATGTTTAGCTGTGCCCAAGAGGTGATTTGAAATATCTCCTCTAATGTACCATAACCACCAGGCAAAGCTATAAATGCATCGTACTTAACAATCATATGTGCAATACGCTCATGCATGCTAGAGACCTGTAACTCTTCCCCGATTGTATTGCCTACGATATCTCGTACAGCTAATGGTTTAAGGATAATGCCGAGAACTTTACTCCCTCCTAGGGATGCAGCTGTCGACACACACCCCATTAACCCAAGATAACCCCTCCATAAATCAAATTAATACCCCTACGCAGCTAATGTCCCCTACCAAGATCAAGAGCTGCTGTTGTAAACTTTCCAACTTTACCAAATTGCGATCCACAAAATATGCATATATTTTAGAATCGCCGAATTGGTGTTTTCTCTATTTCTACAAGTGCTCTAACTTGTGTAAGACAATGACGCACGTTAGGTAATATGCTTTTCAAGTGTAAGACAGGTTATAATAATGACATTTGAAAATATGGAGAATGGATATATACACACGTAAAACTCTCAAATTTGACACATGGGGGACATAATTTCGGTGGGGGTTGCTCGATGCAGAATTTTATCGCCCCAAAGCTTTGAAAAATGGATATATGCTTTCGGCGAGGTTTTGACAAAACCTACACACTTTGTCTCCCACGTTGAAGCTTGAAAAATTGGAGATACACTTTTCGGCGGGGGTTTACAAAACCCCCACACTTGTCTCCCACGTGAGGCATAAAATGGAGATACACTTCGGTGGAGGTTGACAAAACCCTCCACACTTGTCTCCCACGTGAACATGAAAAGTAAAGATATACTTCGGCGGAGGTTGACAAAACCTCCACACTTTGTCTTCCACGTGTGGGCTTATTCATGGGGTATCATCTGGTTTGTAAAAAGCACACTGAAATTAAAACAAACAAAAACAACAAACAACATTAATACAAAAACAACATTGATAATCAGATCAAACGAAACAAGAAAAAAAATAAAATTCGACAACAACAACCACATTCAAATATACAAGTAGTTGTGATTGTGGCTCACATCTTCCTCTGGTTTTACGTCCAGTAACGGCTGAAACGCCTTCTATGAGTCGGGAATTTGCTTCCCATCCAGTTTTCTTATAAACTGGCAAACAGGGTCGTTTTTAGTCAGATTCCCTAGACTATAACACTGCAATTCATCACGAAATTGTGTCCATAGATTAAGCAATTCACGCTGAACAAGTCCACAAGAATGTGACTCGAGAGTTAACAAAACATTATCCAGCGACTCATTACTCAAACCATTCTTAATAAATGAAAGTTTATCTTCTCTATTCCTGGACGCAAAACCTAATGAACGACAAGTCTGGTTACAATTCCATCTAGCACATTTATAACATACTTGTAACCTTTTCGCTCTTCGCCTCTTGGCGTAGTAGCTCTTTCCTAGACCAGGCATGTATTTTGCGAGATTAATGTCCGGCTCACCGGACAATCTCACCTTGGCTTCGATAAGCCATCGGATATCAGCAGGCACATTTAGGAGCATCAACGCCCAAAGTCTAGTCATCCGTACTTTATAAATTTTAAACACAGCATTTTGAGGAAGTGAAGGGAAATATTTACGAAGGTTCGATAGAAAGATATCAGCATCCATTGAAGAGAAGAAAAGGAGAGATATTACCGATAATGCGATTGAGTTTGTTCTTCTCCCAGATATGCACGTTTCAAACCTTCGAACAATGGCTTCTACTCCCGTTTTAATGTTTCCTCAAGCTGTTGCACAACTGAACTCGAAGCACGGAATAATCAAATTAAACACAAGAAAAGAGAAGAAAAGAAAAGAAAATAGAGACATATAAAAGAAATAAAAACACAAGAGCAAATGAAAGTCAAAAACAAACAACAAAGCAAATGAGACAAATGGCAAAGAGAGATAAAACCTGATCAATTATAATAGCCCATGAGAGGAATCTCCTCGAAATCCAAAAATTGATCAATACTACCTTCTTTTCTTTGTCTCTTTTTATTTATATTTCACAAAATTTGGGTTGCCTCCCATAAGCGCTTGGTTTAACGTCCTCCAGCCCGACGTTGGTTCCTCATGGGAGGATCCAATTTCTGTTGTGCTTCTCTAATGGGCTTGGATCCCTCTTCTAACAAGATACGGTCAATGCATATGGATGGGCCTTGGATTTCAACAATTGTCCACTCAATAGCTATTTTGTGATCTGTAAGTATTCGGACGAGTTTATCTTCTTGTATTCGTGCAAGGCCCATTTCCATTGTAACTCGCAAAGTATCATTCTCACCCAAGAATCCATAATTCAAATGATCTGGAAGTGACTTAAGCTCCAAGGTATTGGCTTTCATCACAGAAGGAAGAAGTTTCTCATTAGATAAAGGCAATTCAATGTACGAAACATCATACCTATTTGTGGTGATAGCGATAGTCTCATCCAAGCTTGTCACAGCTTCCTCCACTTCTTTAGACACTTGTATCAGCTTTTTTGGTTCTTTGAAACTTTCTATCCTTATGTGTTCACTAATAGCAACATCCACTCCATTCTTGCGAGTTAACTCAAAACATTGTTGTGGCAAATAATCAATAACGTCAACTGCAAAAACAGAATGTAAGTCATTAGAGTACCTCATTTCCTCAAAAATATTAAAACATATCACCTTGCCATCAAACTCTATGGTCAAAGTGCCATAATGAACATCAATCTTGATTCTAGCAGTTTTCGAGAATGGCCTCCCTAAAAGAATCGGTGTTGGATTAGGAGATGTCTCATCCTCTATTTTAAGGACATAGAAGTCTGCTGGAAAAACCAATTGATTCACCTGCACAAGCACATCTTCCACAACTCTTTTGCGATATGCATTAAAATGATCAGCAAACTGAATGGTAATACCAGTTTTCGCAAAAGGTCCAAGATTTAAAGAAGCATAAATAGAATATGGCATGACATTAATAGATGCTCCTAAATCTAATATAGCTCTTTCAAACTTGGTATTACCAATGGTGCATGGAATGATGAACGTACCTGGACCTTTGCATTTTGGAGGAATTTTTCTTTGCAATACAGCTGAAACATTTTCCCCCACACTTACTTTCTCATTTCCCTTCAACTTTTTCTTGCTAGTGCATAACTCCTTGAGACATTTTATATAACGAGGTACTTGCTCGATAGCATCCAGAAGTGGTATATTTACCTCGATTTTGTGAGAAGTTTCCAGGATTTCTTGTTCTTGTTCCTCCTTCTTCAATTTTGCAAATCTGCTAGGAAATGGTGGAGGAGTAACATAAGAAGTAATTTGAGTTTAAGATCGACCTTAGAAGATGATGTGTTGTTCATGGTGGAAGTGGTGTCATCTCCTTCATCAGTTTGTGATTTCTTTGTCAGGTTTTGGATACTTGCCCCAGTTTTCCATTTGCTCTCCACTTCGCAAAGTTATCGCACAATCATTCTCTCTTGGATTGATCACCGTTTGAGAAGATAATTTTTCTGAGCATTGGCCCTCGAATTTGCTCATGCTAGTAGCCAATTGTCCCATTTGATTTGCGAGATTTTGGATACTTGCCCCAGTTTCCTGCTGGAATTGCATTGTGTTAGTGGCAAGTGCATTAACAATATCCTGGAGTGACATACCTGAGTTTTTGGAGCTGGTTGTGGTGCTGGATTGGTGGTGGTTGCATTTGAAATGTTTGCTGCACTCTAGGTTGATTGAAACCTTGTGGCCGATTTGGCATCACATTTGGAGTGATTGGTTGATGATTCCAGTAACTGAAATTATGGTGATCTTCCCATCCAGCATTGTAAGTGTTAGAGAAATGATCATACCATTGCCTTGTTTGTCCTGGAAATCCACCCATGGCATTGGCTTGTTCCATATATTCTTCTTGTAAAGTTGGATACATGTCGATTGGATGCTCCATCGTAGAATATATCCCACATTCATAAGATTTTTGCATATCTCCTACAGCCATGTTTTCCACAAGAGAGGTTAGCTCAGAAAGTTGTTGTTCAATGTTCGGAGTGCTTACCTCATTTACTCTCCATGGTACTTGTGGCTCAAATCCGCTACTGAATTGATAGAAGTTTACTGCCATGTTATCTAAACACAAACAATCAGGAAAGAAAAACAAACAAAAATGAGAATTAACAATAAAAACAAAACAACAAATCGATTAGAAAATCAATCCCCGGCAACGGCGCCAAAAACTTGATGCGTTCGAAACTAGCAAGTATACTAGTCGCACAAGTAATAAAGTGATAAGTAAGATATCGTTCCCACGAGGATTGATTCTAATTGAATTTGTTATTCGAAAGCAAAAACAGAGTAAATGGGGGGTTTTGTTGATTGATTAACTAAGTGAAATAATAATGCAAACGAAGAATAACAAAACAGAAAGTTAATTCGAATGAAAAATCAATGAGAGAAAGCTGGTTAAGGGATCCTTCTCTACCACAAGATATGGATTTGCGAATTAATTGTAGAATTGTCATCTAATTACAGCATTGAAGTTATCAACCGTAGATAATAACAAGCTCTATTACCCCAATCTTTCCTTACTTTGTTGTTAAATAAAACAAGCTCTTTATTTAATCTCTATCCATTAAACAACCTAGAACAAGCTCTCTGAGTTTAATTCAATGGATGCATTATGATAAGAAAGATAGGTTGATCTAAGCAATAAACACACAAGCTCGGATTATTTAACTTAGGTTATATTCTCCAATTGTAATCTCTGATCACAATTTTGCTACTAATGATTAGAAATTCAAGACAATTACGGATCAAGATTTCTAGTCTAGCAATAAATCACAACCAGATTATATTCAGTTGGCCACTCAAATACAATCAGCAAGCAATCATAAGCATTAAATATGGGAGAATACAAGCAACTTCAATTAGAGAATTGGATAACAATTCCTTACACAATCAACTTACAAAAACCATATCAGGGGCTTTGAAATCACCCTCAACCAATTCAGATTCAGTTACACATGTTTAAGAACGTGGTAAATACAATACAACATGGAGACATTCCAGAAAATGAAAGGGAAGGGAAAAACTTAGCAAATTTGATGTAATTCTCTTTGGATTGTAGTTCTTCCTCTTTCCAAGCTTCCTTTCTCCTTCAAGAACTCCAAGAGATGAAAGAATTCCAGAGCTGCAGCCTCCACCACGTTCTCCCCTCTTCAAGTTATGAAATAAAACCCTAAAATGTGTTTAAATACTCTGCTACAGTAACGTGCTACAGTGTCCCGTATTATACATGCTACAGTGATGTGTGGAATTACATTTCTACACTTCTCACACTGTTTTGATTACAACTTTCGGTACACTGAATGGATTCATAAACCGTAAATTTCTCCAAAAAGTAGACTTCGAGAGCTTTTCAACGGTATATGATATGTCATCGGGTTCATTGTATATCAATACAATTAAATCCGAGAAGATGGTTGACTAGCAGAGGTGAAAATGAAGGGTTTTACTCCATTTTTGTGCAAGTTGCTCCAAAACTCCTACAAACATCAAAACCACACAAAAACATAAAAATACCAAGGAATATAGCAAAGAAACATGGACGAATTGATATGAAAATGATATATAAATAGACACTTATCAATTTCTTTTGGTCGCTATAGATGACATGACATCTAGCTACCACTTCTCTGGTGGCTAAATATGATTTTGGGACAATATCTCTTAACCTTTTCAACGACCACAATTGGTCACGAAAAGCTTCTTTCAGCTACGAAACATTCAATGGTCGCTAAAAGATAATTTTCCACCACTTGATTTTCTGCGACTAACATTGCTTTTGTCGCTGGCTAAGGATATGGCGATGAAATATTGGTCGCTGAAAAAAATTTTTACTTCGTCAGCTTTGGCCACCACCTTCAGCTACGATCATATACTTTTGTCGCAAAATCAAACATATTGCTACCAATTTCCATCTGTCGCCGAAAATTTGGTCGCTAAAGAGTAGTTTTCTTGTAGTGTCTTAAGCAATTATAAACCTAAACATACTTATTCTAAAGCAAGAAAAATAAAGAAGAAAAGAGGAGGGAGAAGAGAGAAGTTCCCTCAAGACATACCATTTTTGGGTTTAGAGCAGTATAAAACACTTGAAAAATTTTACTTAAGAGGACTACTTGGAATTCTCACAAGTTTGCTCAACAAAGGGCTTTGTAGCTGATCTTCGAATGAATTAAAATATGTGCCAAGGCTCGATTAATATAGATTTAGGCTCTATAAAAATAGGATAGTTTAAAATCAAATTTCCAAAAGTTTGTTAGGAACCACCGGTCAGCTGTGGGTGAACCATTATCTAGTGGTGGAATCGCTAGTCGATGGTGTGTCCACCATTGGCTAGTGGTTCCAATGCTGGCTGGTGGTTGACCCACAACTGACCGGTGGTGGCCTATACCACCCTTTTTGGCTTTTGTTTCTGAGTGTCGATTTCCTGACCTTTACTCGTTTGATTACTTATACCTTTTTGAATTCCAGTTTGATTTCCAATCTATAAAATTGTGAAAACTAGACATTTAGGCTTTACAATGGTATATCACTCATTGCCAGATTCTTCGCGGATTAGCTTTGATGAATTTTTTAATTTGGGTGTTGGTTTTCTAGGTTTTCGGTCCTTTGCCTTGGCAAATTTTTCTTTCCATTCAAGGTCGATTCATGTATTTCATATTACTAAATGCACGTTTGTGTTTCATCATTGAACTTAAAAACCATAAGCAAAAATCAAGTGCTTGCACACACGCAATCGGATGAAACCATCTAGATTCTGTCGAGCCTTCGTGAAAGCATAGGCATTAGGATGAAAGCATTCAGACCCAACTAAACCCTCATGAAAGCATAGGCACTGGGATGAAAGCATGCAGACCCAACTGAGCCCTCATGAAAGCACAAGCACCAAGATGAGAGCATCCAAACTTAGTTAAGCCATCATGAAAGTATAGGCACCAGGATAAAAGCATCCAAAACCAACCAAGCCCTTGTGAAAGCATAGGCACTAGGATAAAAGCATCTAGAACTAGTTGAGCTCTTATGAAAGCACAAGTAGCAAGATGAAAACATTCAGATCCAGTCAACCTCTCGTGAAAGCACATGCACTAGGATGAAAGCATATGGACTTAGCAAAGCCCTCTTGGAAGCACAAGTAGCAAGATGAAAGCCCTTAGATTTAGTTAAGTTCTTTTGAAAGCAAAGGCAAGCATGATGAAAGCATCTAGATTTAGTTAAGGCTTTGTGAAAGCACAACTGCCAGGATGAAAGCATTCAAGCTGCCATGAGGCACAATCCAACTAAGAGTGGTCTTCAAGTCACCATGAGGTAGAATCTAACGGGGGTGTGGTCTTCAAGCCACCATGAGGCATAATTTGGTCTTGAGTGGTCTTCAAGCTACCATAAGTGAGGCGTACCCAACTATAAGCACTATATATTCACTTATGGTTTTAAAGCCCGATGACAATAAACTAAAGAACCAAAATCAAAATAGAGCTTGACGTGCAAAAATGTAAAAAAATTGAGAATTGAAATTAGAGGAAACCAGAATCGAAATTCCTTCACCTAGGGCTTTGTGCCAGTTGCACTGGCATAAGCCAATTTAAACTAGTGTGCCTGTACATGCTAGCGTGCGCCAATTTGTACTCACTTGTGCCAATTTGTACTAGCATGTGCTAATTCAACTAGCACCTACCAGTTATGCTATAGTCTATAAAAAACCCATTTTTTGAGGAAAAAGGGTTTGACAGCCAACTTGGGAGTGAGTTTATTTTATTTCTTCGGTTCTCACATCCTCTAAACACTATTTCTTACCTATTTCGACATTTGTGTGAGCTGTTAAGCCTCTATTCTTTAAGTATTGTACGCTCTAGCTTTGTTTTGGTGACTTGGCGAGCCCGAGAGCAATGAATACATTGCCACATCTCTTTTCATGGTTATATGTGCATTTTCTTTATGTTTTCATGTACTTCTTTATATCTTTATGCTTTACCATGTGTTCTACTTGCTACATGTGATTTCCATGCATTTGTATGTCCTTTTTGAGTATGGGTCTTAGTAATATGGGTCTATATGCCTCATTTTGTTACTTTCTAGTCAAAATATGACTTCACGGACACTTTTTATGCCACTTTTATATTTATTACGAATTTTGATGTTCGATTATCAATTATGCAGGTTTTTTATGGTTTTCATGAGTTGTGGTTAGAATGTATGTTAGGTTTAAAGCCATTTTGTTTCTTTGGTGCTATCCATGTGTTCTCCTTTTATTTTGAGAGGTTTCCATGCATGATATCACATGGGCAGTGGGCTATCCACTTTTGGTTTATTGTTCCATAATTGTTTAATTCGATTTGCACATAGGAAATGTAGCTAGTAAAAGTATGTGTGTAGGTTTAAGATCGTTTTCGCTTACACTAAAATGTTGAATGTGCATGGAAAGTAGGCTGTTTTGATGTGTTTGTTTACTGTGCCATGTTTTTATATTAATTATGTGATTTCGGATGATCAATGCATGCTAGTGAAGTAGGACGGAAAAGTGTTTGCATGTTTAGTTAAGTTATTAATGATTTGTTTCTTACTTTAATGATGGACATTGATGTTGATACTTTAACTATTTTTATGTTGTTGATGATGCCTTGAGAAGATTGGTGGAAGTGTGAGCAAGTAAGTAACAAGTGGCCTTGCATTGTTGGTGAGGAGCTCGCTGCTCACGTCACCCGTTTATGTCAATTGAAATGATTGGAAATGTTGACGCATTGGTGGCGAGACGTTTACTTTGGAGATTAGAGGTTTAGAAGGGTGAGTTAGTGACATTGGATGCGGATAGACCTGCACTACTTGGTGTAGGACCCGGTTGAGATTGACTTGGCTGTGAGATTTATTGTTGAAGTGTTGAGATACCGATGTGGCCACAAGGTGGTTAAAAGGCGGATGGATTTGCATTGATTGGCGAAAGAACCATCTTTCAATGGTAGTCCCTCTTTTGTAGTCCATGGCACATTTGTGTGATTAGGAGTGTTTCAATTTCTTTTATCGTCAAACTTACTTTATCGCATTAGGGAAGTAGATACAATTATGACCATTTCACATGTTTGATTGATAGTCTATTTAATTATTTGTTTCTTACTCATAGTTGAATCACCTCACATTTATTAAAAGATAAAATCTGATATGTTTATTTAAAACAAGTTAGGATCTAAATAGATAATAATCACCGATTGAAAATCATAGCCTCAGCGGATCCTAGTGGTGGCCAAACTTTGTCTGGGTTAATCGAAGATCTGTTGCTAGCTTTCAGAGTCCCTCTCTAAAGGGCGAAGGTGGTTTACATCCAGAAAAAAGGGATTGAGCTACCCTCACTCAAATACTTTGTCCCCCAGTTAGATTACTCGAGTGGTGACTCCCAAAGTAACTCCCCCGGAATGGCTCAGGACGGGGCTCGCCAAGAGAAAGAGGAAACCCCCTCCTATAATGGCAACTCCACTAGGTATTCATCTTAAAAGGAGTTGATTTTGATTGGGAATCCGAAGGGTTTAGGTTTTCTTTCATTGATTGTTATCTTTGCATCACTACACCTTCGCACACAAAGCACAAAATTAACCCTTTCTCAGCAGCATGGCATTGGTGTGGGTAGTCTTCATGTTCTATTTGAGGCTTGGACAACTCATATCACTATCATCACTTTTGAGCACGTATCGCTTAGGCGGTATAAAAAGAGACCGGCCCAAGGGGGCATCTCTCACTCAAGGGAGCCCATATCAATGAACTCAATTGGCCCAAAGCCCATATAGCCATCTTAGTAATTGTCCTGTAGGATCACCGAAAACTCTAGTTTGACATGGATGCAACTTTTGAAACAAGACGAAGCTAGTGACTGTAACATGTCCCCTTTGCGAGCCATATACACCATGAATAAAAATTTGATGTCCATTGCTCAATGCACCAATTAATTGACTATGATCCATTGACAATTTGATGTAAGTTGTTATTGGGCCATTGCCATGATGGATTAGGCATGGCCCCATTTTGTTTATACGATTGCGCGTATGAGACTTGCATGACGTGAAACTCCCTTGGATAATTGCCTTGGTTAATGAACAATAGTCAATCATGGTTGTGTGACGTTTGTGTGTTGCGAAGCAAAGCACAAATGTCTTAGGATCTTGATTGAAAAGAGTAAATTACTAAGCAATTGCTTACGACAGTTTAACAGCGGACCCTTAAAAACTCTATCTCTGAGAGCGTTTACTAATAAACATGCCATGTTGACCTCATCTAAGGACTAGAAAGAGTTCTTAATTTGATCTTACATCCCCTGGTGACATTATGGGATCAAGGCTAAAAATCCTAGCAAAGAAGGAGACTTATTGTGTGAATGAAACAAGATTGGGAGGCTATACTGATATATCTGCTTTTGTGTTATACTAATGTATAAGAATGCATTGCATTCATACATACATGCATACATTCATCATGCTAACAAATTTGCATGGCGGCGATCATAGTCTAGGTAAGAAGAAAGGCAAACTACAAAAGGTTGACACTATAAAGGGTCGTAGAGATTGGCTACAAAAGATAAATAAGGATATGGAATACATGTGACAGAGGATGGACAGTTTGGCAGAGATGGTTGCTACTATAAATGAGAGTTTGACTGCCTTTATGAAGAATATAGCTAATAGGAACACATCTAGGAACCCACATGCCAATGATGAGAATCCCAACGGATCGGGGTCTCAGCATAAAAATAACCATATGAATGGCAGGGTGAAAACAATGAACAAAACAATGGTGGTAGTAATGATGATCACCACCATGATGATGGATTCTTCGATAAGGAAGAATATGATAAGACCTAAGAGGAGAAATTGGCTAATGGGAAATTAGCCCAAGAGATGTAAAAGTTAAAACCTTTAGTTAAGAAAAAAGGGTTGAAGGACTCAGAGATCTAGAAGATATGTAGCTGATGGGAGGGTGTTGCCTTCCAACAAAGTTCAAAATGCCTAATTTTGCAAAGTTTGATGGCAAGTGGGATTCGAAATCCTTCTTAAGGAGATATGTTACTATAATGGGAACCACAAGGCTCCCTAAAGAGCTTATTCTAAAAATGCTTGTGAACTATCTGGATGGGGATGCCATCAGTGGTGTTTCTGAATGGAGAATGCCATGAAAGAGGATTGGAATGAATTAGTTGAGCAGTTTGTCGACCAATACAAACACAACATCCAACCCGAACAACTCTGAAAGATTTGGAGGAGATTGAGCAGATGTCTCACAAGTCATTCTTTGCATAGCTAGCTAAATGAAGCGCTAAGGCAGTAACTATGGTGAATCGGCCTACTAAGGAGGACCAGATTCAGATTATGGTTAATGGTACACACGTTGCCATTAATGGAAGATTGTTTGGAATTCTAATCAAGAATTTTGAGGAACTCTATGCAAAGAAACGAAAAAAGGACTTCCCAAAGAAAAATTTGGGAAACTTCAATCAAATTGGTAGTTCGAGCGCTAGGAATGTTAGTATGAGTGGGGTAGATAAGCCACCAAGGAGATTCAACAATCTGGGCAGGCTTTGTCCTAGGTGTTTCCTAGGTTGAAAGCACAATGGGAGATGATGCCATTGCCAGGTAAAACACCACTAGGTTCGATACAGTAGATTATGAAGAATAAGGGGTATTATGACTTTCATCAAGTATACGGACATCAAACTGATGGGAGTGCTAGGTTGAAGTGCAAGGTGTAAGAATTGATTGATTGTGGTTGGATTCCTTACCCGAAAAAAAGAGCTAGATACGAAGCATAATCCACTTCCTAATTATAGGAATGTGCCCCATACCTATATGATTGGTTTCAGTTTGTTTGCGCAATAGGTACTCAATTCCTTTGAAGAAAAAAAAGTGATGATGAAGAAGAAAAGAGATAGATGGAGGCCTGGGCTAAAGAGAAGGCAAAGGCCATAATGAATAAAGTTGATGAGATCTTTGAATAAGGCAAGAAGCTAGCAAAAGAAGGAGGAATATCTGAGAGTGAGGGAGAAACACCTATGAGGAGAGTGGAAAGTGGCGAGGAGTCAAAGGAGGCTAAGAGAAAGAAAGAAGAGAGGAAGAGAGAAGTAAAGGCTATTGCTAGGCAATGGAGAACCTGGAACAAAGCTAGAAGGCATGCTGGGCCTACCTATGAATTTTCCAATGACAATGATAGTTATAAGAGTGAAGAAGAGGTTCAGAATCTATATAAGCCTGTTGAAGGAGAAGATATTCAAAAAGAGTACCCGTTGCTTGGCAAAAGTAAGGTAGTCGAAGACAACCACTGATAAGTGTCTATTTATATATCATTTTCATATCAATTCATCCATGTTTCTTTGCTATATTCCTTGGTATTTTTATGTTTTTGTATGGTTTTGATGTTTGTAAGAGTTTTGGAGCAAGTTGCATAAAAATGGAGTAAAACCCTTCATTTTCACCTCTGCTAGTCAACCATCTTCTCGGATTTAATTGTATTGATATACAATGAACCCGATGACATATCATATACCGTTGAAAAGCTCTCGAAGTCTACTTTTTGGAGAAATTTACGGTTTATGAATCCATTCAGTGTACCGAAAGTTGTAATCAAAACAGTGTGAGAAGTGTAGAAATGTAATTCCACACATCACTGTAGCGTGTACAATACGGGACACTGTAGCACGTTACTGTAGCAGAGTATTTAAACACATTTTAGGGTTTTATTTTCATAACTTGAAGAGGGAAGAACGTGGTGGAGGCTGCAGCTCTGGAATTCTTTCATCTCTTGGAGTTCTTGGAGGAGAAAGGAAGCTTGGAAAGAGGAAGAACTACAATTCAAAGAGAATTACATCAAATTTGCTAAGTTTTTCCCTTCCCTTCCATTTTCCGGAATGTCTCCATGTTGTATTGTATTTACCACGTTCTTAAACATGTGTAACTGAATCTGAATTGGTTGAGGGTGATTTCAAAGCCCCTGATATGGTTTTTGTAAGTTGATTGTGTAAGGAATTGTTATCCAATTCTCTAATTGAAGTTGCTTGTATTCTCCCATATTTAATGCTTATGATTGCGTGATGATTGTATTTGAGTGGCCAACTGAATATAATCTGGTTGTGATTTATTGCTAGACTAGAAATCTTGATCCGTAATTGTCTTGAATTTCTAATCATTAGTAGCAAAATTGTGATCAGAGATTACAATTGGAGAATATAACCTAAGTTAAATAATCCGAGCTTGTGTGTTTATTGCTTAGATCAACCTATCTTTCTTATCATAATGCATCCATTGAATTAAACTCAGAGAGCTTGTTCTAGGTTGTTTAATGGATAGAGATTAAATAAAGAGCTTGTTTTATTTAACAACCAAGTAAGGAAAGATTGGGGTAATAGAGCTTGTTATTATCTACGGTTGATAACTTCAATGCTGTAATTAGATGACAATTCTACAATTAATTCGCAAATCCATATCTTGTGGTAGAGAAGGATACATTAACCAGCTTTCTCCCATTGATTTTTCATTCAAATTTACTTTCTGTTTTGTTATTCTTTACTTGCATTATTATTTCATTTAGTAAATCATTCAACAAAAATCCCCCCTGTTTAGTTTATTGTTGCTGGAAATAACAAAATCAATTAGAATCAATCCTCGTGGGAACGATATCTTACTTATCACTTTATTACTTGTGCGACTAGTATACTTGCTAGTTTCGAACGCATCAAGTTTTTGGCGCCGTTGCGGGGGATTGATTTTCTAATCAATTTGTTATTCTGTTTTTACTACTGATTCTTGATTGTTATTTCCTGATTGTTTGTGTTTAGGCTTTTATGTCCGAGGGAGAAGCGGATCAACGACTTAAGAGAATAAGGAGTTTCTCGAATCCTCGAATTTAAGGCTAAATCGGTCAATTTCAACTCCACCTCCAGAATTTGACCTTGCACGACACACTTCCCTCCCATATTCTTGTAGTTCAATCAAATTTGAATCGGAAGCAATGGCGATGGAAAACGATCAGACTCTTAAGGAGTTAGCAGCTCCAATTATTGATCAACAACTGCTATGCATAAGCACCAATTTTGAGGTAGAATTTGAGCTTAAATCTGGACTAATTCGTCTCTTGCCTACATTTCATGGTTTTGCAGGAGGGGATCCTATCAAATACCTCAGAGAATTTCATGTGGTATGCTCAAGTATGAAGCCAACTGGCGTTTCTGAAGAGCAAATTAAATTGAGAGCTTTCCCATTATCATTAGCAGATTCGGCAAAAGATTGGTTATACTACCTACCACCAGGTACCATTACCACTTGGAATGAGATGAGTAAACTCTTTTTGGAGAAATACTTTCCAGCCTCGAAAGTTACAAATATCAGAAAAGATATTAGTGGCATTTGACAACACAATGGAGAATCACTTCATGAATATTGGGAGAGATTTAAGAGGTTATGTGCTAGCTGTCCAAACCACCAAATTAGTGATGGACTCTAATTCAATATTTCTATGAGGGTCTCCTACCCATGGAAAGGAGTATCATTGATGCTGCTAGTGGTGAAGCACTAGTTAATAAAACACCAAACGTGGCAAGACGTTTGATTAGTGACATGGCAGCGAACTCTCAACAATTCAGCAGTCAATTTGAGCCACAACTACCAAAAAGAGTAAATGAGGTAAGTACTTCAAACATTGAACAACAACTTTGTGAACTTACCTCTCTTGTAAAAAAAATGGCTGTAGGACATATGCAGCAATCTTATGCAAGTGGAGTATGTTCTGCCATGGACCATCCAACCGACATGTGTCCAACTTTGCAAGAAGGAGATACAGAACAAGCCAATGCCATGGTGGATTTCCAGGACAACCAAGGCAAAGGTATGACCCTTTCTCCAATACTTACAATGCTGGATGGAGAGATCACCCTAATTAAAGATATGCGAATCGTCAACCAATTGCCCCAAATGCCATACCAAATCGACCACCAGGTTTCAATCAACCAAGGGTGCAGCAACCATTTCAAGCAAAACCACAACCAGCACCACAACCAGCTCCACAAAATTCAGGTATGTCTCTCCAGGATATTGTTAAAGCACTTGCCACTAACACAATGCAATTTCAGCAGGAAAATAGGGCAAGTATCCAAAACCTGGAAAATCAAATGGGACAATTGGCCACTAACATGAGCAAATTTGAGAGTCAAAGCTCAGGAAAATTACCTTCTCAGCTGGTGATCAATCCAAGAGAGAATGCTAGTGCTGTAACTTTGAGAAGTGGGAAGCAATTAGAGATTCCACCAAAGAAATCACAAACTGATGAAGGGGATGACACCACTCCCACCATGAATAAAAAATCATCTTCTAAGGTAAATCCTAAAACCCATATTCCTTCATATGTTACTCCTCCACCTTTTCCTTGCAGATTTGCAAAATCAAGTAAGGAGGAACAAGAACAGGAAATCCTGGAAACTTTTCGCAAGATCGAGGTAAATATACCACTTTGGGATGCTATCAAGCAAGTACCTCGTTATGCAAAATTTCTGAAGGAGTTATGCACCAACAAGAGAAAGTTGAAAGGAAATGAGAAGGTAAGTGTGGGCGAAAATGTTTCAGCTGTATTACAAAGAAAAATTCCTCCGAAATGCAAAGATCCAGGTACGTTCACCATTCCATGCACCATTGGTAATACCAAGTTTGAAAGAGCTATGTTAGATTTAGGAGCATCTATTAATGTCATGCCATATTCTATTTACGCTTCTTTGAATCTTGGACCCTTGCGAAAACTGGTATTGTAATTCAACTTGCTGATCGTTCTAATGCATATCCCAAAGGAGTTTGGAAGATGTGCTTGTGCAGGTAAATCAATTGGTTTTTCCAGCAGACTTCTATGTTTTGGAAATGGAGGATGAGACATCTCCCAATCCAACACCGATTCTTTTGGGGAGGCCATTCTTGAAAACTGCCCGAACGAAGATTGATGTTCATGATGGCACTCTCACCATGGAGTTTTGATGGCGAGGTGATTCGTTTCAATATTTTTGGGCAATGAGGTACCCTAGTGACTTGCATTCTGTTTTTGCAGTTGATGTTATTGATTCTTTGGCACAACAACTTTTTGAGTTAACTCGCAAGGATGCATTGAAAGTAGCCATTAGTGAGCACATTGGGGCAGAAAATTCCAGAGAATCGAGGAAGTTGATACAAGTGTCTAAAGAAGTGGAGGAAGCTTTGGCAAGCTTGGATGAGACTATAGCTATCACCACAAACAGGTATGATGTTTCGTACATTGAATTGCCTTTATCTAATGAGAAACTTCTCCTTCTGTGATGAAAGCACCTGCCTTGGAGCTTAAGCCTCTTCCAGATCATTTGAAGCATGTATTCCTGGGTGAGAAAGACACTTTACCAGTCATAATAGCAAAGGGTCTTGCACCGTTACAAGAAGAGAAACTCATCCGAGTGCTTCGAGATCACAAAACAGCCATTGGGTGGACAATTGCTGACATCAAAGGTATTAGCCAGCCATATGCATGCACCGTATCTTATTAGAAGAAGGATCCAAGCCCACTCGAGAAGCACAACGGAGGGTGAATCCTCCCATGATGGAAGTTGTCAAGAAAGAAATCCTGAAATTGTTAGATGTGGGTGTGATTTATCCAATTTCGGACAGCAAGTGGGTGAGTCCAGTCTAAGTTGTTCCGAAGAAATCTGGTGTTACAGTGGTTAAGAATGACAATAATGAGCTAGTTCCCACTCGTATCCAAACCGGGTGGCGAGTTTGTATTGATTATAGAAAGCTCAATTCTGCAACTCGCAAGGATCACTTTCCTTTGCCATTCATTGATCAAATGCTGGAGAGATTAGCAGGTCATTCTCATTATTGTTTTTTTGATGGCTATTCAGGATATAATCAGATTGTCATTGCCCCTGAGGATCAAGAGAAAACTACATTCACATGCCCATTCGGTACATTTGCCTATCGACGCAAGCCATTCGGTCTTTGCAATGCCCCTGCCACTTTCCAAAGGTGTATGGTAAGTATTTTCTCTGATTATGTTGAGAACATTATTGAGGTATTTATGGATGACTTTAGTGTTTTTGGTGATTCTTTTGATAATGCCTTGACAACCTTACCCTTATACTTCAAAGATGTATAGAAACTAACCTTGTTCTGAATTGGGAGAAATGTCATTTTATGGTAGATCAGGGTATAGTTTTGGGTCATGTTATTTCTGCTAACGGTATAGAGGTGGATAAATCCAAGATAGATCTTATATGTTCCTTACCACCTCCCACAAGTGTGCGGGATATTCGTTCATTTCTTGGTCATGTAGGTTTTTATCGTAGATTCATCAAAGATTTCTCGAAGATAGCATTGCCCCTATGCAGATTATTACAAAATGATGTGGCCTTTGAGTTTGATGAGAAATCCAAGGAGGCATTTGAGAAACTGAAGGAACTCTTGACTTCAGCTCTAGTAATCCAATCTCCAAATTGGGATCATCCATTCGAGATCATGTGCGATGCAAGTGACTATGCTATGGGTGCCGTTTTGGGTCAACGAATTGGCAAAATTCCACATGCCATTTACTATGCATCTCGGACTTTAAATGATGCTCAACTTAATTATTCTACCACTGAGAAAGAGCTGCTAGCGGTTATTTTTGCTTTAGAAAAGTTTTGATCTTATTTGATTGGTACTAAAGTAACCGTTTATTCTGATCATACAGCTTTGAGGTACTTGCTCACAAAGAAAGATGCTAAACCAAGGCTTATCAGGTGGATACTCCTTTTACAGGAGTTTGACTTGGAAATCAAAGACAAGAAGGGAAGTGAAAACTTAGTTGCAGACCATCTCAGTCTCATTGTCCATGATAAGAATGCACTGCCATTACAAGAAAGTTTTCCAGATGAACAATTGTTGTCTCTAAATGTAGTAGCCCCTTGGTATGCAGATATTGTCAACTACTTAGTTACCAAAAAGCTACCACATGACTTGACTCGAGCTCAAAGAGACAAGATCAAGACCATTGCCAAGTATTACATATGGGATGATCCGTACTTATGGAAGCATTGTTCTGACCAAGTGATAAGAAGGTGCATTTCTGAATCTGAATTTAATTCAATTTTAACCTTCTGTCATTCTTATGCATGTGGAGGTCACTTCGGACCAAAAGAACAGCCCTTAAAGTTCTTGATTGTGGATTCTACTGGCCATCATTGTTCAAAGATGCATATCTGTTCTGCAAAGCTTGTGACCGTTGTCAAAGGACAGGTAATTTAAGTGCAAAAAATCAAATGCCACAAACCCCTATACTTATTGTCGAGATTTTTGATGTGTGGGGTATTGATTTCATTGGTCCTTTTCCTTCATTATTTGGTAATGTTTACATTATACTTACTGTGGATTATGTTTCTAAATAGGTGGAAGCAAAAGCTACGAGAACTAATGATTCTAAAGTTGTTGTAGATTTTGTGAAATCTAACATTTTTGAGAGATTTGGAACACCAAGAGCCATGATTAGCGACAGAGGGACACACTTCTGCAACCGATCATTTGAAGCCTTACTCAAGAAATACAACATCACTCACAAGGTGTCTACTGCATATCATCCACAAACTAGTGGTCAAGTTGAAGTTTCAAATCGAGAAGTCAAGTCCATTCTCGAGAAGACAGTGAATCCGAACCGAAAAGATTGGAGCCTACGATTGAATGATGCACTTTGGGCATACCGAACTGCTTACAAGACACATATTGGTATGTCTCCATATAGGTTAGTCTATGGTAAGCCATGTCACCTTCCAGTAGAGCTCGAACATAAAGCATGGTGGGCAGTAAAGCTTTGTAACATGGAGATGGATGCTGCTGGAGAACAAAGAAGCTTCAACTGCAAGAATTGGAAGAACTTAGAAATGATGCCTATGAGAATTCCAGAATTTACAAGGAGAGAACTAAGGCATTTCATGATAAAATAATCTCCAGGAAGAATTTTGAAGTGGGACAGAAAGTTCTTTTATTTCATTCTCGCCTCAAGTTATTTCCAGGTAAATTACGATCTCGATGGGTTGGACCTTTTGTTATTACTAATGTTTTTCCCCATGGTGCAGTGAAAATCAAGAGCTTAAAAACGGATAAAGTATTCAAGGTGAATGGGCACATGTTGAAGCCTTACTATGAGAATTCAGTGATGCAGGACATCGATGAGGTACCTCTCTACGAGCCAACTTATCTTGATGGGTGAGGACAGATAACGTCAGGCTGAGGACGTTAAACCAAGCGCTTATTGGGAGGCAACCCAATGTTTTTGAAATATAAATAAAAAGAGACAAAGAAAAGAAGGTAGTATTGATCAATTTTTGTGTTTCGAGGATATTCCTCTCATGGGCTATTATAATTGATCAGGTTTTATCTCTCTTTGCCATTTGTCTCATTTGCTTTGTTGTTTGTTTTTGACTTTCATTTGCTCTTGTGGTTTTATTTCTTTTATGTGTCTCTATTTTCTTTTCTTTTCTTTTCTTTTCTTGTGTTTAATTTGATTATTCCTTGCTTCGAGTTCAGTTGTGCAACAGCTTGAGGAAACATTCAAACGGGAGTTGAAGCCATTGTTCGAAGGTTTGAAACGTGCATATCTGGGAGAAGAACAAACTCAATCACATTATCGGTAATATCTCTCCTTTTCTTCTCTTCAATGGATGCTGATATCTTCTATCAAACCTTCGTAAATATTTTCCTTCACTTCCTCAAAATGCTGTGTTTAAAATTTATAAAGTACGGATGACTAGACTTTGGACATTGATGCTCCTAAATGTGCCTGCTGATATCCGATGGCTTATCGAAGCCAAGGTGAGATTGTCCGGTGGGCCGGACATTAATCTCGCAAAATACATGCCTGGTCTAGGAAAGAGCTACTACGCCAAGAGGCGAAGAGCGAAAAGGTTACAAGTATGTTATAAATTTGCTAGATGGAATTGTAACCAGACTTGTCGTTCATTAGGTTTTGTGTCCAGGAATAGAGAAGATACACTTTCATTTATTAAGAATGGTTTGAGTAATGAGTCGCTGGATAATGTTTTGTTAACTCTCGAGTCACATTCTTGGGACTTGTTCAGCGTGAATTGCTTAATCTATGGACACAATTTCGTGATGAATTGCAGTGTTATAGTCTAGGGAATCTGACTAAAAACGACCCTGTTTGCCAATTTATAAGAAAACTGGATGGAAAGCAAATCCCCGACTCATAGAAGGCGTTTCAGCCGTTACTGGACCTAAAACCAGAGGAAGATGTGAGCCACAATCACAACTACTTGTATATTTGAATGTGTGTTGTTGTTGTAGAATTTTTTTTCTTGTTTCGTTTGATCTGATTATCAATATTGTTTTTGTGTTGTTGTTGTTTGTTGATTTTGTTTGTTTTAATTTCAAGTTTTTCTTTTTGACAAACCATATGACTACCCTATGGCATAAGTACACGTGGAAGACAAGTGTGGAGGTTTTGTCAACCTCCACCGAAAGTGTATCTCTTTTTTTTATGCTTCACGTGGGAGACAAGTGTGGGGGTTTTGTCAACCCCCGCCGAAAGTGTATCTCCATTTTCCATGCTTCACGTGGGAGACAAGTGTGTAGGTTTTTTCAAATTTTGGGGCGATAAATCTGCATCGAGCAACCCCCACCGAAATTATGTCCCCATGTGTCAAATTTGAGAGTTTTACGTGTGTATATATCCATTTTGCATATTCTCAAATGTCATTTTATAACCTGTCTTGCACTTGAATCGCATAATACATAACGTACATCATTGTCTTGCACAAGTTTAGAGCACTTTTAGAAATGGAGAAAACACCAATTCGGCGATTCCAAAATATCTGCGTATTTTGTGGATCGCAATTTGGTAAAGATGGAGAGTTTACAACAGCAGCTCTTGATCTTGGTAGGACATTAGCTGCGAGGGGTATTCATTTGATTTATGGGGGGGGGTAGTCTTGGGTTAATGAGGTGTGTGTCAACAGCTGCATCCCTAGGAGGGAGCAAAGTTCTCGGCATTATCCCTAAACCATTAGCTGTACGAGATATCGTAGGCAAGACAATCGGGGAAGAGTTACAAGTCTCTAGCATGCATGAGCGTATTGCACATATGGTTGTTAAGTCCGATGCATTTATAGCTTGCCTGGTGGTTATGGTA
>SNVD02009699.1:0-390093 GCA_013180625.2 Boswellia sacra
GTTTTATGGGTGTATATATACATTCTGCATATGTTCATATGTCATTCCATAACCTGTCTTGCAATTGAAAAGCATAATATCTAACGTGTCTTACACAAGATTAGAGCACTTGTAGAAATGGAGAAAACACCAACTCGGCGATTCCGAAATATATGCGTATTTTGCGGATCGCAATTTGGTAAAGATGGAGAGTTTACCACAGCAGCTCTTGATCTGTGTAGGACATTAGCTGCGAGGGGTATTAATTTGATTTATGGAGGGGGTAGTCTTGGGTTAATGGGGTGTGTGTCAACAGCTGCATCCCTAGGAGGAGCAAAGTTCTCGGCATTATCCCTAAACCATTAGCTGTACGAGATATCGTAGGCAACACAATCGGGGATGAGTTACAGGTCTCTAGTATGCATGAGCGTATTGCACATATGGTTGTTAAGTCCGATTGCTTTATAGCTTTTGCATGGTGGTTATGGTCATTAGAGGATGATATTTCAAAGTCACCTCTGGGCACAGCTGGAAACATCCATCGGAAAACCCTTTGGTTTGCTTAATGTAATAATTTTTTGATGTTTGTGGTACTTTCTGAGCAAGAGTGTAGGAAAAATAATTTCATTCTCACCGTCAGCAAGGCAAATGCGACAGCTTCCCAATCAAGCTGTAGAAAAAAAATTCATCTCACCGTCGGCGAGGCAAATCCTGGTTACAGCTTCAACTGCAGGGGAGTTAATTGACAAACTACAAGAATTCGTCTATTCGCCTGATCTAACAATGGCTCGGATAGATTGGTTTGGAGAAGGCAATAAAAGGCGTAGACTGGATTTAACGCTCCATCTGTAATCTCTATTTGCTGGTTTGCTTCGTTTTTGTTTGCTTTTCTTTTTAGTGTTTATTTGAGATTTTTCATGTCGTTTCTTTTGAGCTTTTTCAGGTTATTTCTTTCGTCCCAGGTAATATTTTCTAATCTCGGTTTTTAGAGTGGGGGCTTAAAAAGTTCAAGTTCTCTTGAAACGCATTCTGGATCTCTTCAATCCACAATGGCTGAATAAGGAGGCTAACTTCTAAACTTTGTAGACCCATTCTAACTAACTTGTTTTTGTTTGCTGACTTGTTGAACTTTGTTATTTTATGAGTGAGTTTAGTTTTGCGTAATTTAGAGTTGTTATGTGTTTTTATCTTTATCAGTTTTGATTTAAAAAAAAAAACAATTGTGGAAAAACCTGAGAATGGCAGAATATGGGGTTTTCTTAACCCTTGAAACGCATTCTCTCTAAATAAATCTGTAGTTTGTTTATTTCATGTTGTTTGAAGTGTCTTGTTTCTTGTTTTGTTCTTTCATAATAAAGGTATATAGGCTGGAAACCTTAAGTCTGCGGGCTACTGGTCCTAAGGATTGTTGAAATATACAATCTTGACTCAGGTGTAACAACGCCACGTACCTCTTTCTTGCATTTTGTGGGTCGATGATAAGATAATGATTGAATTAAGAATAACTCTTGGAAAATGATAAATTATGCATGGATCTGTGTGCTTGAAATGTTTATTGGTTTTCGCTTTGCTTTTGATTCCTTGCGCAACATTGAGCACTGAGCTATTATCACTGAGTTATTTGTTCACTTAGAGAAAGTTATGTAATTTAAATGTTTCTTCAGATTTCAATGAATTCTAGAACTTGTTTGATGGTCACTCGAGGCAAAATCCTAGACTGTGCAACATTGGGGAAATGATTTAGGCCATCTTTGGACCGTTTGAGCCTTAATAGCCAACCTTGACTGAAATTGATCCCTAGTTACCCCTTTGAGCCTCTGTAAGCCTTTTTCTTTGTTAACTCACTAAAAGATTTCCTAACCTCAAATGAATTTGTTCCAAACAGTTTATCCCTTACCTATGAGCATGTAGATCATTCACAATTAAATTCTGAGCTATGTTCTGGTTTTGGGAAGTTAGAGGAGGTTGGGATGTGTCGTGAGCAATGCAAGTGAGTCCTATTGTGTTGGTAAAGAAAAAAAAAGCCCAATCTGTACTTATCGTCCACGTACTTACACATTGAGGACAATGTGTTGTTTAAGTGTGGGGGAGGGGAAGTGTAATAAAAAAAAAGAAAAAAAGAAAAAAAAAGAAACAAAAGAAGAAAAAAAAAGAGAACAAAAGAAGAAGAATAAGAGATCTATACCCTTAAGTGTTCTTGAAAAGAATGAAACAACAAAGTGTGGGGGTGTAGTTTTCTTTTGTTTTCTGCAAAAAAAAAAAAAAAAAAAGATTGAGTGTTCTAAATAAGTATGGGGGAGTAACCTGGTGAATTGAAATGTTGTGTTATAGGGTTGAGCTCTACATAGTCTTGAATGATTTATGTGTTTGTGGGTGATTTGAGCTAAATTATTATCCTTTATCATACCTTCACCCAAGCCAAACGTTACAAGCTTAATAAAGTCCTACTTGATCCTTGGTGTTGTGCATGTCTACATTAGTGGAGAGTGACTTGAAAAGCAGGCCTATGGAGTTCATTTATACACACATCTTCAATATTAAATATGATTCATTTTTATGCATAAACTCATCCGGGTTACAAGTGATTAGGTGAGAATGGCTCTACACACACACACTTGAGGAATTGAAGTGAAGCGAAACTAATCTTTGAGATAAAATTCTTGATCAAGTGCATTATTTTGAAGTTTTCCTTGGGTTATAATTAAGTACAATCTTTGAGGCCTATTTGCAAGTTGAAGCATTTGTGTGTTTTAATTTTTCTTTGATTCTGTTTCGGTTTAGTTTTGTTTCGTATCATTTTAGTTGCTCGAGGACTAGCAAAGTCTAAGTGTGGGGGAATTTGATAGGTGTCTATTTATGTATTACTTTTATATCAATTCGTCCATGTTTCTTTGCTATATTCCTTGGTATTTTTATGTTTTTGTGTGGTTTTGATGTTTGTAGGAGTTTTGGAGCAACTTGCACAAAAATGGAGTAAAACCCTTCATTTTCACCTCTGCTAGTCAACCATCTTCTCGGATTTAATTGTATTGATATACAATGAACCCGATGACATATCATATACCGTTGAAAAGCTCTCGAAGTCTACTTTTTGGAGAAATTTACGGTTTATGAATCCATTCAGTGTACCAAAAGTTGTAATCAAAACAGTGTGAGAAGTGTAGAAATGTAATTCCACACATCACTGTAGCATGTATAATACGGGACACTGTAGCAGGTTACTGTAGCAGAGTATTTAAACACATTTTAGGGTTTTATTTTCATAACTTGAAGAGGGGAGAACGTGGTGGAGGCTGCAGCTCTGGAATTCTTTCATCTCTTGGAGTTCTTGAAGGAGAAAGGAAGCTTGGAAAGAGGAAGAACTACAATCCAAAGAGAATTACATCAAATTTGCTAAGTTTTTCCCTTCCCTTTCATTTTCTGGAATGTCTCCATGTTGTATTGTATTTACCACGTTCTTAAACATGTGTAACTGAATCTGAATTGGTTGAGGGTGATTTCAAAGCCCCTGATATGGTTTTTGTAAGTTGATTGTGCAAGAAGTTGTTATCCAATTCTCTAATTGAAGTTGCTTGTATTTTCCCATGTCTAATGCTTATGATTGCTTGCTGGATTGTATTTGGGTGGCCAACTGAATATAATCTGGATATTGTCTATTGCTAGACTAGAAATCTTGATCCGTAATTGTCTTGAATTTCTAATCCTTAGTAGCAAAATTGTGATCAGAGATTGCAATTGGAGAATACAACCTAAGTTAAATAATCCGAGCTTGTGTGTTTATTGCTTAGATCAACCTATCTTTCTTATCGTAATGCATCCATTGAATTAAATTTAGAGAGCTTGTTCTAGGTTGTTTAATGGATAGAGATTAAATAAAGAGCCTGTTTTATTTAACAACAAAGTAAGGAAAGATTGGGATAACAGAGCTTGTTGTTATCTACGGTTGATAATTTCAATGGTGTAATTGGATGACAATTCTATGATTAATTAGCAAATCCATATCTTGTGGCAGAGAAGGATCCCTTAACCAGGTTTCTCTCATTGAGTTTTCACTCAAATTAACTTTCTGTTTTGTTATTCTTTAATTGCATTAATATTTCATCTAGTTAATCAATCAACAAAACCCCCTCATTTAGTTTATTGTTGCTTTCGAATAACAAATTCAATTAGAATCAATCCTCGTGGGAACGATATCTTACTTATCACTTTATTACTTGTGCGACTAGTATACTTGCTAGTTTCGAACGCATCACTGCACCTACTGATCCTGTGCCTGCTGATGTTGCAGCCACTACCAGGACTGCCACAACTGTCACGGCACCCTCCGAGGTTGGGGCCTTCACTGCGCTTGCTGATCCTGTGCCTGCTGATGTTACGGCCACTACCAGGACCGCCACGACCGTCACGACGCCCTCCAAGGTTGGGGCCTTCACTGCGCCTGCTGATCCTATGCCTGCTGATGTTGCGATCGCTATGGGGACAGCTGATGTTGTGTCAGTGGATATTACGACCACCATGGGCATGACGACGTTGATTCAGCGGAGTTTGACCAGCAACCCAGCACAATTGTACCATGATTTCACCTTCCATTGTATATATTATGTTTACATTATGTTTAGTTACATATTTTTCTCGGTAGATAGTTATTATGTTTATATTATGTTTAGTTACACATTTTTTTCGGTAGATAGTTTGTGGATATTTACACATTATTGTATAGTGATATTTTTTGTATAGTCGCACAAGGTTTCCATGTATAGTGGTACGAAAACATATAAATACATATTTTTCCGGTTGTATTAGTACATACATGTTTCTCATCTTTTTCGGTTGTATACATTTTTACATACATATAAAGCTACCATTTCCTGCATGATAGACACATATCATATAAGGTCCGTGGACAAAAAATAATTACGAAATTGCTTACAAAAGTTAAAAAACTGAATGTTTTGCCCAAAGGCTCGACGACACTCGACAAAAACCCTCGACACTCGACAAATAACACTCGACACAAGAACTCGACGAAATTTGCATCCGACACTCGTCGCGTTCAGCACTTAACTCGACGCACAAACACAAACGCTGGACACACGACTCTCGACGTTCGACTAACGACCCTCGACGATACTCGACATACATGGTTCGAGATATCTACGCGTCAGTTTTCACATATCTGACACTCGACATGCCAGATGAAAGCTCGACCCTCGACACTCGACACACGAACTCGACGAAATTTGCATCAGGCTTTCGTCCAGTTTGTCACACCATTAGACGCTCGACGAAACTCAAACACTCGACACTCGAACCTAGAATCGACACGACTCCTAGACACTCGACACTACCATCCGACATGTCGAGATTCTATCCGACAAAACCGCTCGACACTCGACGGCGCTCGACAAATCTCGTCTTCTTCATCCTCGACAGCGATACCAGATTTTCTCACAACGATTGCCAATTTTCAGTAAATTTTCATACAAACGCCACTATCTCTAACCTTAGTTCACATACATATCCCATATTTAAACTATATAATTTGGTTGTCAGTTACCAAAACGATCAATAACGAAAACATTACAACCTAATGAAATTTTTATGCCATTTAGAGAGAGATTAACGACAATTGTTCTTATCAGATTTGCTCAGCTTCAGCTGTTGACGTTATTTTGGATAGTGATGTGTATGGATCTGTGACTGGTTTCTTTATTCTTTTCTTCGTTTACTTTGTTTATTTTGGTCGAAGAGGGAATTAACAAGGTTTTGGAAAAAAATTGATTATATAAGGGTATTTGAGTCTTTTTGTTAAGAAAGCGTCTATGGCATAAAAATTTTTCAGGACGTGTCCAAATTTTAATAAAGCCCTCTAATTGTGTCTATTTTCTCAATTTTTTTTAAGTCTTACGTGATTAAAACAAATAGTCTCTTAGAGTTTGTATATATAAAGAAATTTATTGAGCATAAGTGCACGTATGTGTGGTACAAAAAAGAAGGGTTGACTGTCAAAGTTTGTGATATAGAAGTTCATTTATCGTTATTAATATGTTTGTGTTCACTAAAATATGTCAATTTTTTAGGTTGTGCACCATTATAGTAGGGAAATTATTACATATATCATCTTTTTATATAAATCAATGTTTCTAGATGGGTAAGTATTATATCACATCAAATTATATGAATTGAATAATTGATTATAGATATATAGTATGTTCATCTTGTAATAAGGACTGAATAATAATTTGAAAATGACTTTTGTCACATAAGTTTGTTGACCATTGCCGTATATGTTGACCAAAAATGTTGATTTTTTTTTTCGGATTTGTGGTATCCTAATATTAAGGCATTGACTCAATAATAATTTAAAAATAACTGTTTAGCAACTTGGACAGTACATTTATTGTACTATATATTGGTCATAATAAAGTATAAAAATTTTTAACATAAAAATAATGTGGTTATATATCTTATATGGTACCTTATAGTTAGTAAAGTTATATTAACTCTCTTTTTTTTGTATATATTAAGAAATTTAAAATAAAAGGTAATAAGAAGACTTTTTATTACCATTTTAAACTTCTTGATGTTTCCTCTCATAAAGAAGAATACCGAAATTAGCATTCTAGTTTAAAAAATAATAATAATAAGTACGAAAATTGGTAACATAGTAATAAATGTACTTACAAATCTCATATTTTACAAGTTATGTTAATTTTTTTATATTAAAAGATTTTAAAAAACAAATGTTATCTTATTATTACTACTTTAAGCTTGTTAAAAAAAGAGGGAAAAAAATGTCTTATTGGTTATAGAAATAAAACTATTCTTGAAAAATGAATGCGAAAATGGATATTCAATACTACTAGAAGTATATATCAAAGGACATTTGGAATCAGTTTCTCATACGAGTATTATAGATATAAGTGGATGAATAGTATTGGTTCATTATTAGCTTTTGAATAATTAATAATATGCTTCTCAGATTTTATCCTTCACAAAATATCTACTTCTTTTCATTTGTATGTGTATTTAACAAATAGAAAGTAAAATTTGCAAACAATTATGAATGCCACTTTAATATCTGAACATTGAGTCATTGACCCAGTTCAAATCTTACAGAGAAATTAAATTTAACCAGATGGACGATGAACAATGGGCTTGTGTTGTGATTCAATTTGAACCCTTGTGTTCTAATTGCCCCGTTGTTTTTATCATAAGAATGGGGCGATTAGAACTTTGGCATTGTTAATAAATTACTACAAAAGTTAGCACCACCCACTGGCTTAGGTGATCAAAAGTTCTTCTTGTTGCTTAGTGCAAGATTCTTCCAAAAGGTATGAGACAAATGCGGCTCAATATAGTATTACTTATTTGCTCCAAAGATTTCAATCTTCAAAAAGCAAAATTGTTAACTAAAGCAATATATATAAAGAGGGAGTTCCCCCGTTATAATACAGTTAAATTCAAACCAAATATCTTATTTCAGAGTTTAATGTAGCTAGAGGCAGAAGTTTGTGCTAAGAATATTCAATGGACAATATATTTGCCTTCGAATCTTTGATTGATAGAAGAATAATAAGGCAGGACAAAATGGCCACGGAAGAAGAGATATTTTTGCCATTTTAAGCCAATGGTTAACTTAAAAAATTGGGAGTAAAAAACTATTAAGTAATATGGTAAAGGGGAACAAAGTGACACAAACCAACAGTAATTATTCCAACAAAAAGAAATTTTAGTGACTAAGTGTCCTATTGATCATTGCCAAACAAACCTTTCTCAAGCACCCAATCCTCAATCATTGCCTGAGAATTTAGTGGCTGGTCATGAGGCACAAGATGTCCAGCACCTAACACAACAACATTGCTCAGACTCCTCCACTTCTGCACATACCCAGCAAGCTCTCCATTCACTTCCCAAACCTTTCTCTCAGCCATCAAAAACTTGCCAATTTCTTCCCATTTCATTGTCTTCACCCAGGCCTCAGTTGACACCACACCATCTCTCAAATCAAAGAACCCTTGATACAACAACACCTTACTATTCTTGACCAAGAATTCTACCATGTATTTCACACTCTTCATCACATCCTCATGCAATGCATTCCCAACAACATCGCTACATACATCATAAAGTATACTTTCTTTGGCTCCTAAGGCCTTTCTAACCTCATCTATCCTTAGAAGACTAGTCACCAAACTTGTTTGGTACCGGGAGTTTTTACTATAGTCATACAAATTGGGCAAACCTGTCATGTTTTGCAACAAAAGCAGGACTCCATTTCTTGCATTTGTTGCCTCACTCCAATTCCCGCTTTTAACCAATTTGACTACCCCCCTTTGAGCTTTCTCCAATTCACTCTTTTGCCACTCATTGATAAAACCTGAAAAATGAACATTTAAAGCATGAGTTGCAACTTGAGTTACCGGGTCAGTGAGCCCATTACCGATGGCAATTCCTTGCAAGTTCACTCTTTTAGACTCTGGCAAGTCCACATTTTTCTTCAAAATGTGGTACCCAATTGCAGGAACATACTTGCCAGCATAACTCTCACCAGTAACATAAATTGGTCGGCTTTTGAAGAAAGGATCCGACTCAATGAACCCAGTGATTGCCACAAAAAGATGCTTAGCAACAGAAAGTTGATCTCTTGGTATTTCATCATCTGTTGCAGCAATACTAAAGCCAGTCCCAATGGGATTATCAAGGAAAAGAAGGCCAAAAATGCGGCTCCAAGACCCCTTATTGGGTTCGAGGCCAAGGCTCTCATTGCCATTAGAGTGAACCCGCCAAGGACCAAGTTCAAAAAAGTTACCAAGCATGGAGGAGCATCCAGGGCCACCCTGGAGCCAAATCAGAAGTGGCGTTTGGGAGAGGGGTGCAGTGGGTGTTTGTGCTTCATAAAAGGTGTAGAAAATGGCTGAGCCGGTGTTGCGGTTCACCGGAAGGTAACCGGACTTGGTGGGTAGGGCTTCATTGGGGAGGACAAGAGCTGATGATGATGACCAAGTACAGTAGAGGAGAGAGAGGAGTAGGAAGAAGTAAACGGAGGTCTTTGGCTGCATTTTGCTTGGACAAGTTTGATTTTGCAACTTAAGACGAGTTTGCCTATATGTCGAATAGAAATTATGGATCACAACTGATTAGGCGTAGGTGATTGCATTCTTGGTCAAAAGTTGAATGTTGAATTTTAGAGTTTGTGATATGGAAGTTCATTATTTAGTTCGCCATTAATAGCGCATGCGTCGATAAAATGATGATTTTTCTTTTATGTGTAATATCGTAGCATCGACAAAGGATGCAATAATATAAAAAAGGGATTAAGCACGTACCTCCTTTACTTTTAATAAAATATCACAGAGATGAATCTCTTATGATTTTGTCTAAAAAGAGTTTTTATAGTTTAAAAATCTCTTCACGAACCGCCCTTTATATTGTTATATTTATGGTCAAACGACATCATCTTTCTATCCAGTTATAATACACTTATCAAATTACCAATATCCGTATTTTAAAAAAACTTGTGTATAAAATAAAATAAACATTTACACAATAAATGACGGTTTTACCCTTGAAAAACTCAATTAAAAATGGGATTCTGCCCGCACATTTAGCATGTAAAAAGACCTTTTTACCCGTTCCTCCATCTGTCACATTGCTTTTTCCCCCACAGTCTCTTCATTCTCTCAACTTGCAATCCAAAATGCACTCCTCCATCTCATACTTCAAAAACGACACCATTTTCACCCTCCACATTATAGCATTTCCTCTATAATTATTTTTTTTTTTGGTGCAGCAAGCGGAGGCTAAATCAATTGAAATACAAAATAGAAGAAATAATTTTTCTCTTGCACATTAGAAATCCGTAGATGACGGGTTGAGCGGCTGTGTTGGTGCTGGCTGCTTGCAATTGATTAACTATGAGTATGCCACGGTGGGTCTGGGCTATTGTTTGAATCCTTTATAAAATATTTAATCATCAAATTAAAGTAATAAATTCCATAAAAAATTCGTGTAAATTATAAATATTGTGAAATACCCATTTGGTTATCGATTTTGCATGTTTTAGGAAATCCGTTTGGGTATTTTGGTTTTGATGAAGAGATACCTGAGATTTTGAGGCTGGTTAGCTTGATAGACCCGAATGCAAAGTTTTTCTCCATCAACTTATTTAATTACTCAAAACACAAAATCGAAATCGAAAAATATTAACAAAGACTGTGGCTGCTGTTCTCTGTGCATAAAGCTTGCACATTTCAAGTCAATCAGATCTAAAGAACAAAACTTTAACTTAACCACCACCAGCCCACGTTCTCAACTATATCCAAATTAAAAATTTTTAATAAATAACTGCAGACAAGAACAGAGACCCACTAAAGATAAAAGCAAATAGAACAAAACCCATAAATTAGAAAAAAAAGTTAGAAAGAGTGCAAATCAGGAACCAGAAATTATTTCTAGAGAGGGCAAAATTGAATAATAATAAAAAAAATAAATTAATATAAATAAAAAATAATTATAAATTTAGAAAATTTATAATATTTTTAATCAATATTATTTGGGGTATAAATTAATATTTATCATATCAGTTTTAAGTTCTAATTACAAGAGAAATGATAAAATAAAGTAATTAATAATATAATTAAATAAAATTTTAAACTTATTAATTCAAAAGGATCTTATCTTTTTAAAAATAAAAATAATAGAGATAAAATAAATTAATAAGTGATGATGGACAAAATATTAAAAAAAATTGTTTGATAAATAGAAATATATAAATATATATTTATAACAATATACATTTTTAATAATTAAAAAAATAATATTTTAATTTTTTTCCTTTGGCCAGGAGGGGCAATTGCCCCTGCTGGGCCTATACTGGCTCCACTCCTGTGCAAAGATGTTACTTTGAAATAGTGGAAGCTAGTGATTGTGACAATGGTGAGAGGCAGTGGCGATGGAGAGGGCAGTCGAGGTGAAGATCGATTTTGATTTTGCATCTGAGTAATCAAAATAACGTGATTTTGCGTTTGAGGTGGGAGCGTTAAAGGTGTGGAGTATTGCATGAAGACAGTGGTGGAGGCTCCAATGGACTCTGAAATTTTTTTTTTACTAGGCTTATATAGTGCTGACTTTTTTCGTTTAAATGACCAACCTATCCCTATTAGTGTAACTTATTTACATAATTTTAACTAAGTGTAACAGAAAGGGAGGAATTCTTCAAACCGTAAAGACTTTTTTAGACAAAAACATAAAAAATCTATCTCCGTAATATTTTACTAAAAATCAGGGAAGGAATGTGAAACTATCTCAATTTCAAAACAGTAATACTAATCTTATAAATTTTTATATAAAAACTAATACATCACAAGGCGATTAAAGTAGTGCATATGTAACATTATTTTATTCAATGAAAGATAATAATAAGTAAATAAATGAATAATATTATATCAATTTATATAAATAAATTTATATATATAATTTATAAGATCAACGCCACAAATATAAAAATAACTTCTTAACAACTCACATTTATGACAAAGAGAACACTAATTTATCGTTAAGTGTTTGCCTTAAAGCAACCTTACTAATAGCTAAGCATTGACCCTGCTTCGATGTTTCTCGGGTTTGGTTTTGGAAGACTGATGGACAATGAGCAATGAGCCTTTAGCTCAGTTTGAACAAACAACAAAGCCTTGATTGATTTAGCTAGCTATGTGTACAAGCCAAAGTTTACAAAAGATAAAACTTAATTGTAATAAAGTGGCAAGTAAGTACCTTTTATCATATATATTATGTATTTCACTTCGTTCATACGAGCCATCGCACAAAATGGTCATTTAATGATGTTTATGAGTTAATTTCTATGAGCACTAGACAATTAGAACTTTTTGCCATTATTTGTTAACAAATTATTATGGGAGTTGCCGTCACACCTTGCCACATTGGCTGAGGGTAGAAAGAAGTTCGAGAAATAAAAATTCTATTAATTTAAGGAACAAGAGGAAATACTAAATAGGGTTAGACTTTGCCAAGGTAAATCCCTGCATAAATCATCCTTAATTTTGAGGTAGATGTGAGAATAATAAAATTATAAAATTAATGATAAAATCCAATTAAAATAATATACTATCCTCCAATTTTGCCTGCAACTACATCATCATTTATCGTTGTTGCTTGCTGCTTAGTGCAAGAAATGTCCAACAACAATGAGATAAATCAAGCTTCCAAAGTATCCATGTTATATTACTATTTGCTCCAAAGATTCAAGATTTCAAAAGGCATCACTGTTAAATTATCATTAATGATAAGAGGAAGACAACGACCATTCAGCGTAATATAACAACTTAGAAAGCCTTACTTTGACCTTGTGTTATGTATCATATTTTACATGCTAGAAGCCCAAAGGCCCCGAATCGCAAGTATCTCTCATCCAATGATTGCTAAAAGGCAACCATAAATCATACACAAAGCCACAGAAGTGCTATTGGCTAAAAATAAATAACCAAATTTAGGGATATTTTAAGTTTTAACAAGGGAGAAGTGCACAAATACCCCGAGGTTAGATTTAACTATTAATCAAAGACGGTTAAAACTTTAAATTGAAAAATTAATTAGTCCCTAATTTTTATTTTTATTTGATTTGATGGAGAGTAATTAGAGTATTTGATAGAAAAAGATATAAATCTCCCTTGAGGTTTATTGAAATCCTGCATAACCACCTTATATTTCTAAAATTCTTAAATACTTCCTCTTGTCATCAATGTTTATCAAGTTTTTGTTATGTATATAAATAAAATTAATAAAATGATGACATTATTTTCTAACCTTAACATTAATAAAGGTTTAGTAATTCAAGAAATAATAGATTACATATTAAATAAATATGATAAAAATAATTAATAATTTAGTATTAGTATTTTTATTAAAAATAAAAAAAGTCCACCAACAAAAACTGTAAAAAACTTTTGATAAGTACTTCTAATTGATTGTTGTGGTAAATAATTGAAGGAAAACTCTGTAAATGTAAAAACTCATCCTCCTGGATGAGAAATAGTATTCATAACAACTTTGTTTCATTTTATATTTTCTGTATTTTCTCTCTCTCTCTCTCTCTTTTTCTAATAAGAATCAAGAGATTAAGACTATTTTTTTTTTGCAATTTATGGCAAATGGATTCGAATGGACTTTTTTATAATTTTTTAAAAAATTTATAAAAATAATTATATTCAATTATTTTTTTAAATTTATACCTATTTAATATGGACTCTATTATATTTTAAATTAATATATCCTTTTTAATATTAAAATTAGATGACAACTTCATAAATATATTAATTGTATTGTATAATAATATAAAACTTGATATAAATTGATGGTAACGGAGGTGTGTGATATTTTATAAACTTGAGGTAGCGATGTGGAATTTCAATAAATCTCATTGGCACCCGTTTTATCAAATACCACAATTAGCCCCAATCAAATTAAAATTAGAGATTAGTTTATTAGTTTAAAATTTGATTTTCCGTAACTAACAGTTTAACTAAACCTCTGGGGTCTTTGTGGACTTCTGCCTCTTAACAAGTCTCAAATTTTTTTAATTGTCTATTAAATTTTATGAAATTAAATAAAAATATTTTTTACAATGTTATCAATTACATAAGTCTATTATGGAGTGTATAAAATATTTTACTAGACATGTTTAACAATATTTTATTAAAATATGTCTTTAACTTACACATTCACCCTTCACCTTCCCTGTTGAGCAGGAAAACAATTGCTTAATCACAATCTTTATAGAATGATTTTTTCCCTAAATATCTTAAAATTGGGTTAATTATGATAATGGTTAAGTGGTGAAGTTCTTTTAAAATTTAGTAGTTTTTTTTTTTTAATTATCTAGCCAACTGATTAGCTCTCAACATGTTAGATATGAAAAGTTGATAATACTAGATCATCCATAAGAGTGACAATTCTAGACACGATATGCGCATGCGAAACGAAATTAGCAAGTGTGGGTTGACCTTAACTATGTTCACGTCGAAGAATCTAACCCATTTAATAATAACGTTATGTTCATGTGGAGGGCCTTTAACTCATGGATAACGAATACGTTTATGATGCAAACCTGCAAATATTTATAACACAATTAAAAGATTTGACATAATTATCTAATTGATTTTGAAATTTGAATTGAAGATTTATGTTATTTGTGTAATTTTGTAAATCGTAATTATATTAAATATGTAAACATGTCATAATTGTATTAAATATGTAAATGAATTAAATGTGTAAATGTGTCAATTGTGTAAAAATATCATAATCATGTTAGATAGGTTATATTTGTATTTGATACCGGAATAACATATTTATTATTTATGTTAGCGTATCATGTCGTACTATCCATATAATAATTATGTCATGTTTGTGTTTAGCTAATTTTTATTGCATTTTAACTTGACACGATACGAACACAACGTACGAACACCAATTATCATCTCCAATCATCTAGTTTCGAAGTTTCAACAAGTGGATAAACTTCTTCCTGGTTAAATATGACAAGCTGATAAATAATCACTCAACATTTATGATAAGCTGGCAAGTGTAACTCCTCAAATGTTTGTCAGCTCATCAAATAAGCATCTCAACTAATTTCAAAAAGGTATTTTATCCTCAAAGTTCAACTTAGATTGGCAATTAGAGAAAATTCAATCGTATTAGAACCAAAAGATAAACAAAACCATCCAGTTAGATATATGCTCCAATTTTCCGCTTAAGTTTCATTTGGAGAATCAAAGAATTTTTATGATAGGCATCCTCTAGAAGTTAATGCTTTCACGGGTTACACTAGCTTGTAAAGTGCTTGTCCTAAGTTTTAATCCCAGGCAATTATTGAAGAGTAAAGTGAGACCATCTTTCCTGGCTTTAACCTGTAATGTGGTGTTTCCAAGTATCAACAGCGCATGCCGGTCACTTTCTGTTCCTCCAAAGTATCAAGAAGATTAAAAGATTCTTTCACCTCCACGCGTATCCATTGGTTGAATTTCAATCAATATAATGAACCTCTAATCACAAGGTCAGGCCAAAGGCTGAGCTGATCCCCTCAACACTAAGATGAAGTCGAAAACAATCCTTTGCTTCCTCCTCAATCTCCTCTTCTTCTCCTTCCACGACCATGTTTCCTCTCTTGTTCTTCCCAAGGAAGCCCTCCCCACCAAGTCCGGTTACCTCCCTGTCAACCCCACAAGCGGCTCAGCCATTTTCTACACCTTCTATGAAGCAAAAACGCCTACTTCACCCATCTCCCAAACCCCGCTTCTCATTTGGCTCCAGGGCGGCCCTGGCTGCTCTTCCATGATCGGTAACTTTCTTGAACTTGGTCCTTGGCGTGTTCACTTTTCTTCCAAGGGAAACACTGAAAGCCTTGGCCTTCAACCAAACTCTGGCTCTTGGAATCGCATTTTTGGCCTCCTTTTCCTTGATAATCCCATTGGAACTGGCTTCAGTATTGCTGCAACTGATGCTGAAATACCAAGAGATCAACTTTCTGTTGCCAGGCATCTATTTGCCGCCATCACAGGGTTCATTGAATCGGATCCTTTGTTTAAAAAGCGACCGATTTATATTACTGGTGAGAGTTATGCTGGAAAGTATGTTCCGGCAATTGGGTCCTATATTTTGAAGCAAAATGTGGACTTGCCAGGGTCAAAAAGAGTGAACTTGCAAGGAGTTGCAATCGGTAACGGGTTAACTGACCCGGTAACTCAAGTTGCTACTCATGCTGTAAATGCTTATTTTTCAGGTTTGATCAACGAGAGGCAAAAGGGTGAATTGGAGAAAGCTCAATTGAAGGCAGTGAAGTTAATTGAATTGGGGAGTTGGAGTGAGGCAACAAATGCAAGAAACTTGGTCTTGGATTTGTTGCAAAACATGACAGGTTTAGCCACTTTATATGATTATACTAAAAAGATTCCTTATCAAACAGATTTGGTGACTAAGCTTTTAAGGAGACATGAGGTCAAACAGGCCTTGGGAGCTGAAGAAAGTATAGTTTTTGATGAATGTAGTGATGTTGTTGGGGACGCATTGCATGAAGATGTGATGAAAAGTGTGAAATACATGGTGGAATTCTTGGTCAACAATAGTAAGGTATTGTTGTATCAAGGGTTTTTTGATTTGAGAGATGGAGTGGTGTCAACTGAGGCTTGGATTAAGACAATGAAATGGGAAGGAATTGAGAGGTTTTTGTTGGCTGAGAGGAAGGTTTGGGAAGTAAATGGAAAGCTTGCTGGGTATGTGCAGAAGTGGGGGAGCTTGAGCCATGCTGTTGTGTTGGGTGCTGGGCATCTTGTCCCTACTGACCAGCCACTGAATTCTCAGGCAATGATCGAGAATTGGGTTCTTGAGAAAGGTTTGTTTGGGAATTATCAAGAGAAGCCCTTTTCATACATTTACAAGAGATCAGTCTGAAAGTTGCTTCTTGTATGAATTTGTACTCTTTTATCTATTCTATTGAATAAATCCAGCTACTTAAGCTATAATTCCAATTATTGTGATTAGCAATTGCGCCTGCAAGAACTCAGAATCATCTCAAAGACCAAAAATTTATCAATCGAATGCAACTGTTGCAACTTGCATTACTTTTGAAGTGTTTGTATATGTTTTCTAAATGTTTAATTAAAGACAAATAACAAATACTTTTTCTTTAGAAAAGTAGAAATATTTTTCTACGGAAAGATTCCCAGTCGTGTCTGAAATTCTATTCTCTCTTTCCTTTATTTGCCTAATCACTTTTCTTTGAAAAACCATTTGGACTGGTGCACTTCTGATCAATAATGCAGAGTTCTTCTTTAAGTCACTTGTTATTTTGTTAATAGGTTCTTTCCGAAGCTACTCCCCGCCTTGAGATTTTACATTACTATCAGCTAGTAGAAAAAGGGTTATTACAATATTTCAAATTAACTAATTTATACTCTTATATAATTACCCGATTAGATTTTAGCTTATATTAACCTTTCCATCAAATTCTATTATATTAATTTGTAATAATATTTCTGAACGGAATATGTATATCTAATGAATTTACTGTCCTAGAAGTCACACTCAATGGAAGTTTAATTGTACATATTCCCCTATTTACAAGTATAAATTCACTTATCATTAACGGTAATATTTTGTATAAAAATTAGTTATACATAAATTAATATCATATATTTCATAGTAAAAAACGACATGGCTACTTTCGTTTTGGGTTCACTGGATTATCTAATTAAAAGCATTTAAAACGCCTCAAGCGCACAACGCTTGCACATTCTGGTTTTGGGCACACCTTCAGCTCCCATAAAAGACGATACGATGCTCTTCGATGGGTTCACAGAGATTCTCAAGATCCAAAAGTTTCGCCGAGTGGTGTCCTATACAGGATTCTATTTCTTCGTCGCTGTTCTGAGCTATGCTTACACTAGCAACACGTGAGTCATACATATTTTTTCTGCTGTTAAGGTAGTTTTAGTTCGTTTTTCTCGGTGGTTTGTTACTTTTGCTCATTTGCTTTGGTGGGCATTTGTTGATTTTGGTGTTGCAGGACTAGAGCTGGTTATTCTAGAGGTGACCAATTCTACGCGTCATACCCCCGTGGGACTGAGCTCTTAACTGACACAAATAAGGTTCGTGAGTATTGCATTTTCCAAGCTCTTGTATTAGATTGTGATTTTAAATGGGTTTTTGGTGCCAAGTTGGTATTTGGTTGCTTTCGATTTGATATCTTGTGTCATTTGATGAATTTTGATAGTTATATAAAGCTGCCCTTGGCAACTGCTTCGATGTGGAGGAGTGGGGTCCGATTGAGTATTGCATCATGAATAAACACTTTGAACGTCAAGGGAAAGCACCATATGCTTACCATGCGGTATGTTACAGAATTTTAGTAATTGACTATAATTTTCTTTCTTGTGATTCGTTTTCTATGCAAGAGAAATTTGGTTTTGAATGCATCATCGATGTGGAAATTGCTTAATTACATTTCATGATTTGATGTACTTCCTTTGTAAGTATCATGATTGTTACTGGTATCCTAATGTGTTGAGAAGCCTTCAGGGGATATTGATAGTGAACATTGGAAATGACAGTGATATGCTTAATTCCAAAAGATTGCTATAGTATCGGTTGTTCGATCCATTCAATTCGGAATTGCCTGCGTACCATCTCACTTCATTTTTTTCTTATTGATGGGTATCTGCATTGAATGATTCCTTGGATTAGTAGTTTCTATTCCACAGTTTCAATTGAGAATGAAACTCAAAAGTTTATATATATACTTAGTTATGTTCTAATCCAGTTAGAAATAGAAATAGCCATGAATCCTAATCAGCATGTTCATCAACTGGGCCAAACGAGATTTAAGCCTGAGGACATCAAAATCATGAACATAGTGCTAACACCCAAAATTAAAGTTATACTTCTGGGGTGCTATTCTTTGTAAATGTGCTATTCTTTGTAAATGAGTAGCGTTCTCCCTCATTTAGAAGAGGAATGGTAGAACTAAACATAAGGGCGAAGCCACTTGTTAGGTTGCTTTTCTTTTTGACGATTGATAATTTAGTTTTCACCACATTTAGGTTTTCCATAAATGAAAAAGAAGCTCATCACTTTTGCAGAAGAAGCTAGGATAATTTCCATTTTATTTCTTTATTTTCTAGAGCTCGATACTAAGATGATATGTGAATTAGTAACACCTGGGATGAGAAGATAGGGGGGCAGAGGGTGGGTTTGTTTGTTGGGTTTCAGTGCGGGGAGGGTGGGCTTGGGGTTTTCTCCATTATCTGAACTGCATGGAATACAATTTGTATTGCTCATGTGCCATCTAACTTTTCCTTCTTTTATGTGGTTGCAGAAATATATGGCACACCTACTTTCTCATGGACAACTTGATGGCAGTGGCTAGAATAGAAGTTACCAATCTATTACGAGATGAATGAGCAGAAATATTTATTAACAGTTTACCCATGGATATAATTGATAGTCTGATGCCATTGCTGCCCTGCCACCACTTTAATGTTTAATGGAAACATATCTTCATTCACTCCAGATGAACATTTGAATCGTGGATGTTGTTGACATATTTGAGTTGGTCTTGTGAACTGGTTTTAGTCTTCCAGTCATTGTATATATTATTTTGTCTCAGTTATATGGCTATCGCCCTCCATTCTTATGGTTGACTTTCCTCAATTGTACTTTATTGTCTCCTCTTTTTCTCTCATTGCCCTTCTCTGTTCCCTGGTTGCATTGTCAAGAGAGCGAACTATGTTTGTGATGCTACGAGAAAAGATTTTACACTGCTTGATTTAGACTATGTCCATTTATCTTTAAATTGACAATTTGATATAGAAATGTGAAGATTGTTTGTGAGTAGCAGCATTTGCCGAGAGATACAGAAAATCAGATCGATGGGGCTCTGAAAACCGGTGATATACTTGACGGTATCTTGAGGGTTTAGCCAGAAATTCAATTCTTTAGAATACTCGCCAAATAAAATGAAGTCTAAATGTGAAACAGTGCAAAACTATAGATCTGTATATTCTTTGGTTCTGCAATGCTGAGAGAGGGAGGAACAAAATTTTTCCATACCAACTTCAGTTTAAATGTGTACGTGGAAGATTGTCATCAAAATTTTCATTCTTATATCCAAGGAGAAGTTTTATCCCACTGGAATAAAGAAAAATTAGAAAAAATCTCATCTCTTTGTTAAGGATGCAAATCCATTTCTCCCAATATAAAGATTGGAGTAGTTGAGAAATTCCTACCACTGAAGTATCAATCCCAGGAAACAAGATGATACATTTGAAATGTTATCAAATTAGTCTACATTTACCTGTTGAACCATATCCTAACTATTTTGAGTCATTACATAACTATGAAGAGATTGGTCGGATACAAATTACAATAACATCAATGGTTATATAATAATTTGTTAAATAATACACATCTTCTATTGTAAAAGAATCGTCCAAGTTTAGGGCTGATGCGGTCCCTTCCCCCATTCTCTGAACCAGGAGCCTCTTACTCGCAATTTTTTCCAATAACACCCACACACTTTGAAGCACTAATGCTATCACTCCTGTAGAGGGCACCGCACTTCATATTTCTAGTGCCACTCTGCTTAGAAGCATTTCTGCTCGCAGACTGCAATTCCCCGAACCCCTGAAACTTTGGAGGGCTCTGAATAGATGCACGAGTAAAAGAAGCTGAAGAACGCTTTTTTGAAATGTCAGTTTGATCAGCAGCTTCATCATCAGATCCACTAATCCGTTCCCTGTTACAAAAGAATGGGGGCAATCAATATAATAAAAATGATATACTGCATATATAGACATTAATTCGTTACCTAGGCAAGGAGGTATATTTCCTTTGGAGTGGGATGCTTCTCTCTCTTTTACCATACTGCTCCTCGAGACGGGCAAATTGTCGCTTAAACTGTTCGATTCCACTGTTGACATAGAACCCATGGTTTCTAAATAATGTATTCCTAGAAGAGATAAGGGAATACCAGCCACAAGGACGTATTACGTTCTTGATAGCACAAGCAAGTCAACTAGTAGATCATAACTCCCTTATAAAGAAATTTCTTAATAGGAGAAGGAAATTTTGTTGAACACAAAGTTGAGATTGTAATATATTCCTCCAGATGATTGCTAAAATTTTCTCAAATACTAAATATGCTCACTGGAAGGCAAGAAGATTTTAGTTTTCTTAGATCCAAAATGATCTTCATATTTTTCCTTTTATGCCCAAAACTAGCAATCAAACAAACCTCCATTCTACGTGGTCACATCTGATAATTTTCAACATCGCTCTCAATCTTATGTCTAAACCAATGAAAAAGAAAATTATGTAGCTGATAATTTTACACTTTCCTATATTGAAAAATATGGCATGACTCTGCAAGACAGTGCATGGCACTAAATAAGGTTTCAATTCTCTTTCTGCAAGTATTTAAACCATCAGCTGTGGAAACATTTGACTTCTCTAACCTTGGATACATGAAGCCAGTGTGGTCTGTGCCGTGAAGGTACTCCAGCAGCATGTGTGGATGATACTCCAAAATCTGTTTGCATTTAGTATGATATAAGGGTGAGGAAAGGCCCTTTATAAAGCAATGCCACTGAAGCCGGTGTCTTGTACTCTAATCATACCTCTCTATAAATTAGCTCTCTTACATCCTCTGTTGTCAATTTTCTCCTTTCAAATTCAAACTCAAGTTTTGAAATGGGCTGCCTGCATGGTTCATCCTTCCCATTTGCCAGTCCTTTAAAATATGGATGAGCTAAGGCCTGTAAATACAACAATAACCAGGGTCAGGAGAGACAAATACACAGAGTTCAGTATAAACAGACCCCACCACAAACATAATGATGTAAGAAAGGCCATTTAAACTGGGTTTCATTAAATCTTATCTCTTCAGCAGATGGGCGGTCTTTAGGATCAAATGCAAGCAAACGCTGAAGTAAATCTAGAGCTAGTGGATCAGCACCAGGGAATTTATGCCAAAATGGAAACGGTGGCTTTTTCCACAAGCTATTCAAATACCGTCTAGCCTTTTCATTCCGAATCTGTACAGGCATTATAAAGTTTGAAATGGTTAGAAAACAAGGGCTTGATTGAACTAGCATAAGAATATGTCGTAATAAAAGAGAAATAAACAACAATGTAAACTTTTCAAATTAAAAAAAAAAAAGATTAATAAACGAACAAACCGCTGCTATGGCTTCATTGGAGGGAGTGCCAAGCAAATCAGTCACAAGGTCCAACTGATGCACCACATTCTTTCCAGGAAACAAAGGTCTGCCTGTTAACAATTCCGCAAATATGCATCCTATGCTCCAAATATCGATAGCAGGGGTGTACTGCAGAAGATGCAGTTTTACAACAGAAATAAATGAATACTTGAAGAATTTCTGATTGAAAAGAAATACGTTTTCACCTATAATGAATCTGCCACGACAAATCTAAAACCTGACAGACATAACAGGTAGTTTATAAATATGATTTTTCAAGAAAAATACCTATTATAAATAACAGAAGGAAAAATTATATCCCACTAAAAGTTGGCATAAACAAAAACAAAATTTGGATTCCTTTCACATAAGATTTTGAGTTATTGATTGTCCCGTGATCACAGATATGATAATAGTTTCTTCTTTAAGAATGTCAAGTTTATATGTCATAGTCATAGCTGATAAATCTTTATGGTAATATCGATAGAACCAAAATATACAAAAGCCACAGTTGGGTATTAAGCCAAACCACAAAATGGTCCAAAGATTTTGGAAACAAAATTTCAGTTTGAATAGTCATGTTTTAAGTTTCACCACTACTGAAGAACCTGTATCTAGAACTAAGGGTCTGTTTGGTATATCATGTATTCAAGTAAAGCTTATGAATGTAAAACTTATAAGTTTAGAGCTTGTAAGAATAATGTTTTTATTACAAAGTTATTGGTTTTTTGATTGAACAACTATATAAAATGTTTTCTCATAAAAAATTACCTAAAAAGGTCTATGTTGAAACAAAGATTTGAAAAATGTATAAAATTAAATAAGGGTGACTTTTGAAGACCTCAATTAACCAATAAATAAATCGAAACACATACAAAACACTGTTGAAGTCCAAACTGAGTATACTTCTGATACAAAAGGCTTATTCAAACTCAGGCTATTTGCCGAACCTCTGCAGGCTTGCCGGTAAGAGAAACCAATATGCAATTTTAAGATACAACTTTTGCCATGAACTCTGGAATTGATCTAGTAAACATTTACCATAGGAAGATCCAAGGAACAACTTTCAAGTATTTAGAGGAGAAGACCAAAAAAGAAAAGTAAAAACTCAAAGATGTTAAAAAGAAATAGATCAAAATAAAGGGAAAAAGAGATAAAAGAAAATTATATAACGCTGTCTATTCAGCAGTTCAAAAGTTTTGGATATCACCAACGAATTATTCATGACATAGGACATCTAAAAGTTAACTTAAATTGAATATATTCAATACATCTGAAGCAATGGAACTTGTCAAAACTAATAAAGCATTGCTTAAATTGCAAAATCGTCTTACTTGATTAGTAGTGCTACTTCTAACTAATATTTTATTAATAGCAATAAATGAAATTGTTAAGAGCTTTAATACTATTATATAGCCCCTACCTTTAAGTTTAAACTATTAGATCAAGTGTTAACTACATAGCATCAGAGCCAAGTTGACACAAGTGGTCTTATATTCCAATCCACCAATCGTGTTAATTATATAGCAATAAGAAGTTATGTTTGCAGCTGATTTTAGTACATATGCACACATGAGGAGGCATGTTAAGAGTTCTTAAATACTACCATTGGGCCCTTAATTACAAGCTTATGGAGCTCCACATTCTTACACAACATCTTACAACTCACTCCATTGCATCTTAGGTTGATTGCAAGTGGCCATATTTGTGGTTCGATTCTATTTGTAGAAATGGGCAGTGGCTTATTATAAATAGAAGCCTTTGGACATGATTGAAGTTGTACCAAATTGAAATTGAGAGAAACCGACAGCTTTGTGTTATAGAGCAATAATAATACTCAACTAGTCAACTTCTCTCTTACTTATATCCCTCTTGCTTTAAATTTTCCTCTTTTTTTTTTGGTTATCTTATAGTGTTGTTACATCTGTTAATTTGGTTTTGAATTCACAACATGTGCTATAAAATCAAAAGTAAATTAATAAATATAACAAAACTATAAGGAAGCAATAAAAGAATCTAAAGCAAGGGGGATACAAGTGAAGAGAAGTTGAGTATTATTATCGCTCTTAACACAAGCTCTCGGGCTGTTCTCATTACAACTTAGTACAAGTTTCTTTTGAAGCCAAATGCTTCTATTTATAGCAAGTCACCGCCCACTTCTACAAATGGAAACAAGCCACAATCATGACTACGTGTAAGTAATACAAATGTAAAAGGTGAGTCATAGGATAAGTTGGAAGAATGGTTGAATTCCACTCACTGGTACACAACACTCATCTTAGATACATGTGCATTGTACTCCTTTTTCCCTTGACCAGGTTTTATTCCGTTGGGTTTTACTATCAAGTTTTTAAAGAGACAATTTATGCATGTCGAACACCACTTTCTAGTTCATCATAGAATTATATTTCTTTCTAAGGTTTTTATCCCACCGGGTCTTTCCTTAACAAAGTAAAATGCAATTATTGGGAATCCTTTAACAATAAGTCGTAACTATATAATATCTTAACCAAGTTTACCAAGTGGTCTTAAATACCAATCCCCAATTGAGTTTGTAAAGTTTGCCATTTTTGTACAAAACTTGAACTTGTAGATATGCGCTTAACGCTAGTATTAAGCCTCTAATAAGCCCCCTCACGTGCAAAAGCCCAGTAAACTTGCAACATAGATTGGACTGAGCCTCACATGTGAGCTAAACAATACATACTTTCTTTTAATTAATTTTTAAATAACACTGAAGGAATTTAAACCTACTACCACTGAGTCAATATAACTCAGATACCATGTTAAAAAAAGTAAAAGAGAGAAAATTGAAGATTTTTGTGTTTCAGCTTGCATGGAAATAAGCAAAACAAGTAACAGAAGCCTCATATATTTAGGTATGAAAGATAGAGCTTCTATTCTTAAATAAAATAACTTGCGCACTAGGACTAGAAGCTCTATCTTTCATGGCTAAATATAAAAAGCTTTTGTTATTTGTTCTGCTTATGTCCATGCAAGCTAAAAAAAAAAAAATTCTTTTATTTTTCTCTTTTACTCTTGTTCACATAGTATCAAAGTCATATTGACTCTCTGATATCACGTTAAGTTAGCCACTTTTCTATAAGGCTTAAGTTTGTAGTTGTGGTATCAAAGCAGAAGATACTAAGTTCAAGCCCCCATGTGTGACTGGTTTGCTTTTATTCTCTGTTATTCGGGTCTGGGCTTAGGTCGAACCAATCAGTATCCGGGTTTGGACACGCACGCAAACCATTAAGTCCACCTTCATATGAGAAGGAGTATTAGAGGCTTAGTACTAGAGTTAAGCCCACATCTACAAGCTTAAAATTTTGGAATAGGTAGTTTCTAACAAAGTTAACTAAATAGACAAGCAATATGTTTAGGATTACTCTATGTGTACACGTGAAGGGGTTTGTTAAGAGCTTAGATTCTATTGTTGGACTCTTACCTATACGATTAAGCTTTTAAGTGAAGTGGTAACTTAACAAGGATAAACCAGATACACACTGAAAAAACAAGAAATCACCCAACTACGATTAAAAGTTGAAAAAAAAGTAGGTAGGAAGACAAATTGGCAAAATTAAGATTCACTCTAACAACAAGAGAACACAATTAAATAACTTAAATTGCCTTTTTTTATTAGATACATTGGTTCTCCAACAAAATTCAAGTGAAAATCTTTTTCAAGACACTTCCAAGAGTAAAAGAAACACGTGCCGCAGGAGACAAAAAAAAAAAAAAGAACTAACAGATGATTATTTATCCAAGAAAAGAAAGGCTGTTTGTCGCAAACAAAACATGTCAGCCATTACATATTTAAAATAATAATAATAATAATAATACTATGGAGCTAAGTTTTCAATTCAACAAATTGTCATTAGCTCAGCCGTAGTGGAAGAAAACAAATTGTATAACCCTTACCTTGGAGAAAAATGAACCACAAAGTTCAGGGGCGCGATACCATCGAGTTGCCACATAATCCTTGATAAAGTAAACATACCAATTAGATTCAAAGACTACAATGCATAAAATCCAAAGAACAGTAGCATACTTCCTTATCACATTTGTGCATAAAATAGGCTAACAAATATGAAATAGCAACAGAAGATACAACTGTATTGAATGAAGGAAACACATACAGTCCAAAAAATAGCAGAAGGGGCATCACTAAATGATACACGCGCAAGCCCAAAATCACAAATCTTCAGTTTGCAGTCCGCATTAGCAAGAATATTTTTCGGCTTTAAATCACGATGAAAAACATTTGCTGCAAAAATGAAGACAAAATCATCATAACCATCTTTTTAACAATATATGACAATGCAATAAGACAAAACTAACCTGAATGAATATATTTTAGAGCTCGAAGAAGCTGGTATAAAAAAAATTTATGATGCTCAGGCATAAGATCATCATTTGCCTTTATAACTTGGTCAAGGTCAGATTCCATCAGCTCAAAAACAACATATATATCTTTAAATTCTCTTCGACAAGGAGGAAGCATTATATGCTTTATTTCTACAATGTCTTCATGTCGCAGCATCCGAAGCAGCTTGATTTCTCTTAGGATGCGTGTGGCATCAGAAACATGCTCAAAGACATCTTTCATCTTCTTAATAGCTACTCTCTCTCCTGTGTGAGTATCCACAGCAGATGCAACTACGCCATAGCTGCCTATCCCAATTATTTCCTGTATTTCATACTGACTTGCCTCACCATATTCAGTAAAGAATTCTTTGTCAAGCATGATCTGTGTAAAAGCAAAATATCGAGTAACTATAGTAATTTAAAAAATAAATAATAACAATAATAATAATAATAATAAAATAATGAACTCTCTTAACAAGCTTCATGATTTTATCGTGTAAGCATTTAAACAGGGAAACTTTATATTACTGGCTCGGGAACATGACACCAAGATCCAATGGTTTTTACTGTCCTGGAAATTGTAAGGTAGTGTTCCCTCCTATTTTGTTCCATGGATTCACTCAAAGTTCCCAAAATTTTAGACTCATGCTAAGCGCGTTAACTTCACACTTAATATGAATCCCTCATTAATATGTAGCATCTTTTCATGAACTAGAATAACAACTTAAGCCTAAACCTATGATAGCTATTCTCTTATCAGTATAGGAGCATAATCTGTTTCTGTTCATCTTGAACTCAAACACTGATAAAATTGTCATTTATCAGAGATAGAAATTTCTTCGATCAATTATCTTCGATAAGTACTAATTTTACAATTAAAAAAATAAAATAAAAAAGCACATATATATATATATATATTCTAAATTCCTAACTTCAAATCAAGGAAAATAAAATTGATCGAATTGAGGAGCATACTAGTATCTTGCTTGACGCAGAAAATGAAGTTCGGTTGTCGGTCCAAGAAACCTACAAACTGATAAGAATTAATCAAACAAGCATATATCTCTCTCTTTCTCACCAAACACACGAAGCAACGAATTTGAACCTTACAAGTTGCCAAATTGAACCGTTTCTCAACTTGCTCAACTATTCAACGAATTAAAAAAAATAAAAATATGCGGAATGGAATGATCAAGAGGATGACAGAATCAAAGAGAACGACACACGTCATTAAATTACAATTTAATTCCATTTATTCTTCTATAACCCCCAAAAAAAAAAAAAAAAGACATTGATTTCATTTTACATTTTCTCTTAAAAAAAAAAAGACAAAAGAAATCCTCAAAATGCGCACCTTATCTTATCGCCGCAATTCGTGGAACTTCACGGGAGAGAGAAAGAGGAAGATAGTAATAAACAGTAAACTATTAAGAAAAGAAGCTATTGACTGGACCTTATACGAGTCCAGGGGCAGGGATGGAGGCGACGCTGTGACTCTGACTGCGACAACGACTGGTCATGGAAGGCAGACGCGTCAAATCCTCTGGTAAACGTGGTCTCGTCGTGTACGGCGTCGGATTGAAGAGAGATAATAATTTCCAATTCCATGAACAACAATTATTCGTAAAGTATGGAATATATTCAACAGAGAGAGAGACATAAAAAAGAGGAGACGAGGCACGTGGTGCTGACATGGCATGCATGAGTGTGGCGCGTAGCAGCAGATTGCTTGCACCTCTGCAAGTTTCAGCGGCTTATCTTGCAGCGTGTGTGTGGGTGGGTCCCAACGGTGTGTGGCCTCTGAGAACTTAGATATATTTATGTTCGATTCTGGTGCCAGGTCGTTGGTGGATTAATAATTTTTGTTCTTATATTTTGTTTTGGCGTATATGGATGAGCGGTGGTTAGCTTGTTGCAATTAGCCTCACGGAAAATGATAAGAGTGATGGACCCGTAATGCTCCGGGCCAGTTCCAGCCTTTGGTTGTCATTTTTTTAAGAAATAAAAATAATATTAAATATTTGGGGCTGTGAGGGAGTCCTTGTACTTTATCAGATAACATTATTGGTTAAACCTTTGATACGAAATCTTTAAAAACTCAAATTAAAAAAAAAAATTATTGTTTCTATCAGGATTATGACTGTTAAGTATTGCGACGTTTCTTCTCTAATAAAGGAATTGTTTTAATTGCGATCAAGTTGTATTATGATAAGATCTCATCATAGTTACTAATGTAAAATTATATTAATTGAGAACAATATGCTTTTCGTTAAAAAAAAATGTTTTTGTGTCATTTTGTTTGTTAAAAATTTTTTTTGTTTAAGTGACATACAACTTATTTTATGTAGACTGTAAAATGTTTATTATTCTAGTATTGGTAGCATCGTTGGATGTACGACGCCAAGCGCTAACATGGAGGAAGTTGTTAGGGTCTCACGTAGCATCTCATGCACATGTATTACACGTGATTATTTATTTTATCATCATTTGATAAAAACATATTCTTCCTAATTTCATTTACCTAATATAATGATATCTATCTTATATACGAACGAGTATTTATTTTATATACAGATATTTTGTATTAGGAGAATTTTAACTACAAGATGCCAAAGAGAGAAATTGTTGGTGTCTCACATGACATCTCATGCACATGTATTTCACGTGATTATTTATTTTGTTATTATTCGATAAAAATATATTCTTCCTAATTTTATTAATCTTATATATGGATATTTATCTTATATATATATATATATATATTGTATTAAGAGAATTTTAACGAGAATAGAATAACTTTATTTGCTAATTGAATAGGAATTTTATATATGCATTAATCATATCTTTTCGATTATAATATTATTTATAATATTCTAGTTTATTTATGAGAGTATATTATCACTTCCTATAATATTGGTCATTATCCTAAACTTACCATTTGAGTTTTATTATGATTTTACAGGATATTAATGAGAATGACAACTAATCTTCATATACAATATAAAGTTATCTTTATAACTTATATACAATTACATTTCAAGGAATTATGATGGAGCTTCAGAGAGAAATTGAAATATGTATTTTCTATCTTTTTATGTGAGATTATTCATGTATGAGAGAGGAAAAATTGTGCATGAATTTTGATTAAGTCTGTTTAGGTTTGTATTCGCTTGATAGTTGAGTGTTTATGTAATTCAGTGTCTAACATGATTATCGTGTTTACTTAACAGTGTGATATTAAATTGTCAACAATAGAGAGTTAGCAGTGTCACTAGAGTTTATATCTTATAGAAATTTGTTTTATAAAGATTAGGTCAATGTATGAGAGAGTGAGTCAATACTATAAACATTCCTAAAGATTATACAAACAAGAACTCAGTGAATTAAACTCTAAGCTATCCATAGATTTAAGTTTTATAACCGAAGCACATAAATCCTCTTGTACTATTTTACATTATAGTTTTATATTATATTTTGTATAACTGATCCATACTTTCATATTTCACAATTGGTACTAAAGCAGGTGCACTGACATGTAAGTGAAGATTGATCGCATTGATTTGAAAGCATTGATTTCATAGGAACTGGAGGATTTGAAACACAACCACCGATTGTTAAAGATGATAATTATGCTTATTGGAAGGTAAGAATGATGACATACATCAAATCACTTGATGGTAAAGCATAGGCTCATGTTACAAGAGGTTGGACACCACCAACGCAAGTGAATGCATTTGGAGTTACAAAGCCAGAAAGTGCAAATGAAAAGAGTGATGAAGAACATGATGTTCTAGTTGGAATTCTATGGTACTATGTACAATTTTGAGGGTTGTTAATCTAAAAAACTTTGGTCAAATCTCTCCATGCACAACGACAAAAGATGCATGGGAAATTCTTCAGGTAAAACATAAAGCTACAGCTTCTATTAAAAGACTAAATTCACAATCTGGGTATTTAACAATAAGTAATGATGAATCAATGTTTGATTTTTATTCTAGACTATGTCATATTATAAATTCTGCATACATGATTGATAGAACTTTCACAGATGTAGAAGTCATAACCAAAATTATTAAGACTATTCCGGATAAATTTCAACCGAAGATCTCTGCTTGAAGAAATAAAGATGAGATGAGAGTTGAAGAAAATTATTGGAATCCTTCAGAACTTTGAGATGAATCACAATACAAGAAGGCATAAAGTAAAGAGTATTACATTCACAGCCAAAGCCGAAGCACAAGATAATGAAGACGGTGGAGAGTTTGATGATTCTGATGATGAACAAATTACTTATTTGACAAAAAATTTGGTCAAATTCATAAAGAAAAACTTTAGGAAAAAGAATCAAGGAAAGACATGTGACAAGAAGAATCAAAGGCAACCTGACAGAAAAGGTCAAATCCAATGCTTTGAGTGCTTTGGATATCGGCATATTCAATCTGAATTTGCAAATCTCAGAAAGAAGAAGAATAAAGGAATGTCGGCTTCATCGAGTGAGGATTCAGTGATTGATTCAAATGACCAAGAATGCATTAACAACTTGATTGCATTCACAGCATCTATAGCTGATAAGGGAAAGACTGTTATGTCCAACATAATAGAACAATGCAAACTGGCAATAGAGATCAGATGTAAAAAATGGTCCTAAATATTATGAGGAGTTGCAAGAAACTTACAATGCACTATGTGCTAAATGGTAAAATCAGAAAGAGGAGATTAAGTCTTGGAAAAGAAAATGAGAAATGCTCAAATGTGACAAAGCCTCTACTAAAGAATCGAAAAACTAGAAGCTGTCATGACAGACAAGACAAAATTGGATAAAGTAAACAAGTACATTAACTAGCTCAAGATAGGCTCAACAAAACTTGATCAAGAACTGAGTTTAGGCCGTGACAACTCCATCAAACATGGTCTGGGATATGATGAAAAGAATAGTGCCTCACTATAAAAAACAGTGTTTGTTAAAGTTTCAAATTCTGTTAACACTTTTAACTCAAGCTTTGAAGATATGACTAATGTTGCTTCCTCAAAGAGTTCTTTCAATTCAAATTTAGAAAAGGAAAGACAATTTGTTCCTACTTGCAATTTTTGTGGTGTTAAAGGTGTGCTATAAATTGTAAAATTTGTTAAAGAAAAAGGGAGTCAGTTCAGACAGCCACATACGACACGACAGGTTTGGGTTGAGAAGCATGAAACTCAATGCAAAGTTACTACACTTAATGTTTATTCTAATAATGTTTGTGTTTGTTCTAAACATGTGATAGGAAATAAAAAGTGTTTAAAAATTTTCAGTCATACAAGTAATGGTAAAAATTTTGCTTAGAAACTTATTGAATAAAAAATTATTTGCATTGAGCACGTTGCATCTGAGAATCAACTAGCTGATTTGTTCACAAAAATACTAGATGCATTAAGATTTGAAAAATTGAGAAAGGATTTTGGCATTTATCAGTTATCTGAACAAAAACTGTGTTTAGTTATGTTGTTTATATATACAGCATCACTATTCAATTTTTTAATTCAAGCATGATTGAGCTGCTTTATTTGTTTAATTTTACTAGTGATTTAATGATAAAAACAGAGAGAGCTACCAATTATGATGTGTGAAAGCCATCTATAGAGAGTAATTTCAATGTATCTTGGAAATATGTTGAGGTTACCCACTCTAATGGAAAAGAGTTATCTCATTTCTTGTGTGGAAGCTACTGTTTTGTTAAGACATGTTGAGATTAATGTTTGTGTGGGTAGAAAACATACTCATGTTGACCACTCAATTGGATTGAATGTCAATATGTTGAAAAAAAATTATTTGTGTTTGATATTTATCAACAACTCTGATACATACTTGATTATAAAAGATTATATGATGTCCAGATATTTTAGTTATGTAAATTTCAACTGTTTTTAGTTATATTTTGTGTAACATACGATCAGTGCTTTATTTCTAACTCAGTTTGGATTTTCTAGTTTGTTGTTTGATGTGTTAAGTATGCCAAGTCAGCAAAATTGATTTGAGATGGAGTTTGTTTAATTGCGAGAAAATTTGATTTAATTAGTTTCTTGGTTTTTCACTTTTATTTTCACATTTATGCACAAGCTGAGAGAAAGAACATTTAGTCAGAGGGGGATCGATTTGATTTTCTTTTATACTTTGACACTTGTTGAGAAAATAAGGGCGAGAAGTATGGATGTTTCTAGTGTTATTTGGTTGTTACTCTGTTTTTGCATGTTGTTATTTTAGTCTTTATTTCTTTGTTTAATTTCAGTTGCATTACATGTACTCATGCATATTTTTTAACTATCTCATAAACATTTTGATGTTTTCATCACAAGATGCCAAATAGAGAGATTGTTGGTGTCCCATGTGGCATCTCATGCACATACATTGCATGTGATTATTTATTTTTTCATCGTGTGATACAAACATATTCTTCCTAATTTTATTTTTCTTATATATGGATATTTATCTTATATATGGGTATATATCTTATATATGAATATTTTGTATTAGGATAATTTTAATTAGAATATAATTTTGACTATAAGATGCCAAATGAGGAGATTGTTGGTGTCTCACGTGGGATCTCATGCACATATATTGCACGTGATTATTTGTTCTGTCATCATGTGATAAAAACACATTCTTCTTAATTTTATTTATCTTATATATGGATTTTTATCTTATATATAGGTATTTATCTTATATATGGATATTCTGTATTAGGAGAATTTTAACTAGAATAGAATAACTTTATTTCATATTCCAATTGATTAGGAAGTTTTATATATGCATTGATCATATCTTATTAGATTAGGATATTATTTAAAATATTCTAGTTTACTTAGAAGAATATATTATCACTTCTTGTGATGTTGATCATTATCCTAAAATTCCCATTTGAGTTCTATTATGTTCTACAGGATATGATGAGAAAGGCAACTAATCTTCATATACTAAATAAAGTTATCTTTATAACTTTTATAGTATCACGTTTTAAGGAATTACAGTAAAGCTTTAGAGAGAAATTGAAATGTGTCTTTTCTATCTTTTATATGAGATTATTCTTGTATGAGAGAGAAAAAATTGTGCATAAATTTTGACTAAGTCTGTTTGAGTTTTATACACTTGAGAGTTGAGAGTTTATGTAATTCAATATCATAAATGATTGTGATGTTTTACTTAATAGTATACTGTTAAGTTGTTAGCAATAAAGAGTTGGAAGTATCACTAGAGCCTATATCTTACAGAGATTTATTTTATAAAGATCAGGCCAGTGTATGAGAGAGTGAGTCAACACTATAAACATACCTAAAGATTGTATAAACAAGAACTTAGTGAATTACAACTCTAAGTTGTCCGTGGATGTAGATTTCATAATCGAACCACGTAAATCCTCCTGTGTCTTTTACATTACAATTTTTTGTTATATTTTGTATAATTGATCCATACTTTCAGATCTCACAGAGATGGCCGACTCCAAGAATAATCTAAATTTTCATATTATTTTATTTTATTTTAAATAAATTAAGTAAATATTGTAATACCGTTTTGTTATGAATATATTCCCATTCTCTATATTCTATTAGAAGGAAAAATATATCAAATTTTAAGTTTAGCGATATACTTGTTACTTTTTTTAAAGATATGTGAAAAATGAAAATCACGTAACAAATAGCGATATAAATCAAGTGATTTTTAAATAGACGAACATTTAATTGTTGGCCTTGTTCTCAAAAAAACAATTTATGCCAAACTTTATTTGTAAAATTAATGTCTTTTTCTCAAATTTGCAAGCATGATAAATCATAAATAATATTACACCTATAACTCATTTACAATCAACTCTCCTTACAATTTGAGTTGGCAAAATCCTATTGGAGATATAATTACCATGTCAAACATTATAACTTTCTTTATTCATTTTTGTTTTTTTCGTCCTCCAATAAAATTTTGTCAACCCATGTTGTATGTTGTAAAGAGTTGGTTATAGAATTTGATAATAAATATGGCATTGCTTGTTAGGATAAGTTTAGACCTATTCTTTAGGAAGTGGGGTTGTTGCAATTATTATTGAATTGATCACTACAAATTAGGGATCAGTTCCTATATAATCTCTCAAGTAAGTGGTGGTTAGTAGTGGTCCTACATTCATGATTAAGTGATTTGATGTAATGCTTATATAAAGGCTACTTCATATTGTATACTATGTGGATTATTTCCTTAGTGGAATACTTCTATCATGGGGTACTTCTACAGTGAAGTACGTGTTGTTACTTATTAAATAAAACATACAATTATTCACCCCTGTTAAATGTGTCATTGCAAACTTCTATTAAATTATTCACAACATACGACATCAGAATTCTGCAGATTCGTGTTAAAGTGTGTAACAGTGGCATCCGAATTTCTAACATCGATAATGATTTATTGATAATAAATTAATAATTATTACATTAACATGAGATGTTGATCATGAGTATGAGCATATTAGTCGTATTATATATGATTTAGATAAACAAATATTTATAGCTAATTTAAAGATATCCACACTTAAAGAAAAAAAAATTCATTGATACGTTTATAACATATTTAAATTTCAAATATACTTAGATGGCTTATCTTTATCATCAATACGGAGACATTAAAGTAAATATGTTGGTGCATTTAGAATGCATTGGATAGACGGTTGAGAAACTTATTTCAAGAATTATATTGGTAAACAAATTAAGTTCTTCCTAACAACGTTTCTAATCGACATTGACAGGATAATACCCTCAAGTTTGAGTATTAATTACCTAGAGTCATTAACAAGTGAGATCACTCGTAGAGATATCAAAACCTTGGTGGCTAAGTGTTAATATGAAGGAACTGAAACATATTTATCTTCATTTAAAGTCAATTCGTCTCTCATGAGCTGATGGCTTTCTCTTAAACTAATACAAATTTATCCCTTATAGTTTTTATGACAAAAGAGTTTATTAGAATATATTTGGAGTATAATATTTGTTTTGTCAAACATGAAAAATCATAATAATCACATGATAAAATCATACTCAAGGAATATGAGATGTACCAAGATTACTTCTTACTAAAAATCCCACAAGATTACCTATGTTAGACTAAATTTCCGTGGAGGTGAATTTTATTAGCATTAAAAAAGAAGTAAAAATCAATTCTGCATAGAAAATCTTTTGTGAAACTTTTAGGTAATGTCTTCACAATTCTATAATTAAAAAAAAAATAGATTTGTCATATATTTTCAAGATAATTTTTGGGCGATGTAGCGTATAAGATAGTATAATTTGATTGTATTGAATAACATTATTTTAAATTATATCGTATAAAATTTAGTAAACTATAAAATATATTTATTTATCACTCTATTATATAAATGTTAAATAAAATATATTTATTTATCACTCTATTATATAAATGTTAAATAATACTATATTTTGTAAACGACTGTATTACCTTGTATTAAATTTTTATAATAAATTAAAATATAGAGTGAGACAAGGGGAAGATAGTAGCAGAAGAAAGAGAGAACCAGTTTCTGGGTTTGGGTTGCTTAGAAGCGAGACAAGGGGAAGATAGAGTGAGAGACACAGGCGGCTGGGATTGTTTAATAGTGGATTTTTATTTGATTTTTCATGGGTTTTGAGTTTGAGATTTTGGTTTGTTGACGTTGAAATGAGATTTTGGGATAGAAAAGAACGAAAGAAGAAGACGATTTGTTGATGTTGAAATGGGATTTTAGTGGTGCACTAATTTTGGTGGGGATGAGATGGGCGTAGACCTCATCTGAAATACACGGAAAAAGCACATTCTTGTTAAAAACAGTAAATAAACACACCAAACATGTAATGAGTTTCAGTCTCCCATTCTCATGAGGATATACCCTCGTACCCGACGGCCCCTCAATGATTGATGTGTGCTCTAAAGACACATATTCACGTCCTGATAGCCATACAATGCCTCTTTAAGGACCCTGATAGCTGTATAATGCCTCTTAAGGATTGTATTTGATTAATGAAATTTATCGAAAAATAATTTATTAATTAAAAATTATTCAATAGAGTGTCCATATTATTTTTAATAAAAATACACAAGTTTGAGATGTTAACATGTGATACCCATATTTTAAAATTAATAAAATCTCTTAATTTTAATCAAATAGTAATCATTAAATTGTCTTACTTATTCACATTTCTAGTGAAAAAAAGGAAAAGTACAACAATTGAAGCCTACAGGAAAAGCAAGAGTTGAGGGGAGGAGATGGAAGAAGGGGAAAGAATGTTTCATCTAATGAAGTTGAGAAGTATGTAGATTAAAGGGATGAAATATAATGCAAATAGACAGAATCACTAATGCTATTTGCTAAAGTAGAAATAACATAAATGCAATTCACAGGAAATATGGATGAATGGAGGAATTTAAAGGCGTGTGATTCATTGTGCCATTTGATGGAGAAGTGCTTCAATCCATTGAACAGTTGCACTATAACAAAACACAGATCTTAACCAGAAGTGTTAAGAGTGGCTCCTGCATATGGATTTCCCTTTAAAAATATTCCAATACAAATCCATCATAGTCTACGCCCACGTCTAACATAAACACGGAAGCATTGATGATGATCCCTATTACCTTCTGGTTTAGAAGGCCCCCCTTGACCTTTACCTTCTGGCTGACAATGGTGCTGCTGCTCAGTATCATGAACATGATCTGAGGGCAGTAAGGCACGCATAGGTGTGTCTGCATCAAGCTTAGGTATTAGACAACTCCTTCCAGCTTGACTCTCTGATTGCTTTTGTTGCTCATTATCTGGGTGTGAATTTAGTGCCTCCTGTCGACCAAAAATCTTTTGTCGTGCCAGTTTTTGTGCCTTCAGACCACATACAACGATTAATTGCTTCTTGCCGAAAGTACTCATCGTTTGTTGCTGCTCCAGCTTTAAAGATTCCTTTTGTTCTTTTTTCACTGTTGGCAAGGGAGTATCACTTACCCAAAACTTTTTATTAACAACATCTCTGTTATAGTAGCACAACCCAAATAGCTTGGTTTCAACTTCACTTTGGAGTTCGTGTGCTAGACTAGCTTCCTTCCTTAATTTATCTTCTTGTTCTTGCATCAATTTTTTTCCTTCAATCACTTCAATATTAGATGCTTTCTCTGTGCATGGACTCTTTATCAGCTGTTGTTGATCCACCTTAAAACGAACCTTCTTTTCTTCTTCCATCACAAGCCCAGAATTTTCATACTCTGGCAACTCCATTCCCCCCAAAGAATGTGAATTTTCCATCAGCTGCTCCTGAGATTCTGTTTTCTTCTTCACCAACTCCATACATGGTTCCTATGAAGACAGATAATTTAAATAACAGTCAATAAGGCTTCACTAAGACAACTTGTCAAAAAAATATCAACTTATTGAATCGGTAATCAACTTTTCAAAATTTACCTTCAGAGAAAACGATGGACCATTACAATCTGAGCATTGACCAATGGTTTGAGAAGCACTTGAGATGGTTACTAAAATCTGATCTTCCATTTTCTTCTCATTCATAACTTCGATTTGTTGCTCTTGTAGCTCTTGGGGCACACCTTGATCTTCCGTCACCATAGTTAGCTCCTCACTCTCTAAAGTGTGTCCATCACTCACCTCAAAGTTTAGTATTTGCAAATGATTTGGACCTTCAGTCACCACAAGCTGTTGATTTTGTGGATTATCTCTCTCTTCATCATTCAACTCCACCCTCACGCTCTGTAACACCACATTAAATGAATCGTGTTATTACCTATTTACAACGTTAATCTTAATTTAATGTCAAAAGGATAATATACAGCCACTTCAGGAAATCTTAAATCTGATGTTGTAGAGTATAAGATGCAGCACCTCTACCTGTTGTACGGTGGCTTCAAAGTCGCGTCTTGATACTTCACTTTCTTCTTCAATTTCATGTTTCTCAACTTGACAACATTGCTCACACACTTCTTGCTTTTCTTTCACTTTGTTCCATTTATTTAATACTTCAATTTCTTTTGCTTCAGCTTGACATTCTGCTTCAATTTTCTGTCTCGTCAAATAACAATCTTCTCTAACATTTTTTCTCAGCTTCATCTGGAACCCATCTCCGACATGACATGTATGCAAAATTTCTCTACCCCGCCTTATGCTCATCCCATCCCCAAAATCACAACCATCAACATCAATCACGTAGTGCCCATCATTTTTGCCGACAATTTCCCCAGTCGCACAAAGCTTCCTCAAATGATGACGCAAAAATGCTGCATGAGCCCATGGCAGGTCCTCATATTCCTTCTCAATAAACTCTGAGATTGACTCCTCAGTCGACCCCCCTTCCTCATTCAACTTAGCAATTGCCGTCCGAATCATCTACTACACCCACCAAAAAGAAGCAACAATAATAACAGTACAAAATGAAGATATATATAAACAACAAAGATGAAACATTCGGTTTACTTTTAAGGATTTGGCTATTAAACATGAAACATGAAATGAAATATTTGCAATATGAAAGGCTACAAGTCTGACCTTTAAGAAAACAAATTTTACATTTCAGGGGGCAGAAATCACACACCCATAATAGTAACCTTGTCTGTTACCCTTGCGATGCCATCCATTTAAAAGTTTGCTTTTACTTTTACACTGTTTCGGACTAAAAGTGAAAGCAAATTTTGTCCTCAAAGCAATGATATCACTACCAGAACACAAACTAAACCAGCATGGTAAATATAATAAGCTATATTCAAACCCTTTTACATGCAACAAAACTTAAAGTTCCAAAAGCCACAAAAAAAGGACACTTTTTCGAGTTCCAGAGCAACAACAAACCTCATGTTTCACCCAAATAGAAAACAAAACTTTGCTTCACCTTGAGAACAAATAGAAACAGAGACTCACCAAGGCGTACGGAGGGTGAGAGGGAGTGCCAAAATGGGGGAAGAGCTCATGCAGTTGCTTTTCAATGTGGTACTTCGTCTCCTCACTTAAGCTCCTAGATAGGTTGGAGCCCGAAAAGGCGGTAAGAATGGTGTCTTTGAGCTTGCCCATTACGTGTTTGTGTCTTTGCTTAGCAGAAGTCTGGGCTTCCCTCTCTAGGTTCTCGGCGTTTTGCCGAGGGAAAGGAAGGAACTGGGGTTGCTCCATTTTTGAAAAAATTTTAAGCAGAAATTAACGATTATGATTGTGTAAGCATTTAGCGAACAAGACTGAAGAGTGCCAGTTGGGAACAATCTTGCGATGCAAGTAAAAAACTAGAAAATACAATAATCTCATTTGTTGTATCATTATAGTTTCTCCCAAGCTCTTAAGTGTTAAAAAGGGGGAATATTGTAGTTTCGTAAAATGGTTGCCTCAAATAATAAACAAAAGATTTTGAAGTATGAAAAAGTCTTGTACGCATTGGACGTACATGCTACACACACAATTCTCCTATTTGATCTCCGTCTTACGCTGACATGGCATTCTTCCATTGGCCCACACACTACAAAGAGTTTTCCTCCCTAATGTGCACGCCTAATTCCCAGTTTCCTTCCATTTGCCATTACCATTTTAGTGTTGACTTCTCCTTGATCTTATTGATTCTAAGGAGAAACCAAATCAACAAAATTTACTCGCATTTTAGTTTAGTCAAAACTTTTAAAATGTCAGCGAAATTACTGAAATGATTTCTAGAATGAAGGGATACACAATTATGAATTGATAGAAATTTCATTGAGATTAATTGTTATCATCCAAGAGGCCCAAATCTCATTATTAATTCTCTAATCCAATGTCCTAAGTTTCATTTGTCAGCAACAAATGTGCTAAAGTCACAAGAGATCATTCTTCAAATCTTAACTGAGATTGCAATGGCTAAGCACTTATAGAGAATCCACTTTCACAATAGACGTCCCAACCTGAGATCATAACGTGACTAAAGGTTATCTACATACTGCTTATCTCACACCTTTAATGATTCAATACAACATCATAATCACAATCCAATATTAAAAAGATATCTCTTTGCACAAAGATCTTATTACAATTAAACAACCATCTAATATGAAGTTCTAACTGCCACATTCATTTACAGAGAACAAAGATCTACCGAACCCAATTTATGGGTGTACTATTGGAAACATTGAGATACCAAGAAAAGCCAACCCACAAATTTCACCATTTGGTTGATTTACACTTAGCAGCTCTCCCATTGTCGTTGAAGTAAGGCTTAAAGGTCTTCATGACTTCATCATATGTTGGCCTCTTGTAGTCCACTGCCTGCAGCCAATTAGTTCATCTCTTAGCCTTTAAAAAACATACAGAACATGTTGTCACATCATTTGAAATAAGTTTTGTATGATACCTGCTCAATAACTTCCTCAGGATTAGCCCATTTCCACTCAGAAAATTCTGGGTCTGCCTCACCATTTGCTAAGTTGATCTCACTCTCATCATTAGTCAATTTCATAAGAAACCTGTCAAATGTCCAAAAAAACTGTGTTAGGCCACAGATGATATGTAGCACAAAAGAATATCATCAAATCATACACCCTTTTCTAAAAAACTTCATAGTCTCCTGCAAGATGCCAACATAAACTTGCTTTCAGATCATTTCAAACTGATAGATTAGTATTTATGATATTGACTAAGTTCATGAGCCTTAAATTTCTTAGCTAGATAATTTGTACGGACCCTGCCAATTTTGTTCTAGCAGAGGTGATAAGTTTTGATGGAAAATGTGTATGGCTCAGGCATTTAGACCAATAGCAACCATCATGCTTATCAAGGAGAAATAACTCATTTAGCAACATGAATCAGACAAGGTGGGTTAAACATTCACAGTAATTTTGAGCAAAATGTACCATATAGAAACAGCCAGCCACCCTAAGCAAAAAGAAAAAAGAAATCCTGTTTAATAGAAAAACAAACCTCCTTAAGGGGATTCAGCTCATTATTAATGAGATCATTAGATAGCTACCAAGATCAAATGGAGGATCAAATAATTCTGATTTAAACAGTCTACAAAATGTTGTTAAGTTGATATAATTACTATGTTCCTTCTAACAAGGAAAAAATTAACAGTGTTCCCCAGCCAAGTATCCACCGAACTGATTTACCATTTTTAATTGGTCAGACATACACTTCTTCTCTTACAGTTTAACATTTTCAACAAACTGTCACTGAAAACTTTTTTACTTGGACTAGATACTGTCCTTATATATTTTCTCCAAACATGCAGCAGACTAAGCTTATGCAAACATATCGAATCCTACGTAAACCATTGAGCTATTTAAACCAACAAGATTTTCTTTAATGATGTCAGTCAACCTGCATATATTTCTAGATGCAGACAAAAAGGCCGCAAAAGAGGGAATGAGAGACACATACCACTTCTGTGCCTGCCCATGCCATTCACCTCCCCAGAGCCGATTTACTTTGGCTTTCACAGCAGGAGGGAAGTCATAAGTCAGCCAATTTGGCACCTGACAATATAAAACATTGATTTTATGTATAAACCTAAATAAACAACAAAAAAAACTGTGATTTTAAATATTTCTATAGTTTTCTATTCATACTTGTTTGCAATTCAAGATGATCCAACATGCTTTGAGAGTCTTTGAGAGATTATTAATACCCTCATCATATCATGGCTGATACTACAATTCAATATCAAGGTAAAAGCATAATGAAGTCATCAAGAGAAGTAACTATTTTTTTCCACAGAAATTTGTGGCCTAACTTTTTCAATTATTTCTTCTTCCTCTATTCCATTTGCTATTGAAATGTGAGCCAAATTTTCATGTGGTGTTTGTTCAAAAACGTATACCTATTCTTAATCAATGTATCGTTTGCTACGACATTATTCATCCGGAAAAAAAAAAAAAAAAAACCTTTGTATATTCTGTCCTTCAATAACCTTATGCACAATTTGATTCTTTTCTCTTTTTTTTTTTCATTTTTTTCCATTTTGCCAATTGATAAATATTTTATATACAAGAATGGTATATATCAGCATGACAATGCATTGCTAGTGCTACCATGGAGGCGGAGTTGCTTTAAAAACAAAATGGACCATAATATGCAACACCATCTGCTTATACAAACCTCAGCAATAATTTCAGCAGACACTATTCCAGTTTCTTCTCGCAATTCCCTTAAGGCTGCAGACTTGGGCTCCTCACCATCTTCAATACCTCCCTAAAATTGGAAACACCATAAATAATCAACGAAACTTTAGCTAAAAGTATGTAGACTAACTGTGACCAGTACAAAGCAAATTTAATCTATAAACAACAAGCAGCACAAGACACAAAGTATCAATTTCTAACAAACTGTTACAAAGATTATTCTCCCAAGTACTTAAATTCAAAGGTTATCTTAAGAATCTCTCCTGAAATAAACAAGCAATATGCCACTTCCTCTCCTCATAAACAGGCAACCAAAAATACCCAAAAAGGAAACAAATCTAAAATTTACAGTATCACAGCTCATGGCTACAGTTCATAAACGTATAACTTCAAAATTGTTGCATAGGAAGTCATACTTATAACGAAATGTGACATGTAAATGAATACTAAGTCAGAAGTTACATAATCCAAGCACAGCTTTCTACATTAGGAAAAAAACGATTAAATCTTTCCAATAACGTTATAAACCCGGTATTCCCAGTATAACAGCAGACTTCAGTGTATTACAGCACAAAGCTAAAAACTATGCTAGACAAAGAGCAGCAACCAATAAAGTACTAGCTTGTTTATAAACAAAAATATTCATGAATCACACATTTTAAACAACTAAAATATATATAAAAATTCATATTTTACCACTATTCCAATATTTTATGCTATTACATTAGTGACTGTTACCAAAATCTGTTGATTCTAGCAAATGAATCCCAGTACCTAAACATTTTCCCTTATATAATTAACTACCTCAGATGGTAATATCAACTCGGGGTTTAGCTATGAACTTGCCCTTTTATGTAGAATTGAAGTTAGGTATGGACAGTTAACAGGAAAAGGAAAAGGATAACGAATGGAATGGAGTGAATAGCATTTAATATTATCTCAGTTCAGTTACTTTCAAATATAATTTTTTTTTCCATAAAAAAGCAAACAGCTAATCTAGTAAGGAACCCACCTGGGGCATCTGCCACGCTCCTGGAACGTTCAATCTAGAAGCCACGAAAACCTGCCCAAACCGAACCAAACCAAATCAACATATTTATCACATCACATAACACAACATAACATAGCATAGGCATACCATACATGGACATGAGCACATGACATGACATGACCATGATGACATAACATGACATGAATGACATGAAACTCAGTTCTTAACGATCTGAGAGTATGAATCTAAAGAGAACAAAAGGCAGAGGCGATCAGAATCCAGATGGAAAGGAATCTGGAGGCTTTGTGAGAGAGAGAGAGAGAGAGAGAGAGGGGGGAAGTGAAACCTGAGAGTCAGAGTTGATGAGACAGACGCCGACGTTGGGGCGGTAGCCAGAGGGTAGGCCCTCCATTGACGACGTTAAGTAACGGAAACGGAGAGAGAATTTTGAGGAGGGATTTGGATGGCAGCTACTGCGATCACTGTCAAGAATTCAGAGAGAAGAGAAAACGAGGGCGGAGAAGAAGAATTTTTTTCTTTAAAAAAAAATAAAATAAATTTTAAAAATGAAAAAGCTGAGTGACGCTGACTAATGACAAATGGCTGACTCCTTTTATACAGAGAGAAAGAGTTTTGCGTGATTGGAGTCTTAGGTGTTGCGACTCTTATACTGCGCACCCCCGAGGCTTCTTCCCTCAGGTTCTTTCTCTCTCTTCTTTTGTTGGAAAATTCTTTTAATATTCAAAGTGGATGGTGGGGTTGTTAGACTGTGATTCACTCCTATTCGTGTTACCATGGGCATATTAATATAAAAGGAAATAACTCACTTAATTGAAAATGCAAAGGGAGCAAAATTTATGTGAAATTCCTAAAATGGATCAAAATTAAGAGAACTATTTAAAAAAAAAGTCACAAATGAAAAAAGTTTAGACATCATGATTACATAAGTATCACTAGTATATTAAAATGTTAAAACTAGTTCTAACATGTTTGGTGAATTCCTGTAACAACGATTAAAATTAAGAGAATAATTTAAAAAAATAACAACACGTGAAATGAAATAAATTTAGACAGAACAAACTAATATTATTTTTTATTATCAAATATCAGAGACTGATAATTTAAGAGCTTAAGAAGAGCTATCAAACCTTTAGAATTATCCAATATTAAAGATTGAAAGTAAAAAAAAAAAATATATATATATATATATATATATACATATTTTCCTTTTTTCATGATATTTAAATTTTTTAAAATATTATCATTTTAAAAAGTTTTCTTTAATTTTGGTCATTATTAGAATTAGTTGAAAATTGTTAACGAAAATTAAAAGGTGATAGGATGGTGGGTATATATTTTAGTGAGATTGGAAGGTGCATGGGAGTGAGGATGAGGGGGAGTGCATGGAATAAGTGGTTGAGGCGGCGCATGATAGCAAAAACGAGAAAGAGGGAGATGATGTAGTCAATGAGCGCACACGCGGAGGGAGAGAAGAGAAAAGGCAGAAAACAAAAAGTAGTGGGCGAGGGAAGGCGTTGACTTTGGGTGACGAGAGAGAAAAAGCTGAGAGCTTTGAAATTCTACAAACAAATTTCTAAATCACTGCACTGGAAAGCAAAGAATCTTTTCTTTATTATGATGATGCACATTAATCATCACCTCTCTACACAGCCCAACGCCCATTTAAATATTATTTTCTTTAATTTTTCGACTTCACCTCAACCCGCGGCTTTCCAGCGCGTGGTCCTGGTTACATTACACGTGTCAATCTAGCATGTAGCCATTTGGCGTTGGATCTAGTGCACGCTGCTATTTCAAACAGGTAAGGATAAAGTACTGCTGGCAGTCTCGCAGCCCCCAGTTTTATATTTGTTAATATTTGAATTTTTAAAAAATAAAATGATTAATGATTAAAAACTTAATAAAAAAAAATACCGCAACAAATTATGTGATGGTATTCAACGCGACAGAATGGAGTGTTGCGAATATTGTAAGAAATGCTAGTGTTACAAGATATGCTATAGAGTAATTGAAGTATTTGATACATAAAATTAATTTATTGATTATAATAATATAAAAATAATTAAATAGTATTATATCAGTCTGCACATAAAATTTGTAAGAGATATATTAGTTTTTTTAAAAATATAAAATATTTTTCACAAAACATGTGAAGCCACAGTTCTCCCATACATATATCAAAAGAATAACAATTTTTATTGTATTTTCATATATCCATTATCTATCTATGCAACCTTGGCTATTCTCTTAGATTAATTGTTGTAATATTCTCACAATTGTAGTTATTATCTTACTAAAAAGTTTTATTAACAATTATAATAAATGGCATAACAATCACAAAAACATTATGGCAATTATCAAAATTTTCAAAATAATCCATCTTTTTTAATCGAATTACTACATCTATATTTTCTCAAACTATCAATTTTTAATTTTAGCCGCGAATTGATCTCGTAAATTGTACTCGACAAAAGTATAAAAGCCTATTTTGTTAAAAGAATCCATTGATAACTACACCCATTAATCTTTGTAAAGATAATTGATTTAGACAAATATTAATTTTCATCCTTCGCTTTCAAAACATTCAAGAAAGAACTATAAAGTACGTAAATAATTTTAGAAGATATATATGAAAATCTCATTGCTCTTTCAACCGGTTTATTGAGGTGTTTGCATGATTTTTATTAAAAAAAAAAAACTGTACTTGCGTAAGTGACCGAGGCAGAAAAATAATCTACTGGGAGCCAAAAAAAGGAAATAACCCTAAATATAATTAATAAAAAAATTAATTTTTACAAATATAAGTTCTGAAAGTATGCAGTTATGAGAAATATAATAATAAATTGTAACGTAAATCAAAACAGGAAGATTTTTACGTGGTTCGGTTATAAACCTACATCCACGGACAGCTATAGAGCTACAATTTACTAAATTCTTGTTTGTACAATCTTTAGGATTGTTTACAGTGTTGACTCACTCTCACACACTGACCTAATCTTTGTAAAACAAAATCCTGTCAAGATCTTAAACTCTAGTGACAATGCCCACTCTTTATCACAGATAACTTAACAACGCACTGTTAAGTTATACATAACAACGATGTCTGGCACTGAATTATATAAACACTTAACTCGCAAATTCTCTCAAGTGTCTACTAACTCACAGAGACCTAATCAACAATTCATGTACGATTACAACCTCTCATACATGAATATAACACTCATAAAATCAAATTAAAGAGACATTTCTATTTGCGTTGAAGCTCTCCTCTTAATCCTTGGAATGCCATGACATGAACTCCCACAACCAACCTCTACATCGTTATGAAAACATAACGTTATATATAGTGGGAAGTCTACACGAAATCTCCTTAGGTTCCTATAAAAATCATAATCAAACTCATATTAGGATAAAGATAAATATAATAGTAAGTACTATAAATATAACTCCTAAAGGAATTAGGACACAAATAAATATTCTTCCTATTTTAATTAGGATTCAAGAAACAATATCTAATCTAAGGAAATATTTATTGTAAACCAAATACTTCCTATAATATACTTCTAGAGACAATAAAATAGGAATCAAAATAATATTCTAATTTTATCACAAGTTGTATAAAAAAAACATGTGCATGGCACATGCACGTTGACACCAACAACAAATAAAAAAGATACACACACACACAGAGATATTCAAAGAGAGAGAGAGAACAATTACAATAAGTACCATTGAGTTTTGATTTAATTTCAAACGGAAAACAGTTATGCATCTTCTATCAATAACATCTCTGAAGTTATTTTCAAATCAAAATTTCACATTTCAAATCATTATTTTTACGAGTGTTATTGATGAAAAATGAATAACTTCAATGATATAATGGGTCAATATCATAGATTATCTTTATATTTTAACCTAGTTACATCCAGAGTTATTATTTGTAATTTTTGTCATCACCTATCCATAACTTTTGAAAAAATAATTATGGAGCATCCTTATGATAGTTTGACCATTAGATGATGTCAGATTTCTATTCAAAATTACAATTACCAAAATAGCCTTCAAAAGAATTTTTCAAATCTAAGTGTAGTGTGACTCGATCCTATACCTTTCAAAAAAAATTGAAAGCTTCCTCGCCACCACATCAAGTCCTTTAAGACATTTAATTCACACAAATTATAATATTTATTAGAATTATATTCTAAGAAAATAAAAAAAATATATGAAACCGAAATTCCTCCTTACTATTGCTGCCCCCAAAAACCTTAATCAACGAAACCAAACCCAAAAATCGACTTTCTACATTCTCCAAGCATTAAACAGTTAACAACAACAATGATGATAAAGTAAAAGGCAATTACAAAAATTACAAAAAGTCTACCTCCAGTTTCTTGCCACAACCACCATAGCTCCCTCCACGATCTACCCTAATCATCGATCTCTCACCTTCTCCACCTTGCTCCTCCCTCTCCTCTTATCTTCTGTCTCCAATTATTTCCCATCATAAAACCATCAACCCCTCAATCCAGTCACCACCAACCACAAAACCGCCCAGCATAAGACACAAAACATCAAAGCCATAAACCAACACCAATTGACACAACCCTCCAAACTAAATCATCACCTCCAAGCAACTACCCCAAACAGGAATCCAAAGGCTAGGATTAGAGATCAAAGAGAAGAGAGAAGATCCCCAACATCAAAGGTCTGGAGGAAGTCGACGGAGGAGGTGGAGATTCGATGAATGGCGGGGATAACAGCGGAGATGATGAGTGGGGGAATTTGGGGTCATAGTGGAAACGATGAAAGAGACAACGATGATGGGAAAAGGTATAGCTGTTGGTGCAGAGACGTATATGGAGAAGAAGCAGGAAGAAGCGAGGGGAGGAAAAAAAATTAATTTTCATATGATAACATTAAAAATATCAAATGATTATTATAAGAAAAAATTGAAAAAATAGACACAATTAGGGGCTTGTAGTGAAAATGAGACATATCATGAAAAATTTTCATGTCATAGATATTTTTCGAGTAAAATGATCAAAATGCCTTTAATAATTCAATTTAAAAAAAAAAAAAGAAAGAAACAAAACACAACTCAACTCCTTCCTGCACTGTCTGAGACACTCTTCAACAGTTTTGTTTCATTTCATCTCATTGTTTAATCTTAGAGTTGAAGCTGAGCAATAAGGTAAGACAAACTCTCCTTAATCTTTCTCTAAATGGCGCAAGAATGTTGAAGTAGGCTGTAATGTTTTCGTTATTTATTATTTCGGTAACTATCAACCGCATTATGTAGATTAAAACAGGGATATGTATCTGAACTAAGCTTAGAGATAGTGCTGTTTATGTCAAAATTTGCTGGAAACTGCAAATTCGTTGAGAAAATCTGGTATCGCAGTCGACAGAAAAGATGACACGATTTGTCGAGCGACTTCGCTCGATGTGTCGGATCTACTCTCAACATGTCGAGAGGTAATGTCAAGTGTCGAGGGAATGTGTCGAGTCTACGGTGGAGTGTCGAGTAAGTGCGTCGAGTGTAATTTTGACAGCGTCGATTGTCGGATGTGCATTTAGTCAGGTTTGTGTGTCGACTGTGGTTTGTCGAGTCGACAATTGAGTGTCGAGTTAGAGCATCGAGTGCAATGTTGACAGCGTCGATTGTCGGATGTGTATTTAATTGAGTTTGTGTGTCGAGTGCGGTTCGACAAGTGTCGTGTGTTGAGTGTCGGGCATCGAGTTAGATTCCGTCGCGATATGTTGAGCGTTTGGATAGAATTATCGTTTTTGTGACCTATTTAAGCAATTTCATAAGGATTTTTTTGTCCACGGACCTTATATGATATGTCTTTATCATGCAGGATATAGAAACTTTATGCATCCTTATTTTATACAATGGTTCTTAGACTATGCAAGAGCATAGTGGTTATTTGTACACTGGTGGGCGGGCCAAGCTATTGATAATTAGTAGGTGTGCTACCTATAATGAGTTGGTTGAGTGTATTAGTACTGAAATGGGTTGAGATCTTCGTAAGTATAACATGACTTTAGATGTTCAATTTGCTTTTAAGGATGTTCTACTAATGCCGACTCCTATTGAGACGAACAAAGATTTTTTTTTTATACAATATTGTTTGGAGGACAAACAATCATATATACCATTAATTGTCAAAGTTGAAGATAGGGAGAAATGAAGACAGAGGTCAGGATCTAATGCAGTATGAAGGCGACAAAGATCTTCTCATCCTCTTTGATTCGCTCAGTAAGTGGAAGCAACCAATTAAGTGAGTCCACTCCTGTTTGTGCATAACCACAATTGAATGATGACGTTGGCATTGAGTTTGAGCAATGTTTAAGGCATGCAGGGCACGAGTCAGTTGGGGTGTTAGTTGAAAATGAAGAAGGGTGCCCCCGTCCATGCCATCAAGATTAGTACGTCATCTCGATAGCATTAGAGAGTTTGAGAGTCTAGGTAATATTGGTATTAATAATGCTAGTAATGATGTTAATGATGACGATAGTGGTGATGAAGGTTATGATGATGATAGTGATGATGTTAGTGAGCATTTGTGACGATAAGAATGAGGATTACACTATTTATATTAAGAATGATGTCGAGGGTTTGGATGATTTTATTATTGATGGGCAGGATGTAGACGATTCATATTTGAATGATGATAAACAGACGGAGATCTTTAATGATATGAACCAGGATGTTCGTTTACCATTCCTTCTCCAATTCACTCCGCACATACTCCTCCACTATATAGACATCAATAAGATCTAGTGTCAAATAATGAGCCAAGAATGGATGCAAATCCTATACATGAAGAAGCTAATTTGGGCTCTGAAAATGATAGCCGTCGGGCTAACACATTTAGCTGGATGCCACCTATTGTGTATTCATCATCCGCAGATGGCGATGATGTTTCATCATTTGTAGTTGATGGGATTGAGGTTACGGTTGGGCAGATGTTTAATAGCAAAATGGAGCTTCGTGAGAAGTTATCAAATTTGGCATTAAGACGAAACTTTCAATTCAAGGTGAGGAACTCTAATGCAACAATGTTTGAGGTTGTCTACCGTGCTGCATCTTGTAAATGGCATTTACATGCCACAAAGGTAGCCGATTCACATTTCTTCTGAGTGAAAAAGTATAATAACCATCACACATGCTATGGAGCCGGACTTCACCCAAATCACAAATAGGCAACTGCAAATGTCATAGGCAAACAAATTAAGAGTAAATTCGTTGTGGCATCGAGAATTTATCGTCCGAAGGATATTATGTTTGATGTTTATGAGTCATTGGGTGTTAATGTCACATACAACAAGGCATGGAGGGCAAAGGAGACAGCTTTGCAAGAACTTCATGGATCTCATGAGGAATCATTCACACTACTCCCCCAGTACATGTATATGATTGAGAAAACAAATCTGAGGACCAAAACAACTTTAGAAACTGATGATAACAACCATTTTAGATACTTTTTCATGAGTATGGGAGCCTCTATTATTGGATTTGCATCATCAATTAGACCAATTATTGCAGTTGATGGAGTTTCTTAAAAGGAAAATATAGAGGTACAATATTTTTGGCTTCTTGTATGGATGAAAATAAACAAATATACCCATTGGTATTTGGCGTTGGGCATTCTGAAAATGATGACTCGTGGAACTGGTTCATAAGACAGTTGCGTGATCACGTTGTAGGAAATGTCTGAGATCTTGTTTTCATTTCTAACCGTCATCGTAGCATTGAACGAGCTGTTATAGCAGTTTTTCCTTATGCACTGTATGGATTGTGCACTCATCATCTAAAGGGTAACTTGAAGGCAACGTTCAAGGACAAGACTTTGTTGGATATATACTCCCCAGCTACAATGACATATCACTGTGCTGATTTCAACTATCATATGTGATAAATTGAATCATATATGCCAGCAGCAGCAACTTATCTTCGAGAGATTGGAGTTGATAAATGGGCATGTTCACAATTTCATGGCCGACGGTATAACATCATGACAACAAATATAGTTGAGTCGATAAACAGTTCCTTGCGACATGCGCGATTCCTCCCAGTTACATTGTTAGCAAATTATTACGGGGTGAACTTGTAGCAATGGTTCTATGAGCATCGACAATTATTTGCTGACTCAGAATTACATCTCTCGCCGTGGGCTAACAAGTTGATGGAGAAGCGTTTAAAGGAGGGAGAATGTATGAGGGTTAGTGGTATCTCTCTTACTATATATAAGGTGAGAGGCAACAATCGTGTTAGCGTCGTTGACATGCACGATCAGACATGCACGTGCCGGGTGTTTGATCTTGACCAGCTTCCGTGTGCACATATATTGGCTATTTGCAAACGTATGAATCTACTGACGTGCCATGATTATGATGCCCATTAGTATACGATTGAAATATTACTACATGCATATGCTCTACTAGTTGTTCCTGTTGGAGTTAGTGAGGATTGGATGGTTACTGAGGAGGTACGCAGCAGAGTGGTTCTACCGCCAACCATGAGGAGACTAGCCAGTCGTCCTCAGAGGAATTGAATCCCTTCCGTTTGTGAGTCTAGCTTGTCTCAAACTTGCAAGCAGTATGGAAGTTCCGAGCACAATCGTCAAACTTACCGAAACCCTATTCCACTTAAAAGATAATGTCTATCAAATGTAGGCAAGGGGTTTTTGTTAGCCCTAAGGCTACATGATAATTTTGATGATAACAATACACATTGATTCATTGTGATTTACTAACATGTTTATTTATGTGTAAGAGTAATATCATTGAAATAATTGTAAAATCAAGAAAAGGCTTATTAAAATGAAGTGTTAAAGCTAAGGAGAAGACTACATGTTAAAGGCACCAAAGTTTAAGAACAAGGTTTGACTCAAGGAATGTGACACATGAGTAATATTCAATCAATTGGTCATATATATCTCTATAAATGTCCAAATGATATGATTCTTGAGCCTTTGGAAAGCCTACTCAATTTATAACATTTCATATGTTTTGAAGAAATTCAAATTTCAAATGGAAGGCCGACATAATTGACATGCAATTCGGTGGACTGACACAAGGAAGAAAAATCAACTCACATGAGCACCGAATGGTGTTTTGGCTATATATTAAGATAGAGATATCCAAATTATTTGATTCTTAATGTTTTGGAAAGCTTATTCAAATATACAGATATTTTATGTTTTGAAGAAATTCAAGTTTCAAACGGAATGCTGACAAAATTATCATTCAATTCGGTGGACTGACACAAGAAAGAAAAATCAAGTCACATGAGCACCGAATGGTGTTTTGGCCATATCTTAAGCTACAGATATCCAAATGAATTGATTCTTGATGCGTTGGAAATCTTATTCAAATGTGCAGATCTTTTATGTTTTACATATTTTTAAATTTCAAACGGAACATTGACAAAAATGACAGACAAGATTACGGTTTTTATAGTGGGCAGAAAATTTAGAGATGGTGTCTTCACTTGATTAAGTTCATCCTATTTGCCTATAAAAGGAGCCCTTCTCCCATGCATGCATTCAAAAAGAAAAGAGCAAGAGAAGCATTTTTATCAAGCAAAAAAAAACAAGAGAAATATCAAGTCTAGAGAGCTTTTATATTCTTTATCTACTCTTTGAAGAGAGTTGTACTTTTGTTGTAAAAATTTACTTTGTTCTTGTATTGTGGTGAGAGTGAGATCTTCTTGTAAAGGATAAAAGTTATCCTTGAGAGAACTCTTTCTTTGGTGAGTTTGTTAATCAAGAAGAACTCTTGGTATGGTGTCATCAAGAGTTGAAGAAAGTTACCTTGGTGAGGTTGTTTATCAAAAAGAACTCTTGGTGTGGTATTATCAAGAGTTGACGGAAGTTGCCTTGGTGAGATTGTTTATCAAGAAGAACTCTTGGTGTGGTGTTATCAAGAGTTGAAGGAAGTTGCCTTGGTAAGGTTGTTCATCAAGAAGAACTCTTGGTGTGGTGTTATCAAGAGTTGAAGAAAAAGTCTTGGTGAGGTTGTTCATCAAGCAAGTTGTAAAGATTTCTACAACTTAGTGGAAAGCTTAGCTCGTGGAGCTAGGAGCCCGTGGACGTAGGCAAGGTTTGCCGAACCACGTAAATTGAGTTTGCTCTCTCTATCCCTTTCCTCTTTACATTTACTTGCACTTGTGATTGTTCTTTATTGTCATTCTCTTGATTGCATTCTATTTTCATCTTCTTCACCTTTGTTCTTAAAGAAAGATTTAAATAATTTTGATCTTTCAAGAAAAGTTTTCTAAATCCGTTTTTATAAATAAAAACCCAATTCACCCCCCCTCTTGGGTTGCCATACCTGGGTCAACACTTTTTTTTTCTATGTCATATTATTTGTTTGTTGTAAGCGACGTAATCTACTTATTTTACTCCTTTGGAGGCTAGTTCAAATGAATAACTTTCATTTATGAGATTTTGTCTATGTATAAAATAATCATAAACATTCATTTATGTGCTTCGTCAATGTATAAAATTTTCATGTATCAGTGTAAAACATTCATGTATGAGTGGAATGGAATGACATACGCGTATATATCAATATATCCGAGAGAAAATGTATTTACAAGTTTTCGTGCCCCTATACATGGAAAACATGTGCTACTATACAAAAAATGTAACAATACAAAAATGTGTAAATATCCACAAGAAAGTACCATTTGCAGTTGCTTTATAGCTAAGCAAACTCAAACAGGAAACTAAACAGTTATCGTTCAAGAAATAGTAATTGTATTGCGCTTAACAAAAAGTACGTATAAAACGTTGATGCAACACCTCTCATATAATGTCGTAATCTCAGAATGCTTAGCTGAAAAGTATTTATTAATTGTTTAGGTCACTATAACTCCAAAAGTAACATCAAAGAAGATCAACAGAGATGTGATCCCCGAGCTCACTCGCCTTTACAAGGAGGAAAACTTGGGTGAAAGAATTCTTGCATATGATGGGCGTAAGACTCTCTTTACGGCAAGCTCATTGCCCTTTGATTCGAAGGAATTTATTGTCGATTTAGAAGACAAATATGGTTAGGTTAGCACATGTCATTCAAAGGAATTTATTGTCAATGTATAAAACTTTCATGTATCAATACATCAGGGAAAAAATGTATCTACAAGCTTTCGTACCCCTATACATGGAGAGCATGTGCTACTACATAAAATATGTCACTATACAAAAATGTATAAATATCCACAAACTATATATCCATAAAAATGTGTAACTATACAAAATATATACATAACACGAAAATCATAGTAGAGTCGTGCTGGGCTATTGCTTATCATTCGCTGACACAATATCAGATGTCCCTGTGGTGGCCGCAACATCAGCTAAGACAACATCGGCAGTCCCTGTGGTGGCTGCAACATCCGCAGGCACAACATCGGTAGGCCCTATGATGCCCACAACCTAGGTAGGCCCTGTAAGAGCCGAGATAGCCTCCTCCACCCATGGAAGAACGCGATAAGCCCAAAGCTGTAACGCCATTTTTTGTCACTGGATATCGTCCGTATATGCCTTAATGACTGTCAATGGAATGCCCCCCGCTAGGAACTCCATGTACTTTAAACAGTAGACGCCGCATGCTCCTCTCCTAGCCTCCTGCTATGGCACCTGAAACGAATCCTTGATGCGCTCAATGCCGCATGGGGTTGCGGGGCAGTTAGGAAGACCATAAACATCCATTGATACCATACGGGGTATCAACTCGGCCAAGCACCAAACTGTATCTTTAACTGTGTCGGTGGAATTGTATGCCATATATAAGTCATATATGACTACGACATAGTGATTCAAATCCACTTCCGCTGTCACCCAATGCTCCTCTCCGATGTTAACAAGGACAAAGAGCTGAAAAGGAAATTGAGAACACGAAAATCAATGACAACATTTCAAATAAAATAGCACAAACTTGTGCATTGAATATAAATGTACTCACCCTATCGACATCGACACATGTTCGTCCAACGATGGGCATCTCCCCCATGACAAACGAGACCATATCATATCATCCTCGTTCACCCAGTTAATCTCATCCAGTCTGTCCGAGTATTGTTCCCACAATGACTTCACTTTTAACTGTAATTTCATGAGTACGGTTAGCACATTGAAGGAAGCAGAAATTAACTATATATTCAGATGTTTAGCAAATACCTACCTAGAAAGTGGTGTCTAGAAAAGCAGACCTCTGAACACCAGCTACGCCCATATCGCGAGCTCTACAATATAACATCCACAAGTAACTATCCATGTGTTGCATAGAGTAATAGTAGTCAATAAATATTACAATTGTATATCGCAATATTGGAGGAGATGACAAGGAGTGAACCAAACCTCAGATGCTAGCCACTCTGACAGTGTCATCAACGTCTTGAAGAACTCATGACCAGTCATACAGACGCCTAAATCAATATCACCCTCCTCCCCCTCCTTCCATGCATCGAAGTTGATGCTATCTGCAATTAGTATGAGGGCACATGGGTCAAATAGTGAAACCGGCGTCCATAGCTCGCTACAGTATACAATGACTGGATCCTGTGTCACGATCTAGTAAAGATGTACAGTGGGCTCCTCAAGCGGCTGAACAACTGCGACCTCTGACTACACATGCTGATCATCAGAGGCTTTCTCCTATAGCTCAACCCTTGCCCTATTTCTACCTGGTGGATTGACAAAGGGGCTCCATTTATGCTTTCCTAAAAATAGACGTCAACCTTGGAGCGAACCTGAGTCCGTTGAAGGAGCATCAACGGCACGAACACTCGTGTCCATGGGTTCAGATTCTGTTGGCTCCTGACCTTCACCGTCATCGCCCGAACCTCCATCTGAATCCTATATTAAAGCAAACCATAACGTCACGTTAATCGGTGTGACATCATGGAAATCACAAAATTCGTTTATTAACTTGTGCAACTTACCATGACAGCGAATTCGAAATGCCCACCCAGTAGAACAACAACCTCATGCAGATGAACTATCTCCATATGCATGTCCTTGTTCTCTACCCGTAACACTGTTATCTCCTCGTGGAGTCCTACAAGCTCATGCAGAACTGTGCTCAGCTCATGCAGAACTATGCTTAGCTCATGCAGAACTGTGCTCTCGAACCTATCATGGAACGGCTGCGCCTGTATATCATTATTCACGATCACCATGACAAACCAACCAAGCAGCAATGTAAACGGATAAGTATACGAATGTAAATTCTAATTACATCCCTTCTAGCTTGAAGGGACATCGTGTAGAGGAGGAAAAATGTCACGATAGGTGGTTGCGCGACCCGACGGAGGAAACGAATCGCCTACAGGACCATAACTATCAAACGTGGTAGGCGCAGCACTAATGGGGGGATTGGCTGTGTCCACGTATGCCCCCACATCTGGTCTATCGACGAAACTATATCCAGCGGAATGAGTTCCGGATGGATCCTTATGGCCTTGACTCTTCAATACTGGAGGTGTAGGACTAACGGGGGAAGCAGGCGACTGAGACTGCACACGTTCATCTGCAAGACTAGTTGTGTCTCTGACTAGCCCCAACTCAGGTCTAATTGGGGAACTCTGACCATCAAGAGGTGGAGCTGATGGATCCCCGATCGAAAGTGGTTCGTCTACAGGACTGGCTATGTCTCTGACTAGCTCCCAACTCAGGTCTAATTGGGAAACTATGACTAGCAGGAAGTGGAGCTGATGGATCCCCTGTCGGAAGTAGCTCAATCCTCTCATCGGGTAATAAAGGAGCATCCACAAATGTCGTCCAAGCTACGTGTGCACCTCTCCAGATGCCAACTACTGTATCAAGCGTAATATACCAGTATGTCATCTGCTCCGCCTTAGATGGCTCTAAAACAATGAGTGAACGAGCCTGCATAAACAAATAAGCCATCAAATTAAACAATACTTCGTTGTGACCAAAAACATAAAAAAAAAAACAAGGGAACCTTACATACCTGCCTTCTAACCAAGAGGACATCACGTTTGACGATGTCCTCCGATGGGGTCTTCTTTGTCTCCCACTTCAACAAGCACGATATCCTCTTCTTAAAGTCCTCGTCCCCTTGCCCATATGTCGCGCTAATGTACAGCACGGCCTCGTACAACCAAACCTTAATAACATAAGGGTTTTTAAGTGACACTATATATTTAAATTTGTACCTCAAAGAAATTAATAAACACGTCAACACATTTGTTTTTCAGTATGTACCTGAATAGCGTAGGGGCACCCTTCTAAGTTATATTTTTCTACGTGCTTCCCTTTCCCTGTCGTCTTGTTCTTCTTGGCTTCGACTCGCTTTTTATACCTTTCTAACCTCCCATCCAAAGTGTTTTTCATTCCTTTAAATGTCTTATCAAAAGACACCGAACCCCATGGATAATCGTTAAAATTATCTAATGTCTTGATAAAATTCAGCCACACATGGGAAACATATCGGCGTCGATCCGATCCCATGAAAAAATGCTTCAGCACGTAGTACAAGGCCGGCTTAACAACATCCTCGTCTGGCATAGTTGACACATTTAGTTTGCGAAGTCTCGGGTAGAAATCCATGAGCTCCATGTCCTCACCCTCGAAGTATGTATCCAACAAAGGGCACAGATTCAAGACATTCGGTATTGGTGACACAGTGAAAGCAAATCTCAAACTGGTTACCAAACCAAACTCATGGGTAGAAAAATAAATCAGTCTTCCTGGAATGAAAGAAAAAAAAATAAGATGCTAATAATGTTAATAAAAAACTTAACTACAACCATCAACTACTAAAAAATAAAATTACATCACTACATTGTACTTCAAACACCATATTTTTATCTTGAATAAGGAACCACATCTTGTCATTGTACCCCACTGTGTTAACCTCCCATTGAAGCACATTGTGCACCAACTAAGACGGAAAGGACAGCCCCCGAATGTCTAGGACAAACCCAAAACATGTATTACAAAACATTTTTTTTTTGCCTCTCACTTAATGTTGCACGAATCTATTCTATATAGTCCAAACTTGTTAAATTTGTGATAATCGCATAATAGTGCTTATCACACGGTGTATTGAGGGTGAAGGATAATCCAAATTCATTTGCCATTTGCTTCAACCTGCAAAAAAAATGTCCGTTATATTTAAATTTCATGAAAAAAGGAAAAAAAAAAGGCTAAAACAACCAAATTGTCAAAACGCTCGACAAATCTCGACGAGACACAACGCGCTCGATAACGCTCGATAACAAAAACTGATGAAACTTCTGTCGGTTAAACTTTTGTTAGATTCCTTCATCCGACATACGCTAGGTCGGACATCCGACAATACGACTGTGTCGGATGTCGGCCTAGTCAAGTGTCGGATTTAGAATCCGACATTGTAAACCTCTTCAGTTGACGTATCTGACACTCGACACAATTGTTTTCACTTTCATCGAATGTCGGTTTGTCAAGGAAACCGACACTCAATGAAAGTGAAAATTGGTTCGTCCGACAAACGTGTCGGTTCCTATCAGATGCACGAACCGACACTTGCCATTAGGTCATTTTACATAAAACCGACACTCGACATTCCCAGTTGCAGCTATGTCAAGTGTCAGAGACATGGTTTGAGACATCGTGATGTCAGTTTTCATGAAATCGACACTCGATATCTATGAAAATGTCTTGATGACGAGTGTCGGTTGGTGCATCGACAGGACTCGACACTTAATGTCGAGTGTCGAGTATAAAACTGACACTCGTTATCGTCTTCAGATCGGTGAAAATCGTCAGTTTTCACCATTTTCATATACATCAAATCACAAAATCAACCTAATAACACTTCATTTAGCCCCATAAACACGAAATAAGTATAAAAATTGTTCTGAAACTTAATTCCCAAATTCAAAAATCCATAAAATCTAAAATCTAGCACGAAACCCTAAGAAATTCAAATGCTTAATTTCCTATATAAATCTTTATTTATGCGTAATCTAAACGTTATTTTCATTCTTCATAACACAAATATCACATCAAACGATCCAGATAACTACCAAAAAAAATCAAAAATAGCAAAAAAAAACCGACGAAGTAACTTACTTGAGTGTCAATTATTGCTTCTCTTTGCGTCCTCTTGCTTATATCCTGAAACGATCGTCGTGTTGGATTCCCTTTGCTGTGTTTCGGACAATGTCGAGTGGTGTAGAAGGCTTGACAACGACAGACGATTCTATAAAAAAAGAGGAAAATGAAGAGTTTTGTAATAAATTTAATTTCTCAAGGGTATTTTGGTTATTTTATACGAAAAGTGTCTATAGCATGAAAAATTTTCATGATGTGTCTTATTTTTACTACAGACCTCTAATTGTGTCTATTTTTTCAATTTTCTCTTATTATAACCCTCTTATTTTCCTATATTCAACGATCTCACAATCTCATTAGCGGAAGGGTAGTACATGATTATTTTTCAAAAGATAAGGATAGTTATTGACAATATTTACAAACAATAACTCTAGATGTAATTAACTCAAAAGATAAGAGTGGTATGTGATGTTATTTTATGATATAATTGATACAAAATATATAGTCGTTCTCTACTTAAAATTAAGCTAAAATTGATGGTACTTATTGATATTATTCTATATATATATATATAAACTTTTTTTTAACAAGAATGTAAAAATGAAATTTAGAAGGGGAATTTTGTAAAGTATTCAAAATTCTAGATGGTTTTAAGATTTACGAAGGGTCACAAGCCCCTTTTTGTCGTTATGTGGCTCCGTAACTACTTGTGTTACATGTAGATTTCAAACGAATATGTTTTAAAGATTTGAAACGAATATGTTTCAAAAGGAAAATATGCAAATCTCACATTTTATATGCTATTAGATATTTATAACAAGAAGTTGACGAAAAGGTGTTAGTGAATTTTGGGTACGATTCCAATATTCTCAAATTTATTATAAATATTTATTTGTTAAATAACTATAAAGCCATGCAAATCATTTAAAAACAAAATGTACTATTCTTTTTCCGTTTTGAATAGTTTCTTGTTTACTTCACACTTGCGTTATATATATATATATATATATATATATAGGCTTATTTGAGCAACCAATGAAATCCAACCGCAATTTCACCTTCAAGAACCAACTGGATATTTTTTTTCTTTTTTAACTAGTTATATATACTGTTGAATTCAAATATAGATGTTGTTGGATCCATACTAATAATGTAAACTTTAGAGTTAAGTAGTTCCTTAACATTTCTGTTTCTTTTAGTTTGTATTTTATATATCAAAATGAATATTATAATAATTGAAATAAGTTTTTAAGTAACCATTTAATCTGAAAAGTATTAAGCTTGTTTACAATCTCTATTTTGCTAATCGTTGAAAAAAATAGTATATTAAGATTTTGGATGGAAGTAATAATAACCAATGGTCTTTAAAATTAAAATTGATGTTGATAACAATTTTGGGCCAAGGGGAGTATGATGGGTGTTGATTGTGTTTTAATGATGCCTAAAAACTTACAATGATTGTGATATATATGAAGATAAAAAAAATATTATATTAGATCCCGAAAGATGATCTTAGTCAAAAGATTAAATAGGAAAATAACATAATTGGATTAGGTTTAATCATGTGATGACCCCTTGGAGTTGGAGGCTAATTGGACTTTTTATTATTCATGGGAACATAAAAATGACTATATTGATGTCACATTTATGTATGGCCCTATGCATATCGCATGGGTTACTTTTCTTTTAAGTCATGATTAATTTTGTAACATGGTCAAAAGATATCATCTCATCGAGGGTTTTTATCCATTCCAAACCCATTAATTAACTAAATAATTTTTTTATACCATGGTTTAATTTGATTGATTTGTATGACAAGTGGTGCTGGATATTTTTCACAAACTTCCTAGACTTTAATATCGGTTTCGAAACTATGAATTATTCGTTCTTTAAATTAACATTAACATTATATAATATTTGACAATACAACGCGCACAATATCATTCAACTTAGATGTGTTCATATTGGTTGACACTCTTTGTTCACTTTATTAGCTTTTTTTTTAATAAAATTTAACAAACCTATTTTGATATATATAATTAAGGATGCATAGAATTAATAAATCTATAGAATGTTTAATCCAATTATTTGATTATCTTGGGTTATAATCCAATCTTAAAAGCTAAATCTTATAATACTTGAAAAATTAAACCAAATTAATTTTGACGAGCTTTTTTATATATATATCTCTCGTTTTTTTTCTTGAAAATTGCATTATCATATAATAAATAAATCAGTAGAAATAATTAATAAACATATCAATGTTCTATGAACTAATTAATTAGTGCAAGAGTAAGTTTATAATTTAATTATAACATTTATTAATAGTCAAATCCACCCATGTGCTACTCATATACTCACAATCACAATTCACATGTTACATAAAATTTGATTCATTCAAGGTCCAATCTATAAGAAACTTCCTAATTTTAATTATAAATATGTATACCATTTTCTCCCCAAATCAATTGTTATAGGTTTACTTCAAATTTTAATAGATTGGTCTCAATCTTTAATTGTCATCATAAATTTCTCTAAGCTTCTTATAAAATAATGTAATGTGAAATCTCGAGATTGACCAATCGTAATTTAGGAATGTATGACTTGTAAGATAAAACGATAAATTCATAATATTAATCTCATTAGATGTGAAACTTATTTGAAATGTTAAAAGTTCAACATGTATTTTTAAACATTAAAGTTTCATAAAACGTAAAACTTATATATAACATATCAGAATCCTTGAGAATGTCTAAATTTTTTATTTGGCAACATTAGTTTGTTAATGTTATTATCATCAAAGCAATAAAACATTGTTCACATAATTCAACAATATTAATGATAATTCAAAATACGTATAATACACGATCTAAGACATCAAATATAATCCATTAAACGGATTGTGCTCTCTAATGCTTCGGGTGCACTAATGCACCCACAAAACAGAAGTGGGGATTTTTCCCCAAAAATTGGGGATTTTTCCCCATATACTTAGAGACGGTTTGTTTTTTACACTTTTCACTTAATTTCATTTATATTTGGGATCTAAGTGAATTATTTTATTTATTTTATGTTCACTTTTTTTTATTGGTATATCACTTATTTCAAAAATGAAAATTAATCACTTTTTTCCTTTTAATGTCTGAATTATGTTTTATTATCAAAATAACCATATATTTCTTATTACATAAATTAAAATAAATTTAAAAATTATATAAAATTTATTAAAATAATTTTTAATTAAAACTTTGATCGTTGTTGGTGGCGGTCCAGGTTTCGTAAACGTCATCGATGATTAAGGCAGAGATTGACGAATTGGATGTTTAAAGTTTTGGCACATCGACCACTGACAACGGTTGTCAGACAACTTTTTTAAAAATTAAATTAATACATATTAATTATTTTAATATTATAATTTTAAATATAAAAAAATAATTTATTGTATTTTTTATTATATAATTGTAGTTTAACTTAAATTTTAAATTTTATTAAAAGAATTTTATATTTTAAAAGCACAACATATTTGAGTACTTTCAATTTTTTTCAATTTTTAAATTTTGTGAAAAAATAAATAAATAAATATTTTTTATTTATAAAATTATCTATTAATTTATCATAATATATTTACCATATTAAATAATATATATTTTTATAATATGTAATTTTATTATTAATTATTGATTATTATTGTTATTGATATCTTCATTTAATTTTGTTAAGTATTTAATTTTAAAGGCAAATATTACATATTAATATCAAGGGTAAACATGTCACACTTAAATTATTAAGTGTTAAATGCTAATAAGTCCTAAAAAATATTAAGTGAAAAAAACAAACGGCTTATGAGAGCATTGTAGGTAAAACCCTATTATATATATATTATTTGATATCGTTATCATACTGTATTTTCACTTTCAACGCACAATACTATCTAATAATATATATAAATAATTTACTTTTTACATTGTACAATTTAAGATATTGGTTTGTATGTGTAATAGGGGTAATTCAAACGTGACAAAATTTAAAAGGGTTTGTTGAAAAACTACCCACTTCAAAAAAAATATAGAAACCATGATCTACATAACATTTGCTCAATAGCCAGCCGACACTATTCAACACTGTTGATGTTGTTGAACACTGTATTAGACAATCGTCTACAGTCAAGCAATAGCTTCTGAGAGCCAAAAAAACATCGTTTGCCTGTTTAGTTTGTTAAACAGGTTATAGATAACATTTAAATTTCAGAGCTAGATATATTATTCAATGACATCCCTGAATTTGAGTCAATTTTCATAATTCTTTCTATAATATTACTCAAATTATCTGACACAACTAAGCACAATGTGACAGCATAGAGCTTTGACTTACGGTTGACACTAGTGATGGGGCTGAAATAATGGGCCATATAACTTCGAAAGTTTGGGTTTGACTTGCAGTGGACATTTTTTGCCCTAAGGCCCAGCAGTTGAAGAGAGCTCAGTCAAGTGAACGGGACTGGACATAAGCCCAATTTGATGTCCACTTATATCCAAATTCAAGCTATTAGATATTGGGAAAATTTTGTTAATGACCCTATATTTTGGTCTAGATGTAAATAACCTCGAATTTCTAAATATAAGCAGAAATAACCCTAGCGTTAATTATAGTCTATTATTGTTAAAGTTCCAGGGTAAATTGATCCCTTTGCTAAGTTTGAATATGAAAAATTAATTTACTCAATGGGATTTAGAGATGGCAAAAAAAAAAAAAACCGGAGGATGCGGGTACCCGGATTTTACCTAGATTTTTTGAGTGTAATTTTACCCGGATTTGCGGGAATATAATGTGAGGACGGGGGTAAAGTTGTTGTTTAATATCTAGCTGCGGTATATACTTTTCCCACCTCGCACTTGCACTAGATATAAAAGCAATATATATTTTAATTTAAATATTTTAAAAATTAAAAATTATATATAATATACTATATTAAACAAAAGTTTCATAAATGCCTAATGAGATTTGTATATTTATATTGTAATGGGCTTAATAGGAGGCTTGGCAACAAGCAGTTTTGGCTTTAACATGAATTAAATGTGAATAAAGTTACAAAATCAATTATGTAAATTCATAAAACTGGGGATTTTTGGAGATTAAATCCAGGTAAAATGCAAGGATGGGGAGGGAATGTATAATTTCGGGGAAAACCACACCTGTACTGCATTAAAAAAACAGGGAAAATCTGGTGATCGGGCACGGCATCACATTATCCGGTCCAAGTGCGAAAATGCAAAACCTGTACCCTTACCTGCACCCGGATTTTGCCATCCTTAATGGGATTTGAACTCGAGTTCAATAAGGCAGAAGTGTGTTAAGCCACTAACTGTTATTCTAATATGTGTAGAGTAATTAATAAACTCTTATTCTTGGCATTTTCTTACTCGTCCATTGTATTTAACACATCCGGATGCCAACAATAAACCCCAGCAAGCTTACAAATAAACTTACAAATGAATCCTTCAGTGTCATTATTCAAAGTTCCAAGAGGAATTTCAAATAATTGAAAAGATCCTCAAGTGATGCTCTTCTACTTTTTAAACTGTCCTGCTCAATAGCAAAGCTCAAATTCAAACAACGGCCAAGTGCTAAACAGATAGAAAAGCCAACGATAGAATGACTGCCTAACTCCGTGATTAGAGGCAACAAATACAAGAAGAAAAAATCACCAAAAGTCTATAACCAATAATTGCTAAGTGTTGCATTTTTTTTTTCTCATATACAAGTGGGAGAAATCCTACATTGGTTAAGTAGTAAAGCTTAGGTCTCATGTGGGCTTATAAAAGAAGCTATGTGGGAGATGTTTGAGTATCCCTTTAAAATTTCTCTTTAACTCTCTACATTTATAAGGTCTGAAATATAAGACCTCATAGTTTAAGAATCTTTTATTAAGGACCTTAAAGTTTGCATAATTTCTTTTTCCCTCTTTGGTTTTAGGTATTTGTAATATTGTCTAATTTTTTGGGTATTTACAAGTTGACCCAACTATTTGGATATTTGTGGTTTAACCCAATAGTTGTGATATTTATATTATGACCTAAAAGTTTGTAATTCTCTTTAAAGATAGTGAAAGTTTTTCCAGCAGCGCCCGAGGATGTAGTTAACAATACCAAACCTCGTTAAATCTTGGTGTTCTCTTTATTTTGCATTGGTGGTTGATTGGTTACCTCTTTAGTTACTATTATATTCAATTATTTGGCATACTTTGTGGTTGTGCATTTGATTATTTTATGGTATTGCTTTCGCGCTACGCACAATAATTGGTATCAGAGCCTAAGGTTTAGGGTAGTGAGTGACAATTTTATTATAGTACTTACTACTATCCTGGGCTGTTGATTTTGAATTGTTAGTTACTGAACATAATAGTTTGGTTGAAGCTTGGTTATTAGAGAATTTTGTGTATCAAGATTATTTGTGAGATGCAGTGATGGCATCATTGTCAATTGTACTAGAAAAGACAGTGACTGTGACAAATACAAAAATAGATGTTAAAAAATTTGATGGTTGAAATATTTTCAGCTTATGGCAGCGTGAGGTATTGGAGGGGCTAAATCAATAATATTTGGATATTGTTCTAGAAGAAACAAACCAGAAGATATCATTACAAGAGATTGGGATAAGCTGAATATAAAAGCTTATGGGTTGATTCGCTCTTGTTTACATAGAGAACAAAAGTATCTGTTCACAAAAGAGACATTTGCAAGCAAACTATGGAAGGTGTTTGAAAACAAATATATGAAAAAAAGCAATGAGAATCGGCTGTATCTGTTAAAGAGATTGTTTCATCTTCAGTTGAAACTAGGTACGAGCATTAGCTCTCATATTGATGAGTTTAATAAGTTAATTGCTGATTTGTTAAACTTAGATAGAACTTTCAAAGATGAACGTAAGGCTATGCTATTGATTGGCTTACGTTCGGATGAATTAGATCATTTATGCATTAATCTTATCCATGGAAAAGATAAACTGTCTTTTGAAGAAATTTGTTATGCTCTGTTGAATTATGAAATTCGTAAGAAACACCTAAGAGAACATATGGATGAGTCAGTGGATGCATTGACAGTGAGAGGGCGTAGACAAAGTAGGAAACCAGGAAAATGGGAAAAATCTTGGTTGATGGGTAGACTAGGAAAAGATGAGTGTGTCTTTTATCGTAAGAGCATTGGAAGAAAGATTGCCTTAAGTTAAAAAAGAAAGATAAGGGCAAGGCTACTTCTTATGCATGTGTTGTTGAACGTGAAGATGATAGTGATTAAGATATATGTCTAGTGATCACCCATCCACTTCTAATTTTGATGCATGGATTATGGATTCGAGTTGTACTTATCATATGTGTCCACATAAGGAATTGTTCTTTAATTTTGAAAAGCTTGATGGTGGACTTATGTATATGGGCAAGATGATATTTGTCATACTGCTAGGATAGGTTTGACCTGATTGAGGAATCATGATGGACTGACTAGAGTTCTGAAAGATGTTCGGTATGTACCGAAGTTGAAAAAGAATCTCATCTTTTTAAGAGACTTAGAATCTAAAGGCTGTGTAGTATCTATTTGACATTGTATTCTAAAGGTCACTTAAGACGCTCTTATGGCATTGAAAGGCACTAGAAAGAACAACTTTTATTACTATAACGGTACTATAATTATTGGATCAGTGGCCACGATTTTTCATAATGACTTAGATTTAGAGATCACTGGACTGTGGCATATGCGATTGGGACATGCAAGTGAGAAAGCCTTATTCAGTTTGGTGAAACGAGGCTTATTAAAAGGTGCAAAGACTTACAAGCTGGATTTTTGTGAGCACTGTAGAAAAGCAGAAGAGAATGAAATTTGGCACTGCTATTCATAATACTAAGGGTATTCTTGATTATGTTCACTCAGAAATTTGGCATGATGGGAGGTAGGCACTACTTTGTTGCTTTTGTTAATGACTTTTCCACAAGAACTTAGATGTACTGCTGGAAATCAAAAGATAATGTACTTAGTACTTTCCTTAAGTGAAAAAAGATGATTGAGACACAAACTGGCAAGAAGATTAAGCATCTCAGGACATATAATAGTGGTGAGTATTGCAATGATTAGTTTTTGAAATTGTGTCAAGGTGAATGTATTGTACATCATTTTACTGTTAGAGGTACACCACAGCAAAATGTGGTGGCAGAACACATGAACAAGATATTGCTGGAAAAAGTTCGATGTGTGTTGTCCAATGCTAGATTGGGCAAAGTATTTTTGGTTGAAGCTGTGACTTATGTGTGTCATCTCATTAATCGTTTACCTTTAGCTCTTTTGGTGATAGAACTCCATTTTATATTATCATGTGAAGGAATCTAAGCTGGATCCTACAGCCAAGAAAGCGATTTTCTTGGGGTTTGCTTCGGGGATAAAATGATATCGTCTTTGGTGTCCTAGTTCAAAGAAGAGTATATCCAGTCGAGATGTGAAATTTGATAAGTCTTCAATGTTGAAGAAATAAGAAAACCAAACAAATGTGAGTTGTACTCCACAGCAGGTGGAGTTGAAATGATAACATTGAATCTAGTTAGATATGTTGAGAAAAATGATGGTATTCCTATGACAGAGAATGATTTGGGAGATGATGGAGATGGTTCTACTTAGAAACCTCAACAGTAACAAGAATCTATTATAGTTAATAGGCCAAAACATGAGATTTATAGACCTGTTTGATTTGCTGATATGGTGACTTATGCACTTCCAATTATAGATGATGATGTTTCTTCCACTTATAAAGAGGCAATCAGATGTTTTGAAGTTGATCAGTGGAAGACAGCTATGAGCGAAGAGATGCAATCTCTTCAAAGGAATGAAACTTGGGAGCTAGCTCAACTACTGAAGATTAAAAAGGTAATTGGGTGCAAATGGGTATATACAAAGACAGATGGATCTTCTGACAAGAATGACATCCATTACAAGACAAGGTTGGTGGCTAAAGGCTAGGCTCAGAGGGAAGGAATTGATTATAATAAGATATTTTCTCTAGTTGTGAAACATTTTTTCATTAGAATTTTGTTGGCCTTAATAGCTAAGAGGAATATGGAACTAGTTCAACTTGATGTAAAAACTACATTTTTACATGATGACTAGGAAGAGGAAATCTATATGACTCAACCAAAGGGATTCAAAGTTGCTAGTAAGGAAAATTTGATATGCAAACTAAAAAGATCACTTTATGATTTGAAACAATCTCCGAGGCAGTGATACAAGCGATTTGATCAATTTATAATGGATCAATAGTATACAACAAGCAAATTTGATAATTGTGTGTATTTTTGGAGGCTACGTGGTGGCTCTTTCATTTATCTACTTTTATATGTTGATAATATGTTAATAGATTCGACGAATATTAAAGAAATTGAGAAGTTAAAAACTCAATTGAATTAAGAGTTTGAGATAAAAGATATTTATGAAGCTAAAAAGATACTAGGTATGGAAATTAGTAGAGATAAAGGGAGAAGCAAGATCTGTTTGACTCAGATGCAATCTGAAGAAGGTATTACAACAGCTTGGCATTTCAGAGTAGTCAAAACCTGTAAGTACCCCACTTGCTACTCATATGAAGCTTAGTGCATCTTTTTCTCCTAATACAGATAAGGAACGAGAGTGTATGTCTCGAGTTCCATGTGCTAATGTAATTGGTAGCCTTATGTATTCTATGGTGTGTACAAGACTTGACATTTCACATACAGTTAGAGTTGTGAGCAGGTATATGCATGATCATGGTAAAGGATATCAGTAAACAATGAAATAGATTCTACGGTATTTGCTAAAAGCCGTAGATGTTGGTTTAGTCTTTGAGAGGGATGATACGTGTGATAAGTATGCTATTAGTTATGTTGATTCTTATCAAGCTGGTGATTTAGATAAACGTCGATCGACAACCGGTTATGTGTTTACTCTTACAAGAGCACTAGTGAGTTGGAAGTCTACCTTGTAGTCTACGATGGTTTTGTCTATTACAGAGGCAGAGTATATGGCAATAACAAAAGCTGTGAAGGAAGCTATTTGGTTACAGGGATTGCTGGATGAATTGGAAATTTGTCAGAAGAAGATCACCTTTATTGTAACAGTCAAAGTGCTATCTATCTAGCGATGAATCTAGTGTTCCATGTTCGTAAGAAGCATATTGATGTTCGGTATTATTTTGTGTAGGGGATCATTGATGAAGGAAAAATCTTACTTCAGAAGATTAGGACTGTCGAGAATCCCGCAGATATGTTGATTAAGGTTGCGACAGCGATCAAGTTCAATCATTGTTTGGACTTGATCAACATTGTGCTAGTTTGACCGCGTCATTGGACACATTTGGAGACGTTGCAGTTTGTTGACAGAAAATATGGGAAAAAGAAGAAATTTGTGATGGACCGCCATATTCGCCAAGATAGAGATTTGTTAAGTTTTTTTGACTTATATGCAAGTAGGAGAAATCCGACATTGGTTAAGTAGTAAAGCTTGGGTCTCATGTGGGCTTATAAAAGAAGCCATGTAGGAGATGTTTAAGTGTCCCTTTAAAATTCTCCTTTACCCCTCTACATTCGTAATGTCTCAAATAAGACCGTATAGTTTAAAGCCTTTCATTGAGGACCTTAAAGTGTGAATAATTTCTTTTTCTCTCTTTAGTTTTGGGTATTTGTAATATTACCCAATTGTTTGGATTATTACATTTTGACACAACTATTTGAGTATTTCTAGTTTGATTCAATAGTTGTGATATTTGTATTATGACCTAAAAGTTTGTAATTCTCTTTGAAGATGGTAAAAATTTTTTCAGCGACGCTCGAGAACGTAGATAGCAATACCAAACCTCGTTAGATCTTGATATTCTCTCTATTTTGCATTATTGGTTGATTGATTGCCTCTTTAGTTGTTATTATATTCAATTATTTGACATAATTTATGATTGTGCATTTGATTATTCTGTGATATCATTTCCGCGCTATGGACAACACTAACTATGACACAACACCTGAAACAAAATTTTTGAAAAAAAAAAATCAAAATCAGGCAGCTGTCTAAATAGGAAATGAAAACAACAAATAATTAAAAAGTGAAACTTTCAATAGAGAAATCCAAAACAAAAACCCAATCCAGCGGAAGAAGATTGAACAACCATAAAAGGGTGGTTTGGAAACAACCAAGAAACATCAATCTTGCCTTGCAAAAATGAAGAGTCACCATCATCGTCGTCGTCATGTTCATGAAGAGTAGAACCTGTTGTGATTCTTTAAAAAAACAAGCGAAGAAGAGTAGTAGATAGGGGTGGCAATTTTTGACACGACACGCGAATACAATTTGACACGACACGGGTTTAAGCGGGTTTGGGTTTTGACATTTTCGTGTTCGTGTCAAAGATGTCAACCCGTTTAATAATCGTGTCGTGTTTGGGTTGAGAGTCTTCAACACGCGAACACAATTATGATACGACACGATTATGACACGAACATGATTATGACACGAGTAACACGAATAACACGAACACATATTATACACGATTGACACAATAACACGATTAACACGAATATTGACACGAACACGATTATGACACGAGTAACACAAATAACACGAATAAATATTATACACGATTGACATGATAATACGATTACCACGAATATTGACACGATTACATATTAAATTTAAAAATACTAAACTTTTTAGACATTTTAGTCCCTACATGTATCCAAATTTTAAAATAAAAATAGAAATTTTAAAACCTAATAAATTTTAAAACTTAGGATATTTTTATCATTTAACAAAAGTTAAAAATCTTAACGTGTCATAATCGTGTTAACGGGTCATAATCGTGTCAATCGAGTCGTATCAATAATGTAAACGTGTCTTAATCGTGTTAGATGGGTCGTGTTCGTGTCTAATACGATTACGACTCGTTTATTATTCGTGTTAGTGTGTTGTGTCGTGTCGTGTTACCCGTTTAATAATCGTGTCGTGTTCGTGTCGTGTCATAATGACACGAATAATAAACGGGTCGTGTTCGTGTTGGGTCAATATTTATCGTGTCACAGCTCGACATGACACGAACACGACCCGCGAATATGAATTGCTATCCCTAGTAGTAGGTAAATGAAAAGCAGAGAATATGAAAGCAAGAAGAAGGGTTAAGTGTAGAAGTAGAGGGATTATCGGGTCAAAACTTCTTGGCTTTTGTAATAAATCTCTTATTGTTTTTTTTTGGTGGCTTAATAGCATAGGATTTTGGGAAGAAGATTTGAGGAAGAAGGAAAAAGTTCTGCTGCTTATGGAGAGCGATGAAGGGGAGAAGATGGGTAAGTGGGCGGTAAATAGAAGAAGAGTGTGTTTTGGTTTATTAATTACACTGCACATACCATGCCAAAGAAAGAGGCGGTCCAGTGATGGTTGAACACAGTTCCACCTTCACCTTACAAACTCAAGCTTGAATCCCATAGGGTGTTGTAACAAAATGATCGATTTACCCTTGAACTCTCTAATGGTAACAGACGATAATTAACGTCGTCATGGTTATTTCTGCTTATTGTCAAAAAGTCCAGGTCATTGTTGATAATGTTTAAAAAGTTAAGGTCATTTATGAAAGTTGACCAAAATATAGGGTCGTTTAAAGTCTTCCTTAATGCCTTAAATATTAGAGATTAATTGTTGCTTTTAATTTTTGTGCGATCAAAATATTATCGATAAATATTATTTTTATAAACTTATTATTTATTATCTTTTATATATATAAATGTAACAATCGGTTTGCAATAATGTTATATTAATGATGAAAAAATATGAAATCATACAATTATCGACGTATTTAACTTATTTATGGGTAAATGCTTTTGATGACCTTGAGGTTTGGCCTGATTACCAAATAACCTAACCTTTTTCAAAATCAGCAGAAATGACCCCCACATTTGACCTAAAATAAAAACGACCCTAAAGTTATCTTAACACCGTTAACTTAGATGAAATTACGCTAATACCCTTTGTCATTCGAAATTGAAAATTTAAATTTATGAAAACTTTGGCGTGCTTCGAACTCGGGCACTCTAAAGAAAGCAATTCTCATCTCGCCAACATGCCTACCACCCAGCTTAACCATATTGTAAACAAAGTTTCATTCCTTGTAATAGTAAAAAAAAAAAAAGGGGACAACAAAACATATGTATATCACCAAACCAATTACAAACATACAAAATTTCAACTGCAAAGGGAATCCACAATTAGAATTCAAATTCTTGGCAATCCTCATACTATTGCAAAACAATACAAACATACATGATCTTTAATTTTTGCAGCTTTCATGTCCCAAGAAACTATAAGATGCATTTGCTTTTTGTCCGTGAAAAGAGCATCCTGCAGCTGTCTTGCCCTCACTCCCTCTAAAAAGAGCTGAACAAGAACAGTTGCAGCCACAAAGTAAATTTACATAGTCTTGCACTTCAGGTTGAAAAATTTGCAGTTGATCATGCATACTTTCCCAAAAACCCACTTGATCCCACTCTTGGTGACAGAGTTAAGTTGGAATCCTTAGATTCTTATCAAAATAGGATTTCACACTTTACCTGAATCTTCAGTCTCTAGTTTTTAAAAGGATCTTGAGAAGCCGGGGAATCGAACTGAGTTGAGTCACTTGGACCTGTTAGCAGCATCTTTAAAGTTCCCTGCCTCCTGAACCATTCTGGAAACAGACATCATCCTAAATCCAAAGATCAGCAACTGCATCAACACCGAAAAATTGAAAAAAAAAAAAAGGATCGAAATCAACAATCTAGCCATAAAAAATCAAACAGATTCACTAAAAAAATTCAAATCACCAACTAAAAAATCAAGCCTAGAACCGAAGCCTCTATTTCTTTTCATCTCTCGTCTCGGACACCTATAATCTCATCTCTCTCTCTTCTCTGCATTCAAGAATGAAAACCCAGAAAACCCAGAAAATCAAAAAGTTGGAGGGATTTACTCTGCATTCAAGAATCAAAACCAGAAAGTCGGGATAACAAAAATGCGTTTAACACTTCTCTCTCACCTCACACAACCATGGTTCACAGTCACACGCCAAGTACAACCAAGTCGATTTGTATCACCACCTAAAAGTGAGGGAGGAGGAGCGATGGCTTGCAATGATGATTCTGCGGCAGCGAGAGAAGGAGCGAGGAGGAGGAGGAGGAGGAGGGAGGCGAGGAGAGAGAGATCCCCTGGGGAAGAGAAGGCCTGCGGGAAGAAGATGAGGGGAGAGAAGTCAAAAAAAACAGTTTTGATATTTTTATTTAAAATTTTATATTATAGGGTTTGGCGAAATGTTTTAAAAAACAAAAAAAAAGAAAATATTAAATTATTTTATTTATTGGAGTTAGATTTACCATTTTACCCTTTTAGCTGTATCTTAACGTACAAATTAAACTGTAGGGTCATTTCTGTGATTTTAAAAATGTTAGGTTATCTCGATAAGCGGGCCAAACCTCAGAGTCATTACTGAAAATTTTCCTTTTAAAGAAATACATCTTATATGCGGTGCGCCGGGTAATAATATTAGTTTACTTGGGTTTTATGATATGGTAATTTCTGACATAATTTACACTATTATAATTTTTATTAATATTATATACCTGTATTCGTGTTAATTTAGTTATCCAATAGAAAGGTTCTTTTTTTTTTCCATGGCCCTCAATTCTGAATTTTCTGTTTCATTTTTTGATTTGATAGATTATTATTTAATCATTCTTATTTTATGCAAGTTTTTGAGTATTTTGTTGGGATAATTCTAATTTGTCACCTGAAATTAGATGTAAAGAAATTGAGGATCTCAGTTTTCTGAAACCTAAATTTACCCCCTGAGGTTACTGTAGTACCGTTAGATTTAACGGAAAATATATTAAATAGTAACTTAACGATTTACAAACTATTTAGAAAAGTGTATTATAGTCTATTTTACTGCTTATTAGCGTTAAATTATTATTTAATATATTTTTTGTTAAATCTAATATTAACATTAAGTTATTATTTAATATATTTTCCGTTAAATCTAACGGTTTAATACATTTTTCGTTAAATCTAACGGTGCTACAGTAACCTCAGGGGTAATCTTAGGTTTCAAAAAACTGAGGTCCTTATTTTTTTTTAGCCTAACCTCATGGGGCAAATTAGAATTATCCCTATTTTGTTAGTTATCATTAAGATAACTAATATACATTATAATAGTCTAATTTATTATGTCATAAATAGATAATAAATTGTCACAACATTTTATGCTGATGAGTTTGCACGATTTAATATCCTAAAATTAACAGCTAACTAGAGATTTTTATGAGAGACTTGCAAATATAAAAACTATGATTAGTATTATAACTATTAAAATCTTAAGTAAATATAAAAAAAGTCAATTCCGGTTAATTTTAGAAATGGCTAAATTTTATTTTGTATTATCTCACAAAATATTAAGATATCAAATTAATTTGTTAAGTAGTTTGACAATGCAAGATACAAGGTACAAATATTTAATAAGATTTAAGTAGTTGAGAGATGTTAAAAGTTTTTCAGATAAAATGTAGAACTATAAAGTCTTTCACTTATATTTAGAAAATTGAGGTATGTTGATAATTGACAGCTTAAGAGTAGGTGTTCAGGAGAATGTTGTTGTCACGAAGAATTTGTCAGGGGAAACAGAAAAAAAAAAAAACCCCAAGTCATGGGGTCTTATTAAAAATTAAGTACCTTAACGAAATTTACAAAATTTTGATCTTATAATTTATTTTGAGGCTATCAGTTCGATAGTTTTTAATTTTTACTGCTGAGTGTCTGAGAAGTTGACAGTTATCAAGAGGTCGAGCCTTAGGGTCTGTGTCCAAGTGGAATGTCATGACTGCAAATTTAGATATAAAATTTATACACAAAATTAAAGTATTATACGATTTATAATATTTATTATGTTGATAATTAATATTAATTTTTTTATTAATTTGATGTCATCTTAATTATATATATAAATTTTATAAATACGATATTACTGTAGAGGCTAACTCTGTAATAAATACATAAAAACAGCAGTTATTGGTCTATGAACGAATATTACACGTGGTTACTATATATAAATTTTTAATTAATAACTTCGTAATATTGGAAAGATTATATAATTTAATTGTTTAACTTTCTTAGCTAATTCTGGTATAAAAATTCTTAAATTAAAAGAGAAAGAGGAAAAAAAAAAAAAGAAGCGGGAGAAGTATACACGCAAGCAATGAAGTGTAGGGGAATGGGGAATAAAGTAGAACGAGGAAGCAAGCCAAAGCCAAAGTCTAAGCCAAGCCCAGACCCAGAAGATTCTCTCCATCATCTCCCATTCATTGGAGATTCTTTTGACAAGTAACAGGTCTGGTATTGGTTCAATTTCGTCTCAATTCTCTGTTCAACACTTCACTTCAAAAATTTCCACTCAACCGAAATGGACGATGGAGTTGTTCAGCGAGTGTTTCAAGAACGAGGAAGAGATTATTTCCAGCAACAACCCTCCACTTCCACCTCTTCTCCTTCTATCCTCCAATCCCTCCCTCTGCACGTGGTTCGTACTTTTTCTTGTTTTTATTAGTCTTTGTGTTTCTGGGTTTTGTTGCCCACTTTATGTTTGTTATTATTCCTGTTTCACCTTATCATCACATTTTTCCGTATGGAATTCTGGGTCTTTTTGTTTTGTTTTGGGAATTAATTTTTGTATTTTCATTTTGTATTGATTTATTTTTTTGGAAGTTTTAAATTGGGTTGTTGCGAAATTTGGGAGCCAATATTGGTTTCTGGGTACTTTCCGTTTAGTCTTTTGCTTTATAAATTAGTTTTGTTGAATTGCCAAACTATTTTGACTGATCGAAATTGGGTTTGAATTGTTTATGTTTGTTTGTTTGTTTTGGAGTCCTGTAATTGATGCTTTGATTTTATGCATTTGCTGTCTTGAATCGATATAGAGTTATTTACAATATGAAACAATTTGTGAGGGGTTACAGATGTCTAATTCGGTTTTGTGGATTATGATAATTAGTGCTGTTGGTTGATTGAGCTTTAACAAAGCGTCTGGGCGGGCGTGCAAGCATGTGATGTGTTCTAGTTTGTACTTTTCTTTCCCTGGCGCTGCTTTGCGTGTAAAGTATCAAAAATTTTCTTTTTGTATATATATATAGGTTAAAGGGATGGGAAAATTTAGCAAATTTGATCCTGCTTGTGTATCATGAAACAGCTCCTTCAGTTTTGATCCAAGTCTTAGCCCCAGACCATATTGAACGTTATCATTTTCCTTTTCTTAAATGTTCTTTTCAAGAAGTTAAACTATTGGTAGAGTTGTAAACTTTTGATATGCTGAGTTTTTATTGGTTGAATTCCTCAATGATGTGTATGGATTCTTGATACTACCTCATCTGTAATTCCTCCATTTTCAGAACCTGGGTTCTCTGGTGCACTTGATTGCTTTTAAATTGTGTTTTATATTGTGCCCATGGTCTGAATGTTCATGAACAAAGTTCTCATTATTATTATTATTATTATTATTTTATTTTGACATTTTATGAAGAATTCTCATTGTTGCTTGGGTTGGAAATGATGCAGACTTTTGATCATGGGTATTATTTGTTAATAAAATCTATTCAAGAGCTTAGAGAGAAAAAGAAGGGTCTTGTTACGGTTGGCATTGGTGGTCCGAGCGGTTCGGGTAAAACAAGGTATACAAGGTTTATGATTGTGTTTAATTATTTTAAATTTCTTGAATTTAGGAGGAAAATTTGGGAAACAAAAGCACGTACTTTTTCCTCTCTTTTATAAATTTGGTTTGTTTTGTTTGTTTGATGGCTCTCAAAGCTTAGCAGAGAAGGTAGATTCTGTAATTGGTTGTACTGTTATATCAATGGAGAATTATCGGATTGGAGTTGATGAGGGGAACGATTTGGCATCCATGGATTTTGATGCATTAGTGCAAAATCTAGAGGTTTATATCTACTTCTATCTCTTTATCATGGCTTGAGTCTTTATACTTACTGGATTTTGAAATTTCCAAACTCTATTGGAAGTCCCTTTAAAATCTTTGCAGTGTCTCAAATGGTTTCGAGTGATTTTTTCACCTCTGGAGTTTGTAATTTTAGAAGTTGTTTGATTTGGCCAGAGTTAAGTTTTAGTACTTAATGCTCATATTTGAATTTTGGCCTTTGTCTGGTAAAAATCTATAACGATCAGCATCCTTTTGCATTATAATTTGCTGCGATGTTTTGTCGCACTTCAATCTGTGTAAGGTTGGTCTTTGTTTAGTATCATGAAGCGGCCTCTCTGTTGATAATAGGATTTGACAAACGGTAAAGATACTCTGATACCGGTGTTTGATTTCCAACAAAAGAAACGCATTGGTTCAAAAGTTATAAAGAGTGCTTCATCTGGGGTGGTATGCAATCGTAATGTAAATACACTATGATTAACTGCTGCTGCTATGGATTTCTGTTCTTCTAATACTTGTTTCATAGGTAATAGTTGATGGTGCCTATGCTCTGCATGCAAGATTACGCTCTGTGCTAGATATTCGGGTTGCAGTGGTAATTTTCTGATCCTAAGGAGTTACAATGGTTTGGTTTAGGTTTTGTTGAGCAATCAGTTGTTTCTTAAACTCTCAAAAATGATTCATAAATATGTTTGGTTTATCAGGTTGGGGGTGTTCATTTTAGTCTTCTCTCCAAAGTTCAATATGACATTGGAGATTCTTGTTCATTGGATTACCTTATTGATAGTATTTTCCCATTATTTAGACAGCATATTGAGCCAGATCTTCATCATGCACAGGTTTTTGTTTCATGTTCTTGCTTCTTAAGTTTTAACTGCCTTTATGTATTCTCTATTCAATTCAATGATTTATGTTGCAGATTAGGATAAACAACAGCTTTGTTTCATCATTTAGAGAAGCAATTTACAAGCTAAAATGCAGAAGTGAGGTCAGTACTTATTCCTTAGCTTAGTGTTAATAAATAACTTTGCATACTTCTGTAAGTAGAAACTGAATCTTCTTTTATCTATCATAGATTAGACTTTCATTTCTCTGATGTTTCAGTTTCCACACAAGTTTGGCTTTGTGCTCTTTGTCCTGCATGTGTCCTAGTAAGATGTCAGCTGCTGTTGTACTATTTGAAAACCCTAATTTAATGAAGTTGGACACCTGCTCTATATTGTGAGGTTGTAACATGCTTCAAAGATTCATCTGTATGATTTCGTACAACTTTTGTCCCCTAAAATGCAGTTTTTTTATTTTTATTTTTTATAAGAAGAAAAAAAATATAGTGTTGGACTGAGCACCTTAGTTTTAACTTGAAATTTTTTCTTAAATTGTTTGTGTATTACTCATCATGTTACATCATTATGAAATTATGATACTACGTGTCCCAGTACATATCAAAAATGTATTATACGCTACTGATATCTTATAAAAAAAATTTATTCAGAGGCGGAGACAGCATGACATATTAATTTCATACTGATGTGATTGAATTTGTTGTATTAGAAGCTAATTTTTTACGTTCGGCTCTTATCTATAAGCTTAGACTTTTGGTCAGTTGGCTTTTCAAAATGGTATCAAAGCCAAATTGATATAATAGTCACATGTTAGAATGCTCTAATGTTAATTATAATATAATTAATTATTTATATTTAGCCCAATTGTAATACCCCCATGATGCTGAGATTTGGTCCACGTGCTAGTATATGTGAGGCACTTGTGCATTACCTAGGAGCTTAAGCGTTTAGATCGAAATGGTTTATTAACAAGACAAAATTAATTTAACCAAAACTAATCGTAAAAGTCACAACTAAAGATGACCTACTGATAAATCTCGGATGGAAGTCTATAAAGTGAACTTTATGGAATTGCTTGGATGTGAAATTAATGCATTAAAGTTTAGTGACCATTACATTTCATAGAAGCTCCTTGTTTTCTTGAAGCATTTGAACTTGCTGAATCTTGTTTATGCATGTTTCTATGGGGTGTGGAATAGGGTGTAGGATGTTAAATATATGGGCTGCAACTTATGTAGTATTCTTTGTTCTAACTTGGGGCATTCATTATTTTGTTGCCTCAATAATAGTAGTGTTGTTGCATGTTGCAGTGGGAATAAAACAATTTATTTGTAGTAATCATTGTGATGATTTCCATTTTCTATGACCTTGTGGTTTTCTTCTTGTCATTTTTACTTCTCACTCTAGTGGTGTATTAGGACTCAGCTGTGTGCACTCAATGTCCAATTCCAAATATTATTAGGCTTCTTTGAAGCTTTTTTATGTCGAATACTTTATTGCTCATTGCCTCCATATATTCCTTCCGTGGAAATAAGTAGTTCATTATTGGATGCATTCATCACATTCACCTTTTAATTAAATCATTACTGAATTGGTGGATTGTTATGTAGGCATCAGCTGGACATCCTGCTTTTGCCTTTCCTGGAAATGAAGTAAAAACAGATAAGTAAGTGATTATTTGTAGCTCTAAACCCATATTGTCTTTGAATTCAAGAAGACCAATACTTCTGAGCCTTGGTTAAAAATGACACCTTGTTTTCAGTTGTATTGAGATGTACCTGAGGCCACCATCAGCTAGTGAAGAAGCAAGAATAAATGATTGGATTAAGATGCGGCAATCTGGTATTAGATATTATCTATCCCTTGGAGACCAGAGGATTGTTGACAAAAACTTCATTATCAGGCCAAAAGCTGAGTTTGAGGTTAGTCATCTCTTCCCAGTTGACGTGTCTGGCATTATAAATTGTCATCATAGCAACATCACTGCTTTTGTTTTGTTTTGTTTTTTGTTTTTTGTTTTTTTTTCCTGAACTTAATCTGTGGTGCTATTACCATTTCATGTATGATTTTTATTTTTATTTTCTTTAGAGTAAACAAAGATATTTTTATTATAAAAGAGAAGTGTAATACAAAAGAGAACAAGCTGTGCACATAAATACTAAACTAATGGATCATAAAAATGTCAAAACAATGAAGGTTGAACAACTCAAGACGAGAATTTATGGATAGGGAAAACTAGAGCCAACTGCTAAAGTTAGCCTATAACTCCTTTCCAATTTAAGTGTACAAAGAAAAAAAGGTATCCTGAAAAGTTTTGAGACCGAAGCATAAAGAGAAGTTAGAAGATGAATTTTGTATTATCAAATATTAATATCTTTCTCATAACTATCTTTAAAATTTTTATATTTCTTTTTTGTCTAATCATCTATAAAGTAGCCAAAACAGAAAAATTCCATGAGGTTTTTGCCTTATCTTCTTATCAAAGCCATAGAAGTTTTTTAAAAATAATCACAAGTAGCTGGAATAACTCACTTAGTGTTAGCTGTCTGAAGAAGTTTAAATCATAGATTTGGAGTAAAATTGCAGTGCAAGAAAATGTGAACCGCACATTTTTCCTAGAGAGATGATCTAGGCTAAAATTTGGACTCTACAAGGCCTTTTAGCATCTCAGATCATACCTGGGGGGTGTTGGGTGTATAAGTACCAGTTTGAAACATGCTTTAATTACATCTCTAGTTTTGATTTTAACTGGAGAGGTGATGTAGGCTAAAATTTGAACTTTACAAGGCCCTTTAGCTTCCCAGATCATATGGGAAGGTGAAAAAGACTAAGACATGAGCCCTGCATTTTTCCTGATCATGTATGTTTATCGTACTGTTTAAGCTAATTTATTTGTTTTAGATGTGCTAACTCTTATAGCATGACTCTATATAAAATCTTGCTGTTGGAAATCTTAATTAAATGATCATTTCCCATTAAGCAATGTCTGCAACCCTTTTTCATTGCCTATGAAGCAATCCCTGATTTCTGATATTTGCTGCATTTTTTAATAAATAGTGTCGGCAAACCTTTTCTTGCAAACCTTTTCTATGTCAGATATATGCAATCATTTGTTATAATTTAATATAAAATATGATAGTTTTATAAGGCTGTAGGCTTAGATGATCTGTTGACCTGTTTAATCATGTAATATTGGAGCAGGTTGGACGGACGACGCTTGGTGGGTTGCTTGATTTGGGGTACAATGTTGTTGTTAGTTATAAACGCGAATCTACATCGATTATTGTTGGCAATCTTTCCTTGTCACTTGAAACTATTGGTACTCTTGGAGAGTCATTCATGGTGCTGAGGGGCGCAGATAGGAAAGTATGACTTGTTTCTCTTGCATAAGTTAACATTAGGATTTTCTGGTTTTCTTATATGTTTGCCAAGAGATGATACTGATGGTGCTAACTGATGATTGCAGATGCTTATTGAAAATTTGATTATTTAATTAAGCGAGCTCTTCATTAAAAGCTTAGCCTTTTCTCCAAAAATGTGTTGTTTATTTTTGTTTACTTGCACATGAAACTGATTTCAACCCTCAGTTTGAGGCTCTTTTCACTGACAAACCAACTTCAAGCAACACACAGCTTTGCTTGAATAGGCTTGTTAATCAGTAGTGTGGTTGCCCCTACACTCGTTATCCCCTTTTGTGGTTAAAATTGTAAAAAGTCTTGATGCTGCTAAGAATTTGGCTAATGTCACTTCATTTGTAAATCGACATTATTATGAATTTTAGTTTACATGTGTAATTGAGAGCATACTTCACATGGATATGTTTGACACATTGAAAATATTAAGTCCACTATTTTTTAGTATGTTGGTTACTGAATAAGACCAATCACTCAGTTTCATTAAGCCGAGCCAAGATTTGAGCAAGTTGTTAGGTGGTCAATTGAGTCTTGAGCAAAGTTGGCGAGGAAACTGTATATGGGAAGAGTATGTCAGTCTAGTATATAAAGGTCCTAATAATAATGAAAAAAGAATAAAATAGAGAGACAATGAATGAAGGTCACTCAGAGATCAGACTCATATGTTCTGGAAATGTCTTCTCATCATTTGATCATCTGAGAGGCTGAAAAGGAAAACTGGTTTGAGTTTCAATACTTTACCTGTTAATTCTCATTTAATTGCTCTCACTCTTTCTTTCTGTGGGTATTATGTGAACTTGTATTATGCGTTGAGCTCTTGTACTGGTCAAAAGAGTTGTGTTTTAAGAGGACAGAAATGTTACATATGAAAAGTCCTCAATCTCTCTGTCTTTGCACTTCCCTAAAAATCTCTTGGTAGAAAAAAAAAATTAATGAAAATGAACTTGTCAAACAATGGATAGTACCTCAATTTTTTGGATTCTTAATGTAAATGAGTGTTTAATTGACGACTGTTGTGGATGGATATGATTGTTCAAGTGTTTGATGTGCCTATTTTGAGTCAAAGTGTCCTACTTATCATAAGTGGTGGTGTATTACTGTGTTGCCTATATGATCATCATGTCATTGTAAGTTCAAGCTGATATTTTACAAAATATTTCTCCTTTGTTACGTTTCTTTTGATATTATCCACATGTTTCCTAGAACTCAGATATGTACTGTTCCATTCTTATGCAAAGCTTTGATCTTTGACGCTTTGGCTTTACTACTATTGCATAGACAGTTGGAGCAGAAGCATTGAGGATGGGCATTAATGGACCATGGATTACAAAATCATATCTGGAAATGATTCTTGAGAGAAAAGGTTAGTAACTTGGTCTAACTTTCATTTAAAAATATCTTTCTCTATGCATTTGTTGTTCATTACTTGGTCTATTTGATGTCATTCAAGGTTATTGCTCTTTTCAACTAAGTTAACTCCACTTGTAGGTGTCCCACGCCTTAATACACCACCACTTTTGCCTAATCAATCTATTCCTAGTAGTCAAGAAAGAGTGATTGCTGCCCCGAAGCCAATCCGCACCACTCCAAACCCTGTTACTCGGCTTGAGGATCTATCTCAGCCATGGACTCGATCCCCAACAAAATCCAAAATGGAACCTGTATTGGCAACCTGGCATTTTATCTCTTCAGATCCTTCACATGCTGATAGCACAGTCATAGGTATGTCTCCGCTTTCTGGAAAATCGACTGATTTGCTTTAAATGTAATTTTTATATAACTATGTCATTGGAGTATTGCTGTTGGATTTCATGTTTAGACTTCTCTCATGAAGCAACCACAGGTGCTTCCTCTTTCAGGGATACAATGAAGCTTGCTCCGATGCCTGATTCATATGACTTGGACCGAGGATTGCTTCTTTCTGTTCAAGCAATTCAGGTAAGGACTGTTCATAGGAAGTTGTATGGTAGAGGTTGCAATTAGAATATTGCTGTCATGTCTAGGAAGCTTTATAAAATATTTTATGAGATTAAGTTTATTATGTGCTTTTGTTGTTTGTTTCAGGCATTGTTGGAGAATAAAGGTCTTCCAGTTATAGTTGGAATTGGTAATAGATACTTTATTCTCTCTCTTTCATATCTCTGAGAGTGCATGTCAGCTAGGATGTAGTGATATCTGCTAGCTCATAAATATAAGTTCGTAGTCTTTGTCCATAGTAACTAGTTGAGAAACTATAATATGGTATATAATATGTGTTAATATCCGGATGCTAACTCCGATATGCCTGGTGGAGGTAGAATTATGCGCAATAAATTATGAAAAACCATCCTTCTTTTAGCTTCTTGAATTAGAGGATTTAATTAACTTCTTTCAAAAAAAGAAGAAAAAGGGTCTGTCTCCGTTTTCTTTCTCTTCAAATGGCTTCAAAAATGAGGAAACTCCACATCTCTTGCAAATTTTGTTGACATTCTTGGTAGTTAATTTGAATGGGAGCTAGTATTTCAGATGTTAGCTTTTCCATGGAGAACATAAGGTTCTGCGATACAATCGAATTTGCAAAAAATGACTTGATGTCTTTTTGTATTCCTGATGATATTCAACAATTTAAGTTCAGCTTCGTAAATTATATTTCAAACTGAAATTTGAACATCAAGTCTGTAACAGTTAAGAATCTGTGTGTAAAGCCACATCAATTCCAGCTGAAACAACTGAAATTAAAAAATTAAATAACATCTAATAAGATTTAAGTAGTGAGGAAAAATTAATTTCAAGAGAGTGAACTGATATGCTACTCTTTTTCGGCCACCTCACTTCCTTTCTTATTGGTTAGAGTAGTCAGAAAGTTGGAAAGAAAGCAAGACAATACCTGCATATACCGCTCTGATGAAGTGTATGTGCCACGAAGAGAGACTTCAAGATGTCCTCACTTTGTAATAAAAAAGGACAGATTTTTGTCCTTAAAATTAGGGTCAAAGGCTATCAAGCATTCCATAGATTATATTTGGGTGATATTTTCTACAACATTCTTCAATTTTATTATCGAGATTAGTTGCCTTGAAAAGAAAGAGTTGTTGAATATGACATTTGTTATAAGAGAAGTACTTTCACTTCACCTTATTGTAGCTTCATGTTTTGTGTTGAAGCTAGCACGTATCTTAGTGGAATGCTTGTCCTCCCGTGTATAGCTTTTTTCTCGAATACAATTCTAATAGTTTCTTATTAAAAAAAAAAATGAAGCTTATACGTATCTCCAGAGCTGTGTCTGTTTCTTGAATATTATGATTTAAATAAAGGCTGCAAGATTAAAAAGATTAATTGTTAAGTTGTAACTCAACCAAAAAGCTTAACTAAAAATTAAGAGCACAAAATTATAATTTAAGCTCTTAATAGGCCCTTTCACAAGCACAATCAGAACTACAAATATAATAAGCATAAACACAACAAAAAATACCTCTTCAATTCATTATAATGTGATCGGGAGGATTTGAACATAAGACCATTTTGTCAATTTGGCTTTGATACCATATTTAGTTACTATTCAACTTTAAAAGTTAAATCTAATTGGTAAGAGTGTAGCAATGGTATTTAAGCTCTTAACATTAATAACTTGTTAGATGGCTAAAAGATTTTCTACTCGAATATTGGAGTTATAAAATTTTTCTAAAAGAAAAAAAGGGGCAACAATTTTTTGACTTATTGTTATATCGTTTGCCAGAGTTTGTACTTATATAGCTTTCATTTTTTTTGAAGCTCTTACATTGTATTTTTTACTCTGTAATTTGGTGCTGACATTGCAGGAGGTCCAAGTGGATCTGGAAAAACTAGTCTGGCTCATAAAATGGCAAATATTGTTGGTTGTGAAGTAGTTTCCCTTGAAAGCTATTTTAAATCTGGGCAAGTAAAGGATTTTAAGTATGACGACTTTAGCTCTCTTGATCTATCTTTGCTTTCAAAGGTACGGCACAAACAATTGTGTATATCATACTCGGTTGTTCTGCATATTAATATAAATAGTGATCTTAGATAGAATTTTTCCCCCGACTATGATTCCATCACCTTGTCAAAATTTCGTGAACCATTGGAGTTTTTTGCTGATTGAGAAATGTTTCTTAAATTTACAATTTTCTTTCCTTTAATTAATATCTTCACCAAAGAAATCTAATGGCAGTGATGGGTTCTTAATGGCAGTGATGGGTTCTCTGCTCTCAAATTTATTATTTATTATGAAAGTAGAAATGCTTGTCATATTTTAGCAATAAGAATTGCGTATAAAATAGAACGCATACACCAAGCATTAATAGATGCTGCGTGGTTGTCAAACTCAAACATTTAATTGGATTGTTATTTTTGTCATTTATCTGCAGAATATTGGTGACTTAAGGAATGGTCGAAGAACAAAAGTACCTATATTTGACTTGGAGACTGGTGCTCGAAGTGGCTTCAAGGAACTTGAAGTTTCTGAAGATTGTGGTGTTGTATGTTATCATTTTATTCTATTGCTTCCAGAAGTAGCATTTCTGGACTTGTTTTCTTAATTATAATGTTCATGTCTAAAAGCCATGTTAACATAATTACCCAAGGCCTTAGAGGGGGAACAAGGAAGTAGTTATTCACGGTTTCTCCCTGAAAAAATTGGCTCAAGTATGATGTTAAATGAGATTCCTAATTCTGTAATTCTGGTATGCATATCATAATTGGGAGTTTTTTTTTTTTGGGGGCGGGGGGGGATTGTGAAGGGAGGGAGAGTAAAGGGTCCACTGTATCATATTTTCATTCAATTCCTTGAGGATGCTGTCAATAGGGCACCCAATTAGACATGCTGTTTATTTCCATTAATCCTGGTCTAAATTAGCTATAAGGTGAGCTGCGGAGCCTTGGGCTTCAAACATCAGTATTGATGAATTCTTTGTTGGACTTTTCGGACGACCAATGAAGATGTGAAACGAGAAATCAGATGATATAGGCACTGCACAAAGTGGTTACAGTCCGTAGGTTAGAGAAGGAAGATAAGAGTGGTGGTCCAGCATGGTTTTGCTTCTCAATTGCAATAAAAAGAGAAGGATAAAGCTAAAAAGCCCTTTTATTGAATTGTAAATTCTCCTAAATTTACTAATATTGCTTAGTCTGATAAGTCCTAGATCTGGAGAACTCATATACAGCTTCTTAAAAAATAGTCTTCAAGTAAGACTTGAATGTTCTTCCTGAAGTAGATAAACCTTATAAATGGTGGTTCTTGTCGGATTAGTGATAAAAAATTAATATCATGCCCCTGTTTGACTCAAAAGTATCAATTAACTATGGATTCTGCATCAGCAATCTTTTAACAATTTTTGAAATTCATGGTTTTCTTAGGCAAGTAATGGATGCTAGTTTTGATGTCACTTTGAATAATTATCTCTGGAACTAGAAAATGCAATGAAAATTTAATTTTTAAGCTGTGAGAAGGCTTAGAATTTCCCTTTAGAAAATGGATGGCTCTCTATTTTGTAGTAAAATGTGGTTTGCAATCTGACCATACTATAAGGGGAGTTAAGACCTGGATAATGATCGTTTGCCTAATACTTCTCTAACTTGTCTACAATCATACAGTATTTGACAGCACTGCAAGTGAATTCTTCTTGGATGTATATATTATGCTGGTTGACTTGGTCTTAAATAGTAAAACCTTTGAAATGTGATTTGTCCCATTTGATCAGGTTATTTTTGAAGGGGTCTATGCCTTACATCCTGAAATCCGTAAATCACTTGATTTGTGGATTGCTGTGGTAAGGGGACCTTCTATTCCACCATGGTGGCTTCATTTTCTTATAATTTTTTTTCTTTTTAAATATTCTGGCTTTTTGAATTGTCATTAAAGTAATTCTATATATGAAAATCCAGGTTGGAGGTGTTCATTCTCATCTGATTTCTCGAGTTCAAAGGGACAAAAGTAGGGTGGGGTGTTTTATGTCCCAAAATGAGATCATGATGACAGTGTTTCCAATGTTCCAGCATCACATTGAACCTCATCTCGTCCATGCACATGTTAGTATACTTCGAAATATCTGAAATTTTCTTTTATATTATTTTGTTTCCTTAAGCGTAATAAATACTTCATTGATTGCCATGGTTCCAGCGCATCTCTTGACATTTTGCCATTTTGTGTTGAGCTATATTATTAAGTATTCCTGTTTATTTTAAGTTTTGGATGAATATATTTAGGCCTGTTTCCTGTTCTTAATAAATCCATTGATTAGAGTCATCAGTTTAGTGGATACATTTTAGCCATTATCTCAAATTTTGTGAGGATGACTGAAGTTGTTGTCTAGTTCCAATCATTTGGATATGTTTTAATGTTAGTTTCTATCCAACATAGGAGCAAGGTATTTAATTTTCTCAAAAAAAAAAAAAAAAAAACCAATGAGGCTCTGATTTGTCAGGGGAACATTATTCTTTGAACTGCAATATATAATCCTTTATTTTTTATTTCCAAAATTTTATTCGTGTAGTTAATCCTGCTACATTTTGGTTACCCTTCTACTCCTGAAGGTAATTGTTATTCATAGCTGTTACAACTTTTTCTTTTGTTTCTGCAGTTGAAAATCCGAAATGACTTTGATCCAGTTCTTTCGCCAGAGAGTTCATTGTTTGTTTTAAAGAGTAACAAGCAAGTATGTGCTTTTAATTCTGCCCTCGACTTATATATGGTGATTGGCTAATGGCATACTTACACCTTGGTGGTCAACAACAGGTCTCATATCAAGATATTTTAAAAATTCTTGACTCTGCAAAGTTCTGTAGCTCTGTTCAGAATTTCATTGATATATACCTAAGGCTCCCTGGAAGTGCTGCTAATGGGCAATTGGCCGAGAGTGACTGCATTCGTGTGAGAATATGTGAAGGCAGATTTGCATTGCTGATACGTGAGGTTAACGTCAAAATTTGTTTAAAATATATTTCCTTTGTTTTATATACTGGTTGTGCTTTTTCTTTTGGAAATTATAGTGAATGCCTGATTCTTATTATAGTGAATGCCTGATTCTTATTGTCGTCTGATCTGTTTAGCCTATAAGAGAAGGGAATTTCATAATTCAACCCAAAGTGGACTTTGATATTAGCATTAGTACTGTTGCTGGCCTTCTTAACCTTGGGTAAGTCAAATATTTATCGATAGTTCAAAATTTTAATGAGCATTAATTTTCAATCCTCTATTATCATGCCATCTTAGACTTCTTGCTATGTGTTTATAATTACTTCCAATGTAACTTATTCTGCCCTTGGAGAAACGCAATGAACAGTCTATGGTCTACCTTATTCTATCACTGGATAAAGAAAATGAACAGTCTACCTAAACCTAACATAAAGTATTGGTGATTTATTGTTATTGGAGCCAAGGATCAAGTTGCATTCTCAATATCATTAGTTCCTTTGTGCTTGCATGCGTCAATCTGTTTATTAAGCTAAACAGGGTATAAAGAGGATGAAATGAGGAATATCTGAAGACTAGCTTTACCAACAGAGAGGGTAAAATAGTAATAACAAGAGGGCATCGGCCGGCATATTAGAGCTTTGCTAAAGGATCATATTTTGTCGGAGCTTGGGTCTAAAATGGTTCAAAATAAAGGTTTTTGCTTTTTTTAGCTTGAGGATGAAGGGGACTGATATGACCTTTCTGGAGATAAGAGTGCCATAAGCTTGAGTCTCAGCATGCTTTAATCACCATCTATTTTCTTGCTTCTTTCTGTTGCATGCAGCACATGATTAAATGAATTTTCTGTGTACTTTTAGCTCTCTTTGTTGGTCCTTCAGTTTAATGCTTTAAAGTTGTTAGATCTATTTAAAATGATGGGAACTTGATGTTCTTTTGTCTTGTCAGGTATCAAGCTGTAGCTTACATTGAAGCATCAGCATTTATCTACCAAGATGGAAAGGTTGCACTACTCTAGATTCCACTTTATATGACCCCATTTATAGTTGAAAAAGCATACTTTTGGAATCAATTTCATTGTGAATTGAAAGACCTTAAGACAGCTAATCTCTCTTTTTGATAAAACATGTTAGCTACATGGATGAGGACAAGATATTCCAGCCATGAGGCATTCTTCTGTGCCAGTTATGGCATGAAAGCAGATTGTTTAGCTTCTCAAATAACATTTATCTTTGACATCAATAAAAAGATAAACTACTTTTAATTGCATTAATTGAACTGACATACTAGGTTTTTTTGGATCTTTGTTTAATTTTCTTACTTGAAAGCCCTTGATTAGACCCCAGCTTCTTATGTGCTGGATTTGTAGTTAGTTCTTGTGTAAAGCTTGAATTTTGACTTCATTATTAAACTTGCTTTCAGAGGAATTGAGGCATACTCCATTCTTCATTCTTTTTTTTTTCTTTTTTTTTTTTTTTTCCTAATTGGAAAACTGTATTTGCATGATGACTGATTATTTTGTGTAGGTTTTTTAGTTCCAAGGATACATTTTTGGTATTAGCTTATTAGACAACTCTCTTTCATCAATTTAGTTCTTTTACATATCAAGCATACATCATTGGGTGAACAAGTTTCAAAATAGGTAATGAATAATTAGCCCAATTTGATATCAGTTTTCCTTAAAATAGGTTTCCTTCTAAAAGGCAAAAGAATATAGTTCTTAGGTGTCTATAAGACCTTCTAAATCTTTATTTATGGACACTTTAGGTTTTTTCTAATTATTCTTGGACTTCTTTTTGAGCTGTTATTTTCCATTCTTTGGGTATGTAGCTGCTACACTTTATGAACCCTGTTGTTATGGTGCATTATGTTGCAGTTGATACCCTTCGGTTTTTCTTTTGAGTTTTCCTTTGATTTTCTAAATGCGCTTTTTCATTTATCTCATGCAACTTGCCATATTCAATCTATTATTTGCATGGTCCTTTAAAAATTATATTAGGTTGGGTCTTGTGGCCTATACAGATTCTTATTGAAGTGGATCATCTCCAAGATGCTCCTAGTCCTTACCTACAGATCAAAGGTGTCAACAAAGAAGCTGTAGCAGCTGCTGGTTCGCAACTTAAATTGGATGGTTCATATACAACAAAGGTTGTTTCACTAACACTTAGATGTATTTGAACTATTAGCGTGCATTGGTGCCATGATATTGGTCGGCAGTGGAACTTTATGTCTGCAATACCTCCTGTGCTGTCAACTGACTCTTTTGTTTTACTTTTAGAGTTATCTGCAAATAATTTTGGAAAGATTACCAGCAGTAGAAAGAAGTTCAAATGGAATTCATACTCAGCAAGCTGCAAGATTGCAGGAACTTGTTGAATTTATTCAATCTCAGGTATTTTATTGTGGTTTACTGGAATACCTCTTTATGAAAGCTGGTCTTTTATGATGGCAAATTGATATAGATTGATATTTTAAATAAATAGTTTCTTAACACTGTACAAGGTTATGCTGTTCAAGACAGCCTGCAGTCTGATGAGAGGTTTCAGATCCCATCCACTATGTTCTTTAATTTTTTTTTTTTTTTTTTTTTTTGATGTCACTCCCATATTACAGTATCTCAGATTTATGATACAGTCGATTGTTATTGCTTAGAAGTAAGTGAAGATGATTGTTTTACATGTTAGGATTATAGATGTTAAAAGGTTGTTTTCTATGTTCTTGACCATGATATCCTGAGAAGGTTGTGTTGCTAAAGTACCATATTTAAATAGTTAGTTCTCCATTGCAGAGGTGATGGTGAAATCTTGGAAATTACTGACAGTCATGCAAGTCAAAATTTCTGATTTCTGTTAATGTCAAATTAGGGTTTTTGCTAGAAGAGACAACTTCTAACAATATACTAGAGGTTGTACTTTGCAGTCGAAGGAGATGACATTTGAATTATAGAAGAGGAAATGAATGCTAGTACAACATGATAATTTAAAGCTAATATGTTATAATATTAAATATGGATGGGAGATAATTAGTAGAATATTGGATATCATCTCTGATATTGGATGTGTACTTGGTTGACATTTCTGTTTTTAATTTTGGTAGTAATGCTGTGAAATAATCAACAGGGTAATAGCTCATCTTCGGAATCCTCACAAAGTAGAGAGGCTTCTGCAATGGAAGTCATAATTGAAGATATGCAATCCAGGATTAAAAGGCTTGAGCGGTGGCACACTATCAACACGGTAGTTAAAATCCATTCTTCTTTAGTCTATTTGATTGCTTTGCTATTTGATTTAATCTGGAAAAACTTTTTTTTTTTCAATAATTTTCAAAGATAGAAGTTCCCTAATGGTCGGTGTAATATTGCAAACAAATAAGAGGAAAAATTGGAACTCCAATTCTTATTCTAAAATCCCAAGCCCTTTTGTGTGAAATGTTTTTATCCATGTTACAACATAGTATATTCTTTTTGGGCTGAGCCTTTTGTTCTTTTTTTTTTTTTTACTTCATTTATTTGGCTCCTTACTAAAATGATCAGACATTGGCAGGTTTTGTGGACTTTTTTGATGTCTGCTCTCATCGGTTATTCACTTTACCAAAGAAAACGGCAATGACACATTTTTACTGAAAGCAATTGCGGCAAACTTTGAATCTAACAAAGACTTCCAGCAGAGATATGTTCTTCTTGGCAATTATTTATATTGCAGTTAGCATCGTAAATAGATTATTTTAGATTAAAAAGAAAAAAAAGAAGAAGAAAGAGATGGAAAATTTGGGCATAATATGTTTTCTCTACTCAATGTGTTAATATTTTTACTTGAGCTAGAGAAAAGTATATGTATGTTACCAATTATTTTTGAAGGAAAGTGGCAGTTAATGCTGATTGTTCTCTTGTATGCGTTGCTAACAATTCAAAACCACAATCTTATTAACAGACTTAGCCACCAAATTGGGGGCCTTCCTAAAAGTAACCAACTCTCCTAAAATTTTCATTTCATGCCATAGCCTCCAACATGGAAGTGATACTTGTATCCTTATTCCTTCCCTCCCCTTTCCTGTAACTGCGTTCCGTCTCCCCTCCCCTCCCCTCCCCTCCCCTGCAATTGCGCTTCGTCTCCCCTACCCTCCCCTACCCTCCCCTCCCCTCCCGTGTAACTCTGATTCGTCTTCCCTCCCCTGTAACTTCATTCTCATTGTCAATCAACTCTAAGCTCACTTAACAATCATCAATTCGAAATTTCACTTAACAATTGGTGAGAAAACTTGAATTTCAAACATATCAATTAATTTGGGACTTAAAAATTTGATTTGAAAAAAGCTTGGAGGAGCCATTGAAGAGCAAAGATTTGCGGGCGAAATATCATCAAATCATTGAAGGTGAACTTAAATCGTCGAATTTGTCGAACCATTGTGGAAATCCGTCGAATTTCGTTGAATCACCCATTGAAATCTCCACATACCAACGTCGAATTCCTTCGAAACATCGTCAAAAAAGCTATGTACCATCGTCTAATTCTGCTAAGGCATCGTTGAACCATAGAAGGCAGAAACTTAATTGAACTGGAGGCTATTGGGATGAAAAATTTCGAGAGGAGGCTATGTTTTAGTTAGGCCCCAGAATGGAGGCTAGATCTGTAATTTCTTGAAAATATTTGACATCTTATTTGACAATTTGTTCAAATTATGAAAAAAAGATTTGATTAAAGCTTAGGGTCTTTTCAATTCGATTACTATTATTTCTTTTATTTTATAAAAAACAAAGGGCAAAACTTAGAAATTGACTCGGTTACATGTGAACTATATTAGCTGTAAATTACTCAGAGATTCTTCTATATAAAAGAGGGGAAATTTTCAGATTTGCCTTTTTATTTTTGGCCTTCCCCAACAAAAGTTTTCATCACACGAGCCATCACCCCTTGAAATGACCCCTGTTTTCACATATGAACCCCTAGCCTTCTCCTTTCCTTCCCTCACTCGTTTTATACACTCATTCTCAATCAAAACCGTTACAACTCATTCTTGCAGCATAAAAACCCATTTAATGATGGAGGAATCTGGTGTCACAAAGAGGTGATAGAATCGTTATTGCGCGAAATCACATTAGTAGCGAAATCGATTAAGGGAAATCACTGTTTGGCATCGCGAAATCAGTATGGGTGTCCTTCATTTCTATTGGATTCTTTTACATAGAAAATATCTGAGTAATGCTATGTGGCTTGTTTAGATGACGTTGAATGTGGGTTTGAATGATCTGTTACATGCAATTTCTAGAGAGACAAATTTAAAATATAGTCTTGATAGATGGTTTAATGATTTTAGAGTTATGAAACTTTTATATTTTGCTCTTGAGTGATATAAATGTCATTGCGTGTTGTTGAATGTTATTTTTTTCATTTGGATTGTTGTTGCTGTGTTTGTCTGTGAAAGTTTGAGGTTGAAGATGATGATCCGTAGTCGTCGAACTGTCCAATCATCGTCGAATTTTCGAACTAAATATATTGTCTGTCGAATTATATAGTTGAACTGTCGAAATGCATGATCGTATTGTCGAACTATCGTCGAACTTTAGGCTATGCATTGTCAAACTGTCGAAGTGTCCTATGAAATTTGAAGATGTTGATTCAGCCATTCGACGACAAGTTTTGGATCTACCGAACCCATTGAACTTTGTTGATTGATTGAATCGTCGAATGTTCTCTGAACTGTTAAACTGCATGTGTTGTTTTGTAGTCCACTTTTGTCCCTTATCGAACTATCGTCGAATGTGTTGCTAGTGTCTTTGAACTATCGAATTTTCCTGTCAAACTTGCTTTTGGTTTGTCGAATTGTCAAAGTGTTCAATTCAACAGTTCAATTTGACATTTGTCGAATTGTATAATTTTTAGACAGATTTGCTTCTTTCACCATTTCATGCATGGTTTCGAGGTTCTAACCACCTTTATTTTTCATTTCAAGTTTACATAGAGAGCCTCTGAAGGTGAGAATCACTTTCGACCTCAAAACACCGAACACCACCTAGTTTGATGAGGTGATTACGACTATGGTGGGGTTGGATTGCATTTCAGAGTATAATAAGCTTACTGAAAAGGAAAAGTGGATCTTTAATGAGAGGACGAGCTTCAGTGACCTAATGCAGGTGCAAGAGCTAACTTTCTCGAGAAAACTGGCACACTATGTCATATTGCATGAGTTACAGAGGCATAACATGGAGGACAATGAGTTGCGGTACTTCATTTTTGGTAAGACATCGTGCTTCTACTATTTATTGCAACGTGAAATGTATATTTAAGTATGTATTGACAATGAAATTGTTGATCATGCAGGGAAGACTATTAGATTCTCGAAACATAAGTTTGCCCTGATCACGGGCCTGAAGATTAGTCCGACGCCCGATTTGGAGAACTCTAAGCATCGCTTGAGGGATAGGTCTTTGAAGGAAGGGTTTGTCAAGGGAAAACATGTGAAGATTATTGAATTCAAGGCTTGGATCGAATTTGTATGAAGTCTTTGGATGCTATGAAGTTGACTACATATTGGATATTAGAGCTGGACTGATTAATTTGGATTACCTTGAATTGGTTGATGATTTTTAGATAAGTTAAAGGACTATCCTTGGGGTAACACCTGCATGGAGGGAGATGTAAAATGGTCTCAAGACTAAAGTGTTAGACCGGGCGGATAAGTATCGATAAAGTTTAGCGACGAAGTAATCACACACCAAAGAGAAATATAACCTTTACAGATGTGCGTATGCTTTCGGGGTAATTAAACTGTTCTTATTTTTCAGAATGTTTATTTGTTTATCAGTTACTTACATATCATTTATATATGTGGATATAAAATATGTGGCTTTTGTTGATGTACATCTAGTTGTACAAGGCAATTCCGTTTATGGGTTCCTCATATCCATGGAAGGGTACAACGTTTGAACAGAAGATCCCCTGCATTTTGAGGTGGACCAGTGTGGACAGAATCATCACCTAAAGTGATTTTTTGAGGGACGTGTTTGGGCAATCACGTCAGGTAGGGACATTAGAATTGAACATTCACATATGCCAAAGGTTTCTTACATAACTTTATTCTCTTTTTAATAACACTTGTCGCCATTTTTATGCTCCACCAAGGGATCCTCCTAGCGTGCGTCTTCCTCCAGAGGCCACAGGGCAGATCAACAACTTGTATATTGAGAACAGGTGTTGGATGAACAGCCTAGGAGGCCCACTTGTTGAGTGGGCCAAGGCCAATGAGCTACCATTGCCCATTGCTTCAAAGGCCCATATCAAGGGCGAGGGGAAGCAAACAGTCCTAGCGGAGTAGGATACAGACACTACTGGACCAGCTAAGGAAGCTCTTGCCACTCACTTATGCATAAAGAGGGCCGCATTAGTATTTTATGAAGTGATTTAAAGTTCATTGGATTTACAATTTCTATAATTATTTGTAATTAACGAAATTAATTATGTCTCGATTTTCATATGGGCATCTTTTAAGTCTAATGTACCTCTGTCTCTCTTGGATGCTATTCGACATAAGTTAGCAGTCCATCGTGCAGAGATGGTTGCTACCCTTGTTGATCATCTTAAGTGGATGGCAGTAACAGAGGCATGAATCGAAAGATGTCCTCTACTCTTCGTGGCATCGAATCACAACTCACATGGTTAGAGGTATCGGCATCCGTCCAGCTTATCAGACTTGTATTAGGATTCGGCAAAGCAATCCACCCACGTCATTGTCATCACCATGCCAACCCCCTTGACATTCGACAAATAGTCTCCTGTTTGCCCCATCTTGAATATTTTCTCCCTCATTAATGACATATATACCCTTATAATTGTCCCTTACTCTTGACACCTCTTCAAATTCTTCTTTGAAGCTATTGAGGCCATAAACAACACCAACCCTGAAAGAATCACCCTATCTTACATTAACATCATCTTCAACATTAACATTACCTCCAACATTAACACCAACACCTCTGACACCACGATCACAACCAACATGACATCACCACTAATATTAACATCACCACCTACATTAATAGCATCACCAATATTCGTGGCGGGCAGAGTAAGGTAACTATACTGTCTATGTTGCTCAAATGCCTTCCATTTTGAGGTTTCAACGTTTTGTGTAGGATCAATGATGGTTGGTCTAGATGTTCGATTCACATGCAGCTCAACCTCAAAATATAATGGTGTGCATTCATTCAAATGTTTCAAACTGTCTCCAATAAAAAATCTATAATCATGCTCATTTTTTATTGGGAGAGGTCTAACATACTTTCTAATATCATACTAGGCACTCAATTTCAACCTTGTTTTACGGCCATCTAACCCAAGTTCTTGACATATTAATTGCAAAAATTGTTCGTAAGAAGCCTCTCTTGGAATCAATAATGGCAATCTCCCTCTACCCATGTAAACATGGTTTTCATTAGATAAAACCTCTCAACTACCACCAAAGAATAAAGCAAATCTGATACCGTTCATCTGTGAAGTCAAACATGTCTAAAAATTAATAAAAAAAAATATTGAAAGCCAAAAAGATCCCTCTAAATGGTAAAAAATGGTCTTTTTTATCCAAAAGTTTGACAGTCCGACAAAAAACTGTCAAATTGTCTAATTGGTTTGACATCAATTTAACGGTTCAATGGCTAGGTTTAACCAAAATTCGACAGCAAGGCATTAATTTGGTAGATATTCGACGAGATCGATAATTCGATTGTTAGGTTGTTGAATTCCCATTGAATTGTCTAGGTACGAGTTACAGTCCCAGTTTGCAGAAAATCGCAAAAAAGCGAGTTTTTCAGGAATGCAAGTTGTAGAAACAACCTAAATATATCTATTCCAACTATTATTCGTCTATTTCTACACATATGGATGGATTTTTAAGTTCAAAACATGATAAAATGTAAAAGGAAGGATTTAAAGCTTAGTTAGAGAGTAACATTCCCTTTATGCGTTTCCAAAGCTCTCCAAATCCAATTTTTTTCCTTTTTTTAAATGTTCAAGTTGTTAAATGCAAAGTTTGAATTGTTGTATTTTATATTATTATTTTAATATTTTGAGTTGGTTGAGTTTGAAGAGTTAGAGAGAGAGTTAAGGTGGTAGTTATAAGTTAGTTAGAGAAGTTATTACATAAAGGGGTATTTAGGTAATTTAGGGAGGTTGGTGGCTTGAGTGTAAGAGTTTTGGAGGAGGCTAAAAAATAAAAAGAGAGGCCCCTTATTTGGGGGCTAATCCAAAAATTTACCCTCCTCAAATTCCGTTGAACCATCGTCGAAATAGCCCATATACCATCGTCTAATTTTGCTACGGTATCATTGAACCATAGAAGGCAGAAACTTAATTGGATTGGAGGCTATTGCGATGAAAATTTTCGAGCAGGCTATATTTTAGTTAGTCCCAGAATGTAGGCCAGATCCACCAAGTTCCCTAAAACATTTGACATCTTATTTGACAATTTGTTCAAGTTAAAAAAATAAAAAAAAAAAGAAGATTTTTTATTAAAGCTCAGGAACTTTTCAATCCGATTACCACTATTTCTTTTGTTTTATAAAAAACAAAGGGTAAAACTTAGAAATTGACTCAGTTACGAGTGATCTATCTTAGCTATAAATTACTTGGAGATTCTTCTACACAAAAGAAGAAGCGACTATCTTTAGAGAATCAAACAAATTTAAGTGAGATCATAATAATTTTCGTAAAGAGAGTTCACAAATTTGAAGTCAACGCAACTTACGAGTATTTTAGTGAAACTGCAAGTAAGGTCGAAGGGAACTCACCAAAACCATAAATTAATATTCGCATTTAACCAAACTTCAAGAGATATCATTCAAGTAGTCCCGTTAGCACCATTGACCAAATGGAACAATTAAAGGATAATAAAGAAGAAAGGTTGCATCCAACAGAGTTGTAAAGTTCATGGATAGGTAAAGTCATCTGCTTACTAGTTATAAACTACTACTCCCTATTATACCTTCTTCAATCATTCGAGTTGTAATCTATAAGGAATAGCATACACCTCCTTTATTGGAAGGACGCGGCTACTTGAGAGTCAACCAAAGCTACAAAAAACACCTTAAATCCATAAATAAGTATCCAACTGTAGAGAGAGAAACAGGGAGAGCATGTCCATGTTCAAAACTGAATTACAGATCAATGAAAACATAATCAACAGGATTCTCTATTTAGCTCAATAAGTTCTCAGAATAAAAAGTGTGGACACCTACTCAAACTTGAAGGTCTTACTTCAACACGGTTTGCTGCCGCCCGTCTGGGATTGCAAACAGAACAACAGGCTTTGAAGGTCTAACAAAAGGAACATCAACTCTAAAGTAGCCTTTCCTCTCAAGCTGCAAAATCTCTCCACGCTTTAGATTTCGCATGTTAGAATCTCCAACTGCTGCAGTCTCCACTTTTGTACATGGGTTGACAACATCCAGGAATTCCTCTCCTTCTTCTAGCTGCATAAACAGAGGTTAAAAAAAAATACCAAAAAGTTAACTTCATGCAGAACTTTAATAAATTTTCAGAACACAGCCTAAAACAATTGTATCCCATTTCTAAGTTTTGGTTTATACAATGTGTACCATCCTACCTAGAAGTTGTAACATGAGTAACGATGCATATATTTCATTTGGCTTCTTGCACGCTTGCAGAAACAAAACGATAGAAGACAAAGATGGAAAATGTGCTTGACCCACATCTTAACAAGCCCCCTCACAACTCCTTCCACTCACAATTTGTAATCTCCACAAAACCAACTGTTCTACATAAAGTGGGAATGCCCTCTGTTCTTTATACTAAAGCTGCCACTACCTTTGCTTCTCTTCACGTAAGATTAGTTTTTTCTCTTCCTCAAAAGGTGATCAAGATTTGGGCTACCTAGACTTCTTGTAAAAAGAGTAGAGGAAGCACAATGGGGTTATAATTTTATGAGCAAGATAATAGAGTGCGTTGGTGGAGGCCAAGAAGGAAGTATCTTAGTTTGAACCTGTTCCGAAACAATGAAGTGTCATCGACTAGGATCGATTCTGGTTAAAAAAAAAAAAAAAAAAACACCAAGGAGTGTTCCCAGTGATTTGAAGGGAAAATGTAATTAAAATGAAACAGTCTTATGTTTAGCTGAGAATTTTGAAACTTAAAACTTTCCATGCATCATGGGAGAGAGGCTGGTGACGCCCACTAGTGAGTGGGCTAATGCTTTCTGCAAGTACTCCTCTGCCTATTATATGCAAGCTAAAACAAAGCTCAGTTTCTAGATTTTGGCAATTCCAATTTGCTTCTGTATTAACACTAATTTAAAAATAAGGAATCACACTGATAACAAAAACAGTCTTTAGATCACATACCTACACACTTTATAAAGAACGAAAAATTGTGATTATCAATTGATTTACCTTCTTCTTTGTGATTAGATAGTCAAATCCCACCAATGTGAGGTTAACTAATTCATTTGCTTCAGGTAGCCAGGTGAGCTTCAACTTTGTGGTCTTCACAGATCCTTCAAGATGCAAGACCCCTGTTAGCCGCGTGATATTACCATCTTTGTCCTTAGTAATTTCCTTCACTATGGCATTCCCCCAGTCCATTAAGGTAATTTCCTCATTTTCTGAGATGGATGCAGCATCAGCTTGGTCTATCCATATCCTGTTTGTATATGTTGTAGCTTTCTCTCCTGCACCTTCATACTTCTTATGTCTTGGTAAGATGCGAACAAATGGTTCATCAGGGCCATCAGTAAGGGTCAACAGTACACGGCGCTCTTCGATGACAGCAGTGTGTCTTGGACACACGGGATCAATAATCTTCTTATTTATAGTCCAAAGTTTGTCCCATTCCATAAGATTGAGATTTTTCGAAGCCCCCTGAAAATAAAGGACAAAGAAGTACATCTTCTTGTTATACAAGACTAAATTAATCTAAGGGCACAGCATTAGAGTGCAAAGGAATCAGAACAAGCCACTCAATTTTTCTTAATGACGGTGATTTGTTGCAGAGGACTCCATTAACCTAAAGATATCATATAGCAATCCTGTAAAGTTCTTCTGGTTGACAAGACGATAAAAATTTCAGAGTAGAATTCTCAAGTAGGACTTGGTTTCTGCTCACATTTGGTACCATGTTTATGATTGACCATTTTTCTTGATAATAAGGATACTATCAACAAGCCAAAAGTAAAAGATGAGGAAACAGTAAATATATAAATAAAAAAGTATACCACAAGCAAGAAATTTGAAAATCACTCTTAGGTTAACTACATTATCTTACCTGCTCAAGAATAAACTGTATCAAAGCCTCAATTTTCAAACCTCTACGGACAATTCCTTGGACAGTTGGAAAGCGAGGATCATCCCATCCATCAACCTTTCCATTTTGAACAAACCACTTAAGGTTGCGCTTGCTGAGAACAGTATACACCATATTCAGCCTGCTAAACTCATAAATGTGAACCTTCTTTACGCCCATGTCTTCCTGAATCCTATGATATTGAGCATTACGATCATGGTACTCACTAGATCGGAGGGCATGTGTTATTCCTTCTTTAGCATCAACAAAAGGACAAGCAAAATCATATGTTGGGTATAACTTATATTTGGACCCAATTCGATGATGGGGTAGTGGATTGCAACGATAATACACTGGATCTCTAAGAGATTTGTTAGGATCTTGCATGTCTAACTTCCCACGCAGACAACACTGCAAACCCCTTTCAGATCCTGCAATCATTTCCTTCCACAACTTCATATTCTCCTCTACGCTGTTGTTCCTGTGTTTTGATTCAATTCCATCCATCCTTTCCTTTTGCATTTGCTCTCGTGGCGTATCATCAACATAAGCCTTACCCTGTTTAATCAAATTCTCGGCCAATTCCATCAAATCTGGAAAATAATCTGAAGTATATGTGACTTGTTCATACTTGATTCCCAATGTCTCAACATCTTTTAGCACATTTTCCACAAATTCATTACTTTCTTTAGCAGGATTCGTATCGTCAAAACGCAGAATCAGCTGACCTTGATACCGCTGAGCAAAATATTGGTTCAATAGTGCCGCTTTTGAGTGCCCTATGTGAAGATAACCACTTGGTTCTGGTGCAAATCGCAACCGTACCTTGCCGATTTCAGCATCTGGAAGATCTACTTCAGCACGGTTACCCACCCTTCCCTTCTCATCCCCATCAACACCTTTTGATTGCTGATTGGCACCCTGTTGCTCTTTTGATTTAGCTGCAATAGGCTTTCCCACTCCTCTTTTACCAACATATATTGCTGTGACTTCATTAAGAGAATCACTATATTCTGCAGATATTGAATTGAACCACCGAACCAGATTTTGGTACTTCTTTGATTTCCTCAAACTTTCCCATCTTTGCCCAGCTCCTGCGAGGCACAGGAGATAAAAGCATCAATAGAGAGCACAGGACAAACAGTATTAGATGTTCAAAATCCACAAAAGTAAAAGTGGAATGGCATAGCAGTGAACCCAACAACCAAAATTGGAAAGAGGAGAAAAGAAAAGTCATCATCCCTTGATTACAACTTGTTCTGTTGAATACAAAATCCTATAGTGTGATGGTAAATCATCCAATATAAACTATAAGCTCCTAATTTACGTTATCAAATTCTTGGTTGTTTCAGAAAAAATGAAATGAAGTCAATGGATTAAGAGTAGTCAAGGGTATTCTATTTCAGATTTCACTCAATCATAAAACCATCTTTTCAACAATCTCTCTACCTCCATAGGAAACTTAAGTAAATCGACAAACAATCTTATCCAAAGGTGCCAATCAATAAAGAAAAGTCACAAATAGAGAAAGGACCCATTGCAATGGCCTTATGGTCCCTTTGGCACCAAGGTTTTATATTTTTTATTCTTTCTCTTCCTAGAGGGAATCACATATTAAGATCAATAGAAAAATTTTGAAACCTTCACCTGCAAGAGCTGACCAGATTGCTATATCTGCAATCGACAAACAATGACCAACCAAAAAAGTACGCTTCTCAAGATACTTGTCCACATAGCTGCACCCACTCTCAAATTCAGAACCAGAAGAAAAGACTGGGACATACTCCAACCACTCATCAATCTGGAAAACAATAAATGGGTAATTAGAAGGTCACTTGTCAGGAACCAGCAGCATACAATAACTGGAACACAAATCTTAAGTTGACAACACCACAGTCACCACAAAAAATAAAATAAACATAAATAAATGATAAGAATAACAAGAATAATTAAGATTAGCTACCTGGCTAGATTCAAAGGCGTTCTGCCCATAGAAATTGGCAACCCGACCAATGTAGCGGAGAAGAACAAAAGTTCCATGCAATTTTAACCTGTAATCCAGTTTAAGTTAAATTCGATTTGTTTCTCAAACATCCCACACATTATATAGCAACAGTACTCAATTGTAAACAAATCACGCTACTATAGTATCTGAATTTATCTAGCTTTAAAACAAAACAAAAAAAAGAAGTCCCAGATAAGAAAAACTAAAAAGAGAGAGAAAAGAGGAAAAAAATACCCATTAGAAAAGTGAAGAATAGGGGAAGAAGCAGAGTTATCAGTCGGCAAAGAGATGGCCGCAAGCTTGGCAGCAGCAATGACCGATAAGGGAGGGCTATCAGCTGGAAACGATAATTGCTTGATCTCCATCATCAGTCCCGATAGCACCTGCACCACAATTCTTCCTTAATCAATACAAACTGAAACTAATAAACCAACCAACCCATTACAATAGAATTTATAAAGAAAGAAGAAGCATACAATGACGCGTCCAAAGCGGGCAGTACAAGCAGCCGCCTACGACCACTCTAATGAAGTGAAAGAGAAGAGAGTTTGTGTTTTCAAAAGCAGAGGAAAATGTGTTTAGTGGATTCTTATTATATTCCAATCAGCGTGCGGATGCAAATGAAATGTAATTGTAAAAGTAAAACAAAATCAACGCTACAGCATACAGCTTTAGACTGTTAAAAACCGTCTTCTCTCAACACCTTTTGACTCACTGATTCATTCTGTAAAACCCTAAATTCTATAAAAATTTATCACAAAACCCGACCTGACCAACGAGCCAACCCGTCGTAATCCGAGATAACAAGATATCATATATAAGAAATAGTCCTGGCAACCCGTCGTTTCGTGTCGTTTTATATTAGTGTCGTATTAAATTATATTAACCTAAATTTGATCTATCAATTTATTAGGTCTATATCTAAAAATTTAAATCTGACTATTAACTTCACGTGTTACTCAAATCTAACCTATTTAACTTATTTTTTTTGAACTTAGACAATAATATGATAACATGATTTATATAAATTTTAAACATATAATACAACCAATAGTTTATAAATTTAAAATCTAATAAGTATTTTGAAATATATCGAAATATCTAAATTTAATATAATATGAAAATATAAACAAAATTTTGTATTTAACATCATTTAAAGATCTATATAAGGTATATTTAAGATAAATAATTGATAATATCTAATTATTGAATGATTTCTAAAAAATAAAATAGGGCATTTTATAAGTTTCTTCTTTATATTTTTCATCAAAATGTCATGCTCATACGCACCAACGAAAAAAATGACATAATTGTATTAGAATAATTTTAATTAGGTTAAACATATTTATAAATTAGTATTTGTTACATTTTATTTTATTTTTTTATATATCATAAATAAATTTGCTATATTATCCTCAATATTAATGGGTTAAACGGGTGAAACGGTTTTTTATATGATAAATCCAAACACGGTCCAATATCAAACGGATTTTACCGTGTTAACCCATTAACGATCCGATCCAATAATATTATATCTAAAACACGTTTTTATCGAATGGGTTCGTATCGTGTTAGTATAGAATTTACCAGGCCTAATAAGAAAGGCTTAGTAGCACATGCATACCATATGTGATAGGGAAAATTGAAAAAATAGATATAATTAGAGACTTTAGTTGAAATTTAGACATATCTTGAAAAATTTTTACGCCATAGATACTTTTTTGATAAAAAGACCCAATTACCCTTATGTATTCAATATTTTTCCAAAGCCTTATTTCCCTCTCTTCAGACGAAAATTAACGAAACTCATCGACACCACTTAAAACACAAACCAATACGAGCATCGATTGAGGATAGAAGCATCAAGCAAGACGATGCAGAGAGAAGCACCCATCGACATGGAGGGTCCCTAATTGTGATTTATTTGGTTGTTATTCGTTAGATTTGATTTAGTTTTTAGGAAATTTGAATAAGCGATTTGAGTTTCCGAGGGATTTGTGAACTTATTTAGGGATGGATCGAGTGTTATAATGTGATTTTTGTGGTTTGATGCGTGTGAAAACCGACGAAACGAGTTGTGAATCCAGTGTTATATCGCAATGCATAAGACACTCGACACTCGACAACTACCTGTCGAGTCATATCGAGTTGTGTAATGTCGAGTGTCGAGTGTTTGTCGAGTGGTGGTGTAGTGACGAGTGGTGGTGCAGTGTCGAGTGTAGAATAATTGTCGAGTGGTGCAGTGTCGAGTGTTGAATGTTTGTCGAATGGTGGTGAAGTGACGAGTTGTGGTGTAGTGTTGAGTGTCAGATATTTGTCGAGTGGTGTTGTGACGACACTCGACACAACACAACGCGACACTCGACACTCGACACACTTGACAATTATCCGACACTCGATTCTACACTACTCGACGATATACCACTCGACATTTCACCACTCGACAAACACTCGACACTTGACACTACACCATCACTCGTCACTATAGCACCACTCGACAAACACTCGACGCTCGATATTTCACCACTCGACACAACTCGACAGGTAGTTGTCGAGTGTCAAGTGTCTTATGCGTCGCAATACAATACTGGATTCACAACTCATTTCGTCGGTTCACACTCATCAAATCACAAAAATCACATTGTAACACTCGATTTATCCCTAAATAAGTTCACAAATCCGACGAAAACTCAAATCCCCAATTCAAATTCCATAAAAACTATATCAAATCTAGCGAATAACAACCAAATAAATCACAATTAGAGACCCTCAGTGTCGATGGGTGCTTCTTTCTTCGTCGTCTTGCTTGATGCTTCTGTCCTCAGGCGATGCTCTTGTTGGTTTGCGTTTCAAGCGCTGTCGATGGGTTTCGATAATTTTTTATTGAAGAGGGAAATAAGAGGAAATAAGACTTTGGAAAAAAAATTGAATACATAAGAATAATTGAGTCTTTTTGTCAAGAAAGTGTCTATGGTATGAAAATTTTTTAGGATGTGTCCAAATTTCAACTAGGGTCCCTACTTGTGTCTATTTTTTCAATTTTTCCTATGTGATACGGTGAGCTATCCAACAAGGTGTCATAATATTTTATGGGTAGGTTAAAAAAAATTAAGAAAAAAGAAGACAACTCAATAATTATATCTAATACAATGATAATAAACAATTATGAGTAATATCTAATTAAATAATGACAAACTATTATAGGTAGTTGGAAATTTTTTAAAAATAATTGAAAAAATAATTATCTTCGACTATGAATATTAGTAATTAGGTGTACTACTTCAACATATACTTAATTTGATTATTTAGTCTATGTTTATTTATCATTTAGTCAGCCTAATGTTTATTTATTTTATTTTTACTTTTTACATTTTCATCTCTTCTTCTCCCTTATTCTTCCTACTTTCTTAGTTTGATTATTGGGCATCATCTAGATTACGATGCTTGCCTCATTCTCATTTTTTATGGCTAAAGAGTGTCATTCAAACCATGAATGTTCATTCCTTTGAAGCTAAAGGTGAATGCCTTCCTCCATAGACACTTTCCTAAAACTACTTAATATTATCCATTTACTTCTTATTGTATATGTAATGCTTTACTTACATTATTAGTATTGAATAGTATTCAACTTCTTTTATTTTTATGCTTCATTTGTGTGATCATTTTTCAAATTTCTCTTGTTACTCCTTTTCTTATTTGGTTATGTTGCTTTTTACTTATTTACTATGCTCTGTTTATGTTTGGTAATTTAGAGTACTAATCACATGCTATAATATTGTATTTACTTTTATTACCCTAACATGCTTTATTTAGTTTACTTTCTTTGTTTCTTGTTTTATTTGAAGTGTTGATTTAGAATTATTTTGTTTCTTACTCATATCCTTTTTTTATTTCATGCTTTAATTTACGTCTTTATTTTATGTCATTTCTTTTATGCTTTATCTAAAGGGATGTATTCTTATTCGATAAATCCCCCATGTTTAAAGGACAATGTACTTTATTCTACTCTATTTTTATAGATGTTTATATTATGACACCTTACATGTAATAAAAAGATAAAATTGGTTGTGCAAAAATAAACTTAGGATCAAGATGGATAACATTAAAATTTTAAAACATTAAAGTCGGTAGGCCAAAATGGAGGCCGAATTATCATCTAGGTGGTCTACAAACCATATCTAACTTTCCAAATCCATCTTTGAACGGGTGAATGTAGTTTAAATCCTTGATATCAAAAGATCGGACTATAGTCATCCAAAAGTGTCATGTGATTAATTATCGAGGTGGTGACTTCATACTATTCTCTAGGACTTGTCTTTGTGACTTGACCTATTTTCCTATAAGTCCCCCAAAAGGACTTTGATACAGTACCAATGTCGTAATCATTTTGAGTGAGATGGAAGCCTTGCCCACAATGGCATTGGGGATTTGAAAGAAGTTGAATCCAATTGGGAATACGGAGTTCATTTGTTTTATTTTATCAATGTTATCTTTGCATCACTACACTTACACACTTGTATAACTTGCCTATTTTTTGATCATGTAGCTTTCGTATGAGAAATCTTTGGCTCCATTCGACCCCAGATAAACTAGCCTATACAGGTGCTATAAGGTCGTGGGAATGTAATGGGGTAATGAAGCCAGGGTTTGAGATCTTTTAGGATGTGATGAACCCAAAGGCTACTAGGATGTCAAGCTGGATGAAGAAATGAAGAAGCTACAGCTCAAAGAAAGCTTAACAGGATGGATGACACACTTGGAAGAGGAAGCATTCAATAACCTAGTTGCCTTCATTGAAGAGGAAATCGAAGACACTTGTTATGAAGATGTTTTCATTCCTGACATGTTTGAGAACAGTATGTTTATTTCTAAGTTTGAAGCAATAAAGTCTGACTTTGCTTACTTGTGTGATGTTTTTCATGATGGTAGCATGCATAATGATTTTCATTTCACAAGCATATTTGACATTCATTCCATGCATACTCATCATATTAATCTTGTTACAATTAAAAACCCAAAGAACATATCCATTGTACATGATGTAACTATTGAAGAAAGAGAGAGATTCGAGGAAATATTAAAGAAACATGAAGAGGTATTTATTTGGTCTTATGATGGCTTGCACAGGATTGATGAAACATTATTGAACACGCTATCTTGAAGTATCCATATATAAGGCCCGTGAAACAAAAGTTTTAGAAGGATGACGCTATAATGGGCACAATTGATTAAGAAAGAGGTTACCAAGTAGATTGAGGCCAAGTTTTTAGATATAGTTGACTATCCACAATGTTTAGCCAACATAATGCCTGTACTAAAGAAAGATGGAAGAGTGAGGATGTGCGTAGATTATTTGGATCTAAATAAGGCTTCACCCAAAGATGATTTTCCTCTGCCTCATATTGATGTGTTGGTTGATAATACAAAATCAAGTAGGATTTTCTTTTTTTTGGTCGACGGATTCTCATGGTATAACTAAATCATGATGGTAATAGTAGATAAGATAAAGACAACTTTCATTATCGAGTAGGGAACGTATTGCTATAAGATGATGTCATTTGAGTTGAAGAATGTTGTTGCCATTTATTAGAGGATGGCGACAACATTTCTCCATAATATTATTCACGAGGAGATAGAAGTCTATGTGGCTGAGGTTATAGTTAAGTCAAGCACCTCAGAGGGACACTTCGAAGCTCTGGACAAATTTTTGGAAAGAGTAGAGAAGTACAAATTGAGACTGAATCCAAAAAAGTGTGTCTTTAGATAACATTTGGAAAGTTGCTAGGGTTTGTACTTGGTAAGAAAGGAATAGAAATAGAACCAAACAAGGTGAGAACAATTAAGGAGATTCTGGCACCAAAAATAGAAAAGGAGGTTCGAAAGTTTTTAGGGAGAATACAATAGTATATATCTTCAAATTATTAAGGAAGGATCGACTAATGAAATGGAATAAAGAGCGCCAAGCAACTTTTGACAAGACCAAGGAGTTTTTGTGTAACACCCACGATTTTAGTTTCAAGTTGTGACAAGCTAATATTATGTTTGAAATTTAAACCCATGGCTGAGGTGTTTTACTTGAAGTGAGGAAATGGAAACAGATAGAGTTTAAGTGAAAATATTCTTATATGGGAATAAGGAAAATTTCCTAATTTGATATCCTACTAAAACATAATAAATCAGGTTTTTCTTTTCTTTTTACGTCATTTGGAGTTTATCATATGATAGAATATCAAATAAATGATAGAGTAAAACGGGTGGGGGGGTGGGTGGTGCTTATCAGTGTTTTGGATTAAAGAAATGATAATAAATGTAAGTTTTTTAATATTTTCCCATGATAAGCCCGCTCCCAAACGCGCCCTATAATATCAAACTCAACATGATAAAAATTTCATATTTTTTTCTCAAACATTTCTATAAGTTTGAAACATCCAAACTTACAGAAATGTAAGTTTTGGATAAAAGGAATGATAATAAACGTAAGTTTTTTAATATTTTCCCATGATACTTGAAGTTAATTTCTTTGAGTTTTCTATTTAATTTGAAGTTCTGAAATATTAGAGATGAAACTAGGGTTTTTGTATTGATTGATTTGAAGTTGATGTTGATATCGAATTGTTGGAAAAGAAACCCTAAGATTTTATAAAGATTCGTACATGACAGTTATTAATTTTGAAATTTTTATTTTGTTTCATTTTATGTATTTGAACTGGAACTTTATCTATGTTATTCTAGACTTATGAAACAATGTTTTTAAATTCATTTCATGAAAATCCATTGAGTATGGGGGGAGATTTCAGCTAAGACTCTTATTGTTTGGCCATCTTCTGGTTGGCTCTCTCTACTTCATTGGGCTTCTCTTCATCTTCAAGGCAGGAAGAATTTTGGGCATATCCTTGCACGTTTGGTTTTCTCTGTATCAACAGCGACATCGGACTCGTCGTCAGGTGATTGATGAGATTTTTGCATTGGTCCGCTCTCGGCTTCTTACCATTGAGGCCAAGTATGTGATTACTCCTCAGCTTCGTGCTATATGGGGCCTTCGTTATTAGTTGGTTTTTTGAGTTTTGTTTTGTTTAATTGGGCACATGCGCCCTTTTGTTGCATTGTCTTGGGAATGTTAGCTTTGTTGCGGTCGTTATTGGGCCTACGCGCCTTTTCTTTTTTGTTTGGGCCTTTTGGCTCCATATCTCGCTTTTTGTTTGAGGCCTTTGGGCTTCGTTTTTCTTCCTTTTGGACTTGTGAGTACTAAGTACTCTTCTTGGGGTATGCCCCTCGTATTTTATACAATCTTTTTTCTTTTTATGTGAATAGTAATTTTTCCAAAAAAAATGTGATTTTATATGTATTTTTTAAGTTGAAGTAGAAAACTTAGAAATTTTAAGTTCCAAATGCAATTTTGGGAAATGAGATTTTATTGAATATGTTAGAAATGTCTAAAAATTATGAAATTTTTCATGATTTTGTTGTATGTTAGTGACCTCTCTACAAATTTTCATGGTGACATATATTGTATAAAAATTGTTTGGAATACTCGAAGTTATACATGTTAATCTTGAAATTTCTCTGGCAGAATTGATAACTTGAAACTAGAATTCGTTTTAAAATGGATTTTTGTCTCATATCAACTTGATTTGTGATAAATTTCATTTATGTCTTAAAATATCTCTATGAATTATTAGAGAGCTTCATTCATTAAAAGATTTGTTAAAAATCGAACAATGTTCACTGTTTTGGATGAGAAGTGAAGCTGGTGAAATTGGTGCATGAATTTGGATGTTTCAAACTTATAGAAATGTTTGAGAAAAAATATGAAATTTTTATCATGTTGAGTTTGATATTATAGGGCGCGTTTGGGAGCGGGCTTATCATGGGATTGAACTAAGTTTAGTCCAATCCCATGTTTGGTGCAGAAGTGGGATTGGACTAATAATCCAAGTCAGTCCCACCTCTCTTCTTACCAAAGCCAAATTAGTGGGACTATTAGTCCCACCTTATAGTGTGGGACTAATAGTCCCAAATTGGGATAAATTTTTTTAATTTTTAATTAAAATTAAAACTAAATATAATAATAAATATAATATAACAATAATTTTTAATTATATTTAAATATTTAATAAAATTAATTTTGATTGTTTACTAAAAAAATAATGAAATAATAGTATAATATTAATATAAAAATTACTATTAAATTAATAATAAAAAAATAAATATCATCAATAATATTTAAATACTAATTATTAATAAATTATTATAGTTATATAAAATTAATTTTAATATAAAATATAATTTTATTATTATTTATATAGAAATATCAACAAATATTTAATATTTAGTTTTTATTCAAGTTCAATTTAAAAAACATTAAGTTAGTTTATTTTTTAAAATTATTTTCTTAAAAATTATTATCTATGTTAATAGTTCAGTCCCATATTACACCAAACATTAGACAATATTATTTAGTCCAATCCCATATGATACTAAACATAAGACAGTATTACATAGTCCAATCCAGTCTAATCCCAATCCCAATCCCAATCTCAGTCTAGTTCAGTCCAGTCCCACCTCCCAAACGTGCCCATAAGGTCCTTGGATTAATTTGGTAAGAATTTGTGATTTTTTTTTTAACTTAAAAGCAGTTTACTGTGCAAAGTTTCATAAGAGTAGAGCTGGCTATACTACAAAAACACTCATTGATGAGTGTTGAAAAGGGACAATGATGACAGTTTGAAACCCTCATCTATGCACCTGACATCGTAGGGGTGCTTCAAAATGATGACGGTTTCAAACACTCATCTTTTTGTACATATACGATGATAGTTTTTAAAACAACTGTGATCATTTTGTGTTTAAAGTGTTTTCATAGTACAGATACCATGACAACTTTTTCTTAACAACCCTCATCTTTGTAAAATTGAAATGCTTATATAATGACAGGTATTGTTGTTTACAACCGTTATCTTATTGATTTTTTTAATTAAAAAAATTTAAATTATTTTTTTTCAATATCATAGATGCTGCTCTAATTGATATATTAGATATTGAAACTCCTAGGTACATATAGAACAAATCCATAAATCTAAATTAATAGCCACAAGTACATAAATCCACATATCTAAATACAAATTTCATTACAATCGAAAGTAAACAACAAAATCTCGAAAGTAAAATCGTGCTTCATTAACAAGCATGATTCCTTTGAAAAAATTACAAAATGATAGTACTTTCACCATGATTCCTTCCAAAAATTGTAAAACAATAAGACATTTTTACCAAAAAAGTAACAAAATAACAACAAGAAAAAAAAAGAGTGAAGAAAAAAAATATAGTTACTAACTATCTTATAAAAATTATAATAACACAAGAAAAAAAGAAACATATAATTGAAAAAAGTAGCTAGATTTACCTATCGCATGGTATTGAAGTTATAAGGCATGATTTCTTTCAAAAAGATGCAAAATGATAGCACTTTCACTATGATTCCTTTCAAAATATTTTGCAACCAAAATTATCTGTAATTCAAACAAAAAATTAAAAAGATATATGACCCATCAAAAGTCACTAGTATAACATCAAATTATTAATAAAATACATACCATATACTATTGTAAGTGAAAGAAAACTTTCATAGATACTCCGCCCACTCGCATCTAATCTCATCAATCGCTTCTTGGTCATAACTTTCTATTCTAGTAAACTATAAACATAAAATCACACTTTTAAAGATTACATCTAATTAAATATGGATGATATCAATTTAAACACAAAATTTGAAATTACCATATTCTCACAAAATCCTTTAAGATCAATAGCAATCTCCTTCATATATGCCAAAATATAGTATCCACACTCAACATTTGTTGGTTGTCGAGGGCACTACACAACAAGGTATATAACTGGAATATTTAAAAATAATATTTTTAAAGAAAACTAATGCTTATACCTTGGTAGTCTTCCAATTTATGCTTTTTCGACTACCACGCTCTACACAATAGATCTTGAAAGCACTACATTTTCAAAATGCAACTACATAGATAAGTTAACTTGATAAATTATGATAGCTAATGTATTAAGGCTATAAGACTTACAAATGAATAAATTCCATTACATTTGTACGAGCATCATGGCCAAAAGGATCCAAGAAGTATGCTTGAAAATGGTGTGGATCTATAACTACTAACATCCAATGTCCCCTATCAATGTTGCATCAATTTGAAACAATGTTCTCATATCAATGTTTAATTTAATTTCTAAGACATTAAAATATTTTAAGAGTTGTTTAAATTAGATATGATGCAATAGCAAATTAATTGCTATTGTTTTTGTTGATTAACTCACTTTTTATATGCTTGATAACCAATTAAAATAATTCATTGTGACTCATGCAATAAAACTAGATTGTGGATTTTGTGTGTGAGAATGAGTGTATTTGATATTTGGCAAACGTAAGTCTTCGTCATTTTTTCAAACAAGTTGTAGTTGTGGATTAGTAGCATCACGTCCAGATGCTTCTCTTTCCATGTTGACAAACCTAACAATCTTTCAATCAAAAAAACATTGGCAGCTTAAATTAAACTAAGCCATCCAACAAAACCACCCGTAAAATAATGCCATAAAATCATTAAATTCAAGAAATCATTAAACTAATAATATAAAATTATTAACCTTAAGTAGTTCTAGATAAGCCATGGCCCGCTTTGAAGAAATTGTCTAGTACTTTAATAATTTACTCTTTTATGCTTTGACTAAACACTACAAACCTATTAAAATAAAAAATACTTTAAAAATTACCTTGTATTGTCTTCTTGTAAAAGCTGTACCAACTTGGCTTGTCTTCTCCTTGCAGAGACAAGCGTGAAGCTGACTGACTTAGGGTAAAAAATTTTAAGCACCGTCAATTGTCTTTCAATACTTTACTCTTTTTATGTTGTGAACTGACTAGCAAAACGACGTAGTTTTGCTATTTTTTTAAAATTCAAATTTCAAATTAAAAAAATTAATGGTATGGTTTTCCTTAAAATTTAAAACATAATTTAATATATAAAATTATAAATTGCTCGTAATGTATTTGACAATTTCACTTTAATTTTTTTTAAAATCTCATTAAAGAATTAAAAGTACTTTAAAAAATTAAATTATTTTAATCCAAACAATTTAATTTGATAATTAATTACTTTTTAATGAAACTTTAACAAAGATGATACTATATACTTGAAAGCACTCGTCTTTAATTTTTACAAATAAATGATGACATTTGAGAAAACCTCTCTCATCTATTAAGTGACATTATTTAATAATACAAGGATGAGTTTTTTTAGTTAAAACACTCATCTTCTACTTTTACATACAATGATAACACTTTTACATACCGACACTCATATATCTAGTGTTATTGTTTATATATAAAAAAAGGATAATAGATGTAAACTATAACACTTATTAATAAAGTATCATTATTTTACTTCAACATAAACTATGACAGATAAAAACTAAACACTCATCTATTAATTGTCATAGTTTAACATTTTTGTAGTATCACTATAATAAAGAAGGTTATTTACGACAGGCAGAAACCACCATAAAAACACTTTTTACAGTAGTTTTGGCCTGCCATAAAAGCAACTGTTGTATAAACTTTTATGGCATTTCCCGCCCACCATAAAATACTTTTTACGATGAACATGACTACCGTCATAAAAACATATGACAAAGTGAAACTTATGTTTAAAAGTTTGTTGTTTTTTAATGTGTTTTCATAAGGCAATTTTGAAACAACAGTAAAGAGTTCTTTTTTTTAAATTTTTTGTTTTTGAATCCGGGCTGCTACTATTTATAGATTGATTCCCCTATCTCAAACAATGTTTTCATATAATGTTTCAATCATTCATTTATTGAATATGAAAAAAAAACCATGAAATCAAATGTCAAGACATCTCATTTAAATAGTTCAACCACAATCCAAACAAACAAAGCAAATATATATGTTCAAATATTTCTACCATAATCCAAACATCTCATTTACATAGTTCAATAGCTTCCACATAACTCAATCATCTGATAAGTAAAGAGTTCTTTTTTTTATTTTTTTTGTTTTTGAATCCGGGCTGCTACTGTTTATAGATTGATTCCCCTGTCTCAAACAATGTTCTAGTATAACGTTTCAATCATTCATTTATTGAATATGAAAAAAAAACCATGAAATCAAATGTCAAGACATCTCATTTAAATAGTTCAACCACAATCCAAACAAACAAACCAAATATATATGTTCAAATATTTCTACAATAATCCAAACATCTCATTTACATAGTTCAACAGCTTCCACATAACTCAATCATCTGATAAGTAAACCTCAAAACTTGATAAAACCTGCAAGAATAAATTTGTAACCTAGATCACATCATCCATCAATAGTATTAAGTATTTTAACAAATTATATATAACACAAACTTCATTAATAGCTTATTTAATGTTTAATCTTGTTTTTACCTATTCGTGTTATTGGTTTAATGCATCATTTGTTATGTTATTTGTTCTATGACTATCATGATATAAACAACTTTGGTGTCCACTTGAAGCATCTAAGACCTATTTAGAAATAAAAAATATGAAACATAAGTTAAAAAATAAATCAACTGAAACTATATTTTTATAAAAAATAAGTAAATACTAGTCCTATAGCACACTGCTCTATAAATTTTGGAAATCTCCTAATAGAAAGGAAACGACTTCATGATACTGGCCCTTCAAGTTGTTGTGTGCTTCTTTCAAGTCATCGTGTGCTTGTTGTAAGGTACTTAATTGTTCCCTTAAGTGATTATCAGATGAGCTGGAGCCTTGAATGTCAGTCAGAGATGGACCATGACCATATGTATATGTCTAGGCATAACCATGATGATCAGGTCCCATTACATTGCCAAATACCTTCTCTTTCACTTGTTAAGTTGGTTGGTCTCGTGAAAATTGAGACAAACCTTCATTAAATTGACTCTACAACATTATGAAAAGAAATAACAAGTTAATGAAGATAAAGTAATAAGTAAAATTAATTCACAGATAGTGGATGAATATATAAGTTTAATTGATTTAGAACTTCCAATTACGCTGCACTTTTATCATCACATATTTCCCTATTACTTGTTCTAGTTTTGACAAAGATACTTATGCAATCAGTTTGTTCTCCATTTTTGATCATCTAAACAAAATAAAAGAAATAATAAATAGATTTCTCTCATTAAGAAGCATTTAATAAATGATTACTTACCAATAATATCATAAAAAATAAACTCATCCCACCTTTTACTAATGCAACTCTAATGTAAGAGAAAGATAGCCACTTCTTAATAACTTACGTAGAGTAGTATTCAAGTCATAACAAAACTAAAATAACAACCACTAAAGATATACAACTAGATCTTTATAACTAAAAAGTAAAGAGTATATAAAAAAAAAAATTCATAGTAGCCCAAATGTTAACTCTTCTCATTTTTGGGCAAACGACGTGTGGCTTGTTCAATGAAGTGCAACCTGTTGTGCACGCTTTACCTTATTCTTCTCTATAACTTCCTACAGTAAGAATACTTACGAAGTTTTTGTATTATATGATTTATAACAAAGACAAAATTAATGTTTAGGCTATATATGTATTTTTTTAATTTTGTTAAGGACATACTTTAGCTTGTTCTATGCCCCAATAAGCTACAAATATTGGCCATTGATTTGGGTTAACTTTAAGAGGAGTAAAAGCTAACCGATCTTAATTTGTGTCATATATTTTTGTAATAATCCCTTTTGACACGAGCTTTCCAATCCCTCAAAAGGTTCCTAATTGCTTTTAGATAATGAGGTCTATACTCATCAAAAGCATCTTAATTATCGTACAATTACAAATTATAATAGATTAATGTAGATAAAAATAAAAATGTTATAACCTATGAATTACTTATAAATTACTCACCTTTACTTCTTTCCAGATGCCATATAACAGATGTTGTAGCATATTTTGCCACCAAGGACAAGTCAATGGAGCCGTGTTGACATTTTTAGCTATGATTCTAAGTTGGGAGGTTAATTTGTCTTTGTTTGTGCCTACTGGTTGTCATTGGGAGTTAAACTGAACATGCAACTTTCGCTCTGAACCCCACTCATGAATAATACGAGCGGTTCCATATCCTTTTACAACTCTTGATATACCACTTACATCTATAGGTACAAATAAACAAATGAGAAACAACTTATAAATTTTATTTTGTGAAAAAGTATCATTCATGTACCTACCTTGGTCTTCTGTATTCGTTTGAGCTTGGGAAGATATGGCCGATTGTCACCAAGATTCTTCTTTCCTTTGTACTATACTCTCCATAGAGATGTCTTTTCTGTCTCTTTAGTGGCATAGTGACGTATAAAAAAACATTCACATAACAAAATGTTACATCATTTCATAAATGTCATAATAATAAACATATTTATATCATAAAAAATTACAATCTATACAAATTTAATTGAACAAACTATATACATTATTCATAAAAAGTTGTAGTTACACGTAGACTTAGAGACAGATATGACAACTGTGCCTCAAACAAAAGCTAAATACAAAACGAGTTAATGAAAAAGAAACATGCTTAAGAAAATACTATCAATCGACATTGTCTATCTCATCATCATTGTCTTCTTTATTGATCCACTATTGTTCCATTAATTCCTTGCCTAACTTATTTAACATCTTCCTCTCGAAAATAACCTCTTTCATCTAGTTCTTGTTGTGCATATAGCTCAACTTGTGGAACCATGTTCATGGTAGATGAATTTTCGGAATTAAGATTAAATGTATCTCTCATTGTCATTTTAAGAACAACATGCCAATCTTCATCTATACGATCTTGAATATAACAAACTTGCTCCGCTTGCTTTACTAAAATGAAAGGTTCATCATTAACATGGTTATCTTTGTATAACAGGTGAGTAAAATTAACCATCATGAAGTCAAATTCATCACAATTCTTTCTAACCCGATTATCAAACCGCATCACACTTAAACAGAGTATAAGTCACGTCATTGACATAACAAATTTGAATTATATCCATTAACACTCCATGAAATATTACACTATCGGAAAGAGGATTTTTATCCTGTGTACTAACATAGCACATGGTATCAGCCGTTAATTACGTGACTTATATATTGTTTAAGTGCGCTGTTTTAGGTTAGCTCTTGGTCTAGTGGGCTGGTTTGGATTTGATTTTGGTTTAGTGGGCTGCTTTGATTTAGTTTTTGGTTTTGTGGGCTGGTTTGGTTTGATGTTGAACAATAGTGGTCTGGTTTGGTTTAATTTTTGGTTTAGTGGACTGGCTTAGATTAGTGTTGAACAAGTGGGTTAGTTTGGTTTAGTTTTGGGTTTAGTGGCCTTGTTTGGGTTGATTTTTTGTTTAGTGGGCTAGTTTAGTTTTGTTTATATTGGGTTCGTTTGGGTTGTTTTTTGTTTATTGGGCTGGTTTTGTTTGTTTTTGGTTTAGCGGGGGGGTTTGGTTTAGTTTTGAGTTTAATGGACTTGTTTGGGTTAGTGGGTTAGTGGGTTTGTTTTGTTTTGTTTTTTATTTAATGGGCTAGTTTGGTTTTGTCTCTAGTTTAGTGGGCCGGGCTGCCTTAGGTAAGTTTTTGATCTATTGGGCTGGTTTGGTTTTGTTTTTAGTTTAATGGCCTAGTTTGGTTTTTTTTTTTTTTTGCTTTAGTGGGCTGGCGAGGTTTAGTATTGAACACTTGGATTGGTTTGGTTTAGTTTTCAGTATAGTGGCCCGGTTTGGGTTAGTTTTGGGTTTAGTGGCCCGGTTTGGGTTAGTTTTGGGTTTAGTGGCTTGGTTTAGCTTAGTTTTTGGTATATTAACATGAACATAAAAATAAAAATTTCAAATGAATGGAAATATAATGGTTATTGTTACCTGAAGGCTAAAGCTTCTATAAATTCTGTATCAACCTGCAGTAAAATAAATCAAATACGTATTAGTAAAAATTATAATAATGTTTTTGTAGGACCTTGAATCTTTCTAGAATTAATTTGATATTCAATTGAGTCTATAAACTTGGCATGCATGATTTCTCGCTTACTCCTCTCTCTTCTTTAACTTCTCTGATTTTCAAAAAGTAAAATTTTAGGAAACATAATTATAGTTTTAAATATAATTTATGTAATCAATAAAAGATCAATAGATTCATGCTTAATACAAGGGCTTAGAGAGGGAACAGTTCTAATTCTACCTTAGCTATCCTGCCACTCCAAAACAAATTTGTTTTCGCCTTTCAGCAATTTTCGTCTTTTGAGTTCTTGATTGTTGTATGAATTCCTGGCTGTTTCTACGGTTGCAACAGAAATGGGTCCAAATGACATATTTTTATAATAAGATTGATTTGCTTTTAATTTATATGCTATTTCTCATATTCATAATACGTTACACTAACACCATACTCAGGTTCAATTTCTACATGATAATAATGGAAGAGCAGCATCTTTCTTTAAACATGCACATATAAGAAAATATTAGTGTGCAACTCATGGAACTTGGTCAAGCTATATGTGTAAAGAACAACCCGCTTGTAGAACCAAACATGAATGATACTTCTAAGCCATATATTATCCTACATCATTTGATATTATGATCAGATAGATACATGTGCTACTGATCAACTATCAACATGCGCAAATAAACTTGGTTTAATCTATATATTTAATCAAGTTTTTCCATTAGGATATTGGATTTTAAGTAATTTAAATAATTAACATTGTAGATTTAAGGGTTTTCAATAGACATGTATATTGACACCTTGCTGGCAAGTGTCTTGGTTACAAAAGATGTAAGAAACACTTTACAAAGTGGAATCCATGTGGCAACTCCAATAAAATGGGGCAAAGAATTTGGCTTAAGCATGGCATGACTTTTAGACAATAACATAACTTCTAAGCAACATGAAGATGTGTAACTAATGAACTGCCTAACCTCCTCAACAACTCCAGCAGGTAGCTTCCAAACGCTTGTTCCTTTGAATCTTCCTCTATTTTCTTGAACCACAAGAACCTACCCATTTGGAATAACATTCGAGGATAAGGAAGCAGTTTCCTTTAGGGTGTGGAGGCAGAATGTCTATGTCAATTGCATGTCCTATTGGAAATCCTTTAGAAAGAGCCTCCTCCTTCAACTGCAAGTGAAATATTATCCATATTCTCATACAGAGATGAAATTTCAGAAAAATGATGTACATAGGCAACAAGAGAAGCAGTCCAACAGTTCTAGCGTCAATATAAATGGCTTAACATAATTATTTTTGCACAAAAGCTTCCATGTGAAATGCGAAGATTCTTAAACCATCTCAAATTTTCACAACATAAGTAAAAAAATTATTAATGAAATGACTAAGTCATTTATAGCATGAACATTTAACACTGAATTTAACTTTGCACTGTTTCTCTAACACTATAAGTAGCATGGGTTTTTTTTTTTTTTTTTTTATGTACAAAACCTGTTTTCTATATGTTATATATATGATATTGAATTACTAAAAGTAGACTATTTTCACTGTAATTATTGAAGGTATTATTTGATTAATTAATTTAGAAAAATTAACGTACCATAATAATGCTTCATGAATGAATGATTTAAATTGAATTATTAATGTTTTAAGGATTCAAAGAATTATATCTAGTACACAGTTACTTGGAGGTAGATATAAAGTCAAGCTTATGTTATTAGGAAACCTTTTTTGCCACAAATGTCATTGATAAATGGTAATGTAATTGTTATCTTACTTGGAAAACCCTTTCTTTGGAAGGTAATTTTGTTTAGTGTTCTAAAGGTGATTTTAATGAAAATGGTTTTAACCAAACACAAATCTTATTAAGAAATGACTTTAAATAAGTAGAGGATTTTGCATTGATTTTTAAGTAAATGAAATCTTCAAGGTCAGAGAGTTTTTTGAGCATGTGTTTTCGTCCGTTACTTTTATAATTTAAAAATCGGTAATTTATTTATGAAAAAAATTTCGTGGATGACCCTCAGGTAAGGACTAAATACAATTGTAACCCCTTACTTTTAGAAATGTCCAAAGTGACCCTGTTGTTGGCTCCGTTTGCCTAAATGAAAGAGTTAAAGGGTATTATGGTAAACTAATATCAATTTTTTAATTTGGATAACGTGTAAGGTAATTGAGTTGTTAGGGAATGACACATGCATAAAACTTTTTATTTTTTTATTTTTTTCTCTTCCTTCCTTTTCCTTTTCTTCTCTCTTTTTTCTTTTTATTTTTTTCCTCTTTTAACTCTTTCTTCTTCTTTCTTTCTTTCTTATAGCGAGCCAAGCATATCCCAACCCTCTCTTTTTTTTTTTTTGTTTTTCTTCACTCTCACCTTTCTTTTCTCCCTCATCCTAATTTCTTTCTTCCCTCTCAATGGCTCAACATCAAACAAATCAAATTTGATCTTTCTTCCTTACTCTTGCAATGACTCAACTAGTGTTCAAATGAGTTGTTTTCACTACCCAAGATAGTTTTTATCCACCTCTGATCGGCAGTTACTGTCACCCCAATCCCATTGAGTTCGTCAGTAGTCGATAATTAAAACCCCTCTGTCACTGTCGAAGAAAACTGTCAGAAAGTATCTCTGATCACCAAAAAAACTTGTTGACTTACTCAGATCTGGCAGGAAAATGGTGTTTCGTGTTACTGGAGTGTTTCTGAAGTTGTGTTGTCTCTCCTTGTGACTCACTGCATTTTTGTTTAATCGATTTTGATTTTGGTTGTTGGACTTTAAATTGATTTGGCTGAGTTGTTTGGATTTTGGATTTTTTTAAATGGTTCTTCCAATCGATTTTGGCTGTGTCTTGCAATCGATTTTGGCTGTGTTTGCTGCTGGTCATTAACGAAGGAATAAAAGATAAAAAAAAAAGACATGCTAGACGAGAGGGATACAGAGTTAAAAAAAAAGGTGAAAGACAAAAACAAAAAATGAGAGAAAAGAGAGAATTTTTATTTTATTTTATTAATGTAATATAAATTTTTATTAATTTTAAATAATGAGGTGAAGACTTGCAAACGATTAATTGATAATTGATTACTGATGTGTGTGTCTGACAATGTTAGAGGGGCTTATTAGTTGTTACAATGCTACGTTATTTCTTGTTTCTGAAACGTCATTTTTTTCTTTTCGGAGTTCACATTTCGTAAAAAACGTGTTCTTTTATATTTTAATAATATGTTTTCATAAAATATTTTTTTAACATTTTCGAAGTTCAAATTTATCCCTCCCTAACTCTTCTCTCTTTATTTTCGCCTTATATTTTCTTCTTCTCCCCCTATTTCCAAGTTCAAACATTTTTCAATACTTTGCAGGTACTGTTTACTGAGATGTCCTCCTTCACTCAACTATAATTCGAACTCCCGTTTCTATTTTATCGCACCTATGTTTCAATGAAGCATCCCCACCCATCCATTCCTAGAAACCTTCAACCTTCATTGGCGTATTTGTGAGAAATTGACAATCATTGGAAGAAAATCTGGTATTGTAGTCGACGGGGACGAAGAAGACGAGATTTGTCGAGTGTCATCGAGTGTCGAGGGGTTGTGTTGAATCGAATCTCGACATGTCGGACGGTAGTGTCAAGTGACTAGGGGTTGTGTCGAGTGTAGGATCGAGTGTCGTGTTAGTGCGTCGAGTGGAGTGCCCAACGTGACGAGTGTCAGATGTAAATTTCGTCAAGTTTGTGTGTCGAGTATTGGTGTCGGGTTAGTCGAGCATCTGTCATCGTGCGTCGCGTGTTGAGTGGTTGTAGTGTCGCATGTCGAGTGTCTTGTGTCGAGTTGCGTTGAGCGTTTGGACAGAAAATTTGGCTTTGTCATTGTATAAAACGTTCATGTATGAACGTTCAGTTTCATGCTTCATCAATGTATGTAATATTAATGTTTTAAACACGAGTTTTTGTGCTTTTTCATTAAACTAAATATTCGTGTATGAGATTCTCCTTTATGTGCTTTGTCCAGGTGTAATACATTCATGTCTCTTTACGAACAATGTATTAGACCCAAATTTATATGCTTCGTCAATGTATAAACCATACGTGTGTTGTGCGTAAATTCTCATTCATGTATGAGTACAATGGGACGAGGTACACGTATGTAGTAATACAACCGCAAAATATGTATTTACAAGTTTTCGTACCACTAAACATGGAAAACATATGTGACTACACAAAAAATGTCACTATACAATAATGTATAAAAAATCCACAAACTAACTACCCAAAAATATGTGTAAGTATACATCATATATGCATGACATGAAATCATGGTTCAGTCGTGTTGGGTTGCTGCTCAATCTCCGCTAAATCTCAATCTCATTCAGGGTGAAGGACCGTCCAAATTCACTTACCATTTGCTTCAACCTGCAAATACAAGGCCGTTATAGTTAAATATGATGCAAAATGGCAAAAAACAATGCAAAAACAAGCAACCTGCCAAAACGCTCGACAAAACACTCGACACTCGACACAAGACATACCCAGTGTCGGATTCATAATGCGACACTCGACACAAGGCATATCGAGTGTCGGTTTAAAAATCGACACTCGATATCTTCGAAAATAAACTGATATCGAGTGTCGGTTGTGCATCCGATATGACTCGACATCTCGTGTCGAGATGTGTCGAGATAAAACCAACACTCTCCATTGTCTACCTCGCGACGAAACTCGTCGGTATTCATAGTTTTCATACACATCAAACCACAAAATTCACCTAATAACACTAGATTTATCCCTAAAAAATACAGAATAAGTTCATAAATCCGACGGAAACTCAAATCCCCAATTAAGATATCCTAAAAACTAAATCAAATCTAACGAAAGAGAAAACAACCAAATAAATCACAAAAAACGGACGAAAAAACATACCTCAGTGTCGATTCTTGCTTTTCTCTGTGTCGTCTTACTTCTATCCTCAGAGGAGGCTCGTGTCGGTTTGTGTTTCCAGCAGTGTCGAGGTTCAGATATATTTGTCTGAAGAGGGAAATAGGACTTTGGGAATAATTCGAAAGGTTAAGGGTATTTTAGTCTTTTTGTCAAGAAAGTGTCTATGGTATGAAAATTTTTGAGCATGCATTTATTTTAAAATATTATTTGTTAATAATCCTTTTATTTATACAATTTGTAAGAACAAGTGTTTTGAATTCATTTCCAAACGCATTTTATATTTTTGTTTCCAAAATTTGATATCAATGATTCATTTCCAAACACATATCTTGTTTTTGTTTTCAAAATTTCATCTCAAGAATTCACTTCCAAACACATATTCTTAAAACCATTTTCAAATTTATATTTTACAAATTCATTTTCAAATGCATATCCTTTACTTAAAATACATTCTCTAAATCATAGAAATTTATTTTTCAAATTATTTTGAAAACAAAAACACATGAAACAAAAAAGAATATAGTATAAATGATCATAAATCATCCAACTTAACGACTTGGAGGTAACGACAGGGTTACTTTGCACCATTTTTTAAAGATGGGGGTTAAAACTATATTTAGGTCTTACCTAGGCTCATCCATAAAAATTTTTCTTTGTTTATTTAAATAATGTTTTATTGATTATTAACGCTTTTAATGACATTGATGGGCGATTAATATTTGAATGAAAACAAGTTCAAGTTTAAATATTTTAGAAAGACGTGTTTTGAGTATGCTTCGTACTCATAAATTCTTCTTTTGAAGGTTTGAAATAATGATTTGCATTTGGTTGCTTTCACTAACCAAAATATGTTAGTTATTTCAATATATTGTTAGGAATATTTATAATAAATTTAAATATAATAAATAAAACAACAATAATATCATATAAACAATAACATAGAAAATTAAATAACATGTCTAAAATAGAAGAGAGATGAGATATGTAAGGCTTGAACACTTGGAAGACATGTTAAAGACATTGTCCTAAAGTCAAAGAGTTCTCCACTCATGCGGGTCATATCGTTACTCAAAGGTTCCAAGATATAACACATTACTCACAGCTTATCTCCTCAATGAGCACGATCATAGGAAGAAAGTAACCTAGTTTTATGTGTCGTGGTTGCCCAAAAACATATAAAATACTCAAAGCATATCCTCATAGTGTTAGAACCTTGAGACTCTTTTGTATAGTAGTCTCCTAGCTTAAGTAACTTACAAATTAAATTTTTTGTAACTCTTAAGCCATAATGTTCTTAATAAAAACATTGAAAGTTACAAATAATAAGTTTTGTAACTCACATTTTAATTGTATTTGTAACTCATGAAATTAAAACTCAAATTAATATTGTAACTCATGATGTAAAAAATTTGTTTAAAACCTTTTTTCTCCAACAAGCGTCCACAAAATGTTTAAAACTTTAAAACTTTATAAAATAAAATATTTAGATAAAAATACTCCTAAAACAAAAAATATATATAAAGAGCAACATTCTCTTATGCAATAGGTGTATGTATCTTTCGAGTTTTAATCTGTACTTAGTGTAGATAGCATCCATTTGAGAAACATGAGTAAACAAAGTCTTGAACTCGATTTTTTGACCAAACTTCAAATTATCACACACATAATATTGACAAAGACGTGGTTTTGGCGCGTTAGCACTATTAATAGCCATACACTTAATCTTAATTCTTATGAGAGTTTTAGAGAACAGCCCAATTCTCACAGTTACGGCCTTTACGACGCTCTCACTTTGGTGAGTCTTCAAAATGTATATGTCATCTATACCTCACAAGAATATTATAGCCTTTGGATTCATTCAAGATAAATATCATTTCTAACATCACATATAACAAGCACTTTACCACAAGGATGAGCTGGATCATATCTCCTTTAAGATATGTTAAAATAGTTGTGCTAAATAAGTCACGTTGTATGTATTGCTCCTACCCATTGAACCTCTTTCATAGGATCTCCAATCACAGAGGTTGTGTTACTTCCCTAGGTGACTCTGTTCAGGCTTAAGCACATCTCCTTTGATATTTTAATCAATTATTAATTAAATATAATACACTGAGATTTTTCATGAATGTGCACTACTCTATTTCATCTAGGCAAACTTGTCCTTCAACCGATAGTTGCTTCGAATAGCTCTCTTAATCTAATTACATTAACTTTCTCACAAAACAATGTTAGATAGCACAAGAATATCAAAGGCACAATAAAAAAAAATTGAAGGAGCACTTAATCACCTCGTAAATAATAAAATTTTCAAATTTATGAACAAAATTAATAATCACCTAATAATTTATTATATCACTTTTTTCCTCAAAGTATCATAAAAATATTAACAAACATAAAATAAAGAAAACCCCTACATTAAAAAACATTTTGCACTAATAATAACTCCACATTAACAAATATTTTATACTCTTCACAAAATATTAATATTCTAACTTGTTAAACTATAAAACCATAGAAATAACAATTAAACTTATATTGTGCAAAATTAATAAATAATAATAATATGAAACCTCTTGAAAATCAAAACCCCTACATTAACAAAATATTTATTACTATTCCAATAAACACAATATATAAACTTATATATGTATTTACTAATAATTAATAGCATTTATACCACAATTTTATTGAATGCAGCCATATAAGTTATCACCTTGCAATAATTATTAACACATACACATCATGAACAAAGAAGAAGTTATTAGCACCAAACCTAGTTAGCTAATTATAATTAAAAATACTAGATGAAGTCACATATTTTGAAACTCATATTTTTCTTAATTATTACAAAATGATAAACAATAGAACAAATGAGTAATTGCACTAAAAAAATTCATTATAACTCTAAATCAAACTTTCAGTTATTCATTAAAAATATAACTCTTGCACTACCACAAACTTGTAAGTTGTAACCAAATATATATTAAAGTAGCGACACAAGTAACAATATGTAACTCCTTAAATCATGATTACAAAGTTTACTAATTTTCAATGCTCAGATAACCACAAGAAATTATTAATTTATAGCACACCATCATGTTTATGAGTTTCTAATTAAATGCATTGAAAACACATACTTCATTATTTAATAAAAATCCAATGCATGCAAGTAACTTACAAATTCAATTTTTAATCAATTCATAATAATATGAAATAAAGATCAATGATTATCTAGTTCCAAAATAATGATACATTTAATTAGTAACATATAAATTTAATTAAATCATGAATAATATGTAATAGATATCAGTAGCAATGATTGTCATAATTGAAATATTTATTAGACCAAAATAAAACTAATAAAATGTCTTGACAATAAAACCGCTGCACATTACAACTCATTCATATTCTTTGAAAATAAAAAGAAAATGTTAATAACCAATCACATACTCAAAAAGTAATTATAGAGATTTGATGTCATAACTATTACTTATAACATCTATAGCTTAAAACCACAATTTCAATAAAATCAAATAGATATAACAAATCTTCATAAATGAAATATTAAATACATGTATATCACTAACATACTCATAATTAAGAATTTGAGAAGATAAAAATCTATTAAACTTAATAAACTACTCATATTAATATGACATATAAATGCTTGTTTTAAAGCTTATAATAAACAAACTATATATGGACAAATCATAGTAAAATATGATTTATATAACACCAAAGTTTCCTAAACTTATTTATATAAAAGTTACTAGTTAATCCATACTCACTTTAATCTTAATCACAAATAAAAGATATTGATATAAATAAAATTTATATGGCTAAAATATAGAATAAAAGAATTTGTATATCACTATTTACCTCCATGTCTGTAACTTAATAAAGACATTTATTTTCCCGTGTTGTAAAATAAAGAAATAATGCATTGAAGCTACCAACTCTCTACTGGCAATAAGAATAAGACTAGATAAGGTAGTTGTCAAAAGTATGTTACCGACCAATTTAGCCCAAACTGTTTCAGCTGCAACTTTTGAGTTTAATAATTTCACAACATTAAAATTACGTTAATTAGTTCATAAGTAAATGTATAGAATATCCAAGTACTTGAGAGACTCTAAACTGTAAGACATTTTTTTTTGCTTCTAGTTACATATAGCATATATTAAACGATAAAAGATGCATTTCAATTTTTGTTTACATGTTAAGCAGAGATAATAAGATCGTACTCAAAATTTTATGTCAATAATAATTTAAAATTTATAATATGTATTCACAACATACAAATAACTAATCATCATGCATTTGTATTTAATTAAAATAGATTAGATAAGAAGTATTACACATCTACATTATAAGTAAAACTTAAGCATTAGAAGGAAAATATTGCACCATACATTATCTACTCACTCAAGCTTATAACTTATGAAATATGTCATCTCTACAATTTTACAACAACAAATTAATTAATATTAAACTCTAAGATCATATATGTGTAGCACTTGATGCAGTTTTGCAAAAACTAAAAGAAGTCTATACATGCAAGTATATTCGCGATATAAAAATAAAACACAATTTAGTAACCCTATTGTAATAAAACAAGAAAAATTTTTGGAAAATTAAAACATACATAACATGTTAAGCACCTCTACAAAGGCAAATGAAGATAACATTGTTTATATAATAAACAAACCATGAAGCAAACATATTTTAGAATATTTTTTATAGAGTACTATCAATAATAAATCAAGTTGTCAATTAGAAAAATAATAAAATATATGAGACACTCTTTGGCTTTAGAATATTGAGAATATTCGTAATAAATTTAAATATAATAAATAAAACAACAATAATATCATATGAATAATAATATAGAAAATTAAATAAATAATATGTCTAAAATAGAAAAGAGATGAGAGATGTAAGGCTTGAGCACTTGGGAGTTAAAGGCATTGTCCTAAAGCCAAAGAGTCCTCCCCTCATATGGGTCATATGAGTACTCAAGGGCTTCAAGATACAACCCAATGCTAATAACCTATCTCCTTGATGAGCACGATCACCGAAAGAAAATAACATATCTTCATGTTTCGCGGTTGCTAAAAAACATAGAAAATACTCAAAGCATATCCTCATAGTATTAGAACCTTGAGACTTCTTTATATAGTAGTCTCCCAGCTTAGATAACTTACAAATTAAATCTCTTGCAACTCCTAAGCCATGATATTCTTTATAAAAACATTGTAAGTTACAAAAAATAAGTTTTATAACTCACATTTTAATTTTATTTGTAATTCATGAAATTAAAACTCAAATTAATATTGTAACTTATGATGTAAAAAATTTGTTTTAAACCTTTTATCTCAAACATATATTACTATGTTAAAGGTTATTAAAGATTTATAAGAACTTAGTATTTGGAAACCAAAATGATCCATCAAGCTCAATTTGAAGTATTTAACTATTTTATTTGAGAAATGATTAACTATGATATTTGAGTTTGTAAAATGTTTTGATTCATTATCCATTGTTCTTATTGGAATGAACTTTGTTAAATGAACCCAACTGTGATATTAGTATGCAACGATTATTGAATACCAGCCAGGTCACTAGGAGTACGGGTGACATTTGATTGATTACTAGCCGGATTACTGGGGATACAGGTGATACTATGTGACATGAGTAAGTTTATTTGAAAATATGTTTTGGAAAGTGGTCTGGTTTTTTTGAATAGCTTATGATTATTGAAAGCTAATTTATTTATCCAAATGGAACTTCTATATATGGATATTTGATTAGTAAGGATTATGAACAGTTCTAATTACAATGAATTTATGTACATTGCTCAATGAATTTATGCATAAGCAATGTTTTATGAAATGATCACTCATTAAATTGTTGAAAGTTGAATGACTGAAAAGTTATGTTTTTTGTATAATTGTTTAGAAAGGTCATTTATGTATATTAGTTTTGAAAGGATATAAGAACATTAGTGACATAAGCTACCTTTTCGTTTTCGTTATTGTTTGAGAATGGTAACCAAACTGTCTTTAAATGAATTGTTCATAAAATGTTTATATTTTTAATGATGGTTTTATTAAAAGTTAGCTCTTTATCATACTTATGTTCACTTAATAAAGATTTTAGAGATTGATATTGAATGGCTTCATAAATAGATTTACTCTATTGTTTATGTTGTTAAATATGATTGCTATTAGAAAAATTAATTTGTTATTTGATCAAGCATTTTATTGCTTTTTATAAATATAAATGTTTAATATGGTTTAAATATATTGAATTAGAATATGATACCAAAAAAGGTTTCAAAAACGTATTATGCTGTATTATGTTTACCGAGTTGATGGCTCACTTTTTCACTAACATTTTGCAGATTGAGTTTGTTGGCAAGGGTAGATTGTTATAATGGTTATGGATGGTTATGCATAGACAATGAGATCTACCTATTTCAAATGGAGTTTGAGTTGGTATGTAATGTTTGAAATGGTTGGAACTCGTGTTAGTTTTTGAGGTTATTAAGTTGGATGTGATTTTGTTTACTGTAAGTATTGAATTCATTGGGTATTTATTATGATAGATTGTTAAAGTTTTAATTGGTATTTATGTGGTGTTATTATGTATGTTGATTTGGCGTTGTTGTAAGTGTTATGGTTTAATATATAATATTTTTTTTTAAAAAAAAAATTAGGAATGAATTTGGTGCATTTTAGACTCCTTTTGCATAATGGATTGCTTGGCGGATTTTGGGTGTTACAATTTGTCAAACCCTTATGTTCTAAAATCTCTTAGACCAGGGAGGCCTTTGATTTTGTACTTGGCCATTGAAGAAGAGGCAATTGAACCTATGTTAGCGTAAGCAGATCAAAACAGTGTGGACCATGCAATCTACTATTTAATTGAGAAGTTGCTGCCATATGAAGTTAAATATAGCCAAGTTGAGAAGACGTGTTCAGCGACAGTGTGGGCTTCAAAGATGTTGAGCCATTACTTCTAGTCATGTGAGATGAAAGCAGTTTCTTAGTGAGATCCGATGAGATACTTGTATGTTACACCTTTGTTAGTCGAAAAATCGGCAAAATGGCTGATTCGGTCATAAGAATTTGACATAGAATATGACACGAAGAAAGTGGTGAAAAGTAGGGTAGTCGTAGAATTTTTTGCTATAAATCCGATCATTGGGGATGAACTATGGGATTTGAAGTTTTCTGATGAGTACTTTGGGGTAAAATCGACATATGAATATTAGTAGTTAGGTATAACACTTTAGCATTGTGATATGTTACGCACAAATTGGGTAAAACTTACCTTTGAAAACCAGTTTGTAAGGAAGAGTGCCGAAGTGTTTATAAGACTAAATGACAGGCTTTACATTAACAATGTGAGACTCAATTGGGTCATTACAATGTGATATGCTTGTCTTACATAAATATTCTTTTTATAGGTCATTTATGTATTTAAGCGCTAAACTTTCTCATCCTCTCTTTAATTTTTTTCTTTTTTATGAACAATGCCTCCCCACAATTTAACATGTCTCTGATAACTGCTTTGTAATTGTACTTGCTCATTTACTTTATTGTTTCATTGTCAATTACTCTTCATGGCTTTGTTAATACTCAAGTGCTTGTTGTAGTAGTATCAATTATAGCATTTCTAAAACTTATACTACATTATTTGCTTCAAGGAGTAAGAATGGTTCATTACGGAGTTTAAATACTAAGAATTTGAATTTAAAGATTTTTCCATATGGATATATGGTAAACTAGAAGAAACATAAGAAAAGAAATATGGGTTTTTATGGTTGTGTAAGGTGAAGCCAAGAAATGGCTTAACTTCTGAGGAGGTTGTTAGTGTTAAAGTCATTTTCGGACCTGAATTCTGCACTTTCTTACTTCAAGTCAAGAGTTGAGCTGTCCTATGTTGTTCACACCACTTAAACATATAATTACATGCTTGAGTCTTGAGAGTTCATGGAAGGGTTGCAGATATATTCAAATTTTGTCTTTGATTTGATGCAAAAGCAAATCATAAATAGGGATTGAGCTATTTATTTGACCATATTTAAAGGTCTTTGTGTACAATGTGGCATTCTACAAGCACCATTTGCACTAGAAAATATAAGGAAAGATGGGTTTATCTTGAATGGGAATTCATACAATGGCTTGATCCTTTTGATATTGTGGACAAAGCTTCCATCCTGCCAAGGTCGCAGCGACCTCGGCATTGCTTTTCTAAGTTTCATGAGGAAACTTAGAGAGTCATCAGATCAAGTAACGGAGACAGGACTTGGAGAGTCGAATAGAGTCACCACTCAAGTAATTAATCACAAGAAAAAAATGTGAGTGTTGACAATCAATCCTTACTTCTGGACCTAACTATCCACATCCTTTCAGAGTTAGGTTCTGGAAGTTACGTACGAACCTTTGGTTGGCCTAGACAATATTCGGCCTCTACTAAGGTTTACTGGGTTGGTTGTTTCTAAGTTATTAATTCTATCTATTTTGATCCTGAATTCATTTTTTCATACAATTAAATTTTATCTTTTTAGTTACATGTGGATGAAGTAATTTATATACATACCTAGAAAGAAAGAGAGAATAGAGTTACATTTGCTTTTCAAACATGGGGAAAATGAATAGGGGTTACAACAATTTCTAATATAAAGTGTCAAAGTAAATGATAAATAGAGAAGACAAGAGTTATAATAATATCCTAACACACACTCCAAAAGAAATTTAACGCAAGCAAATAAGGCATAATAGCAAACTTATGAATAAAAACACAATCAAGATAAAATAACTAGCTAGAGGCATATCATATAACAAGGAAGTTTTTCTAAATTAGCATGCATCAAAAGAGAACTAATAAAGGAAAAAGTCCTAAAGAAGATAAAAATAGATACAATTTTGTTGACACAGGCAGCATTTAAAACCATTTTGAATTTCGAATAGGTCAGAATGAACGAACAGAAACAGATTTCTAAAAATTGGTATAAACCAAGCGTGTATCTATTGACACTTAGAAAGTCTATGTAATAGCCTGAAATCATGCAAAGATACCTCAAACATCTTTAAACTGGAGCTTGGTTTGAAAAGTAAGGTTTAAACAGAGGCGAACTTAACTTTAGAATATGGATGAATAGTTACACGCCCCTGCTCATATGATAAGATCAGGCGCATGCCTGTTCGTACCAGATTTGCTAGGAACCATAGACTTTTAGAAAAAAAAAAAATTCAAGTAACATTAAAAGAAGCTAAAGTTAAAGATATCAAACAGACTTGGGGTTACGTCAAAATGAGGAATCAGAGAAAGAACTAACAGGTAATGATAAAAATGTAAATAATGAGAGTTTTAAAAATTGATGAATAAATGTGGGGCCATAAGGAAATGACATACACTTGTTCATGTCCAAAGAGAGAACAGAGAAATGCAGAAATAGAGAAAAAGAAATTTTTAGATTTGATAAAGTAGGCGTGCACCTCTGTTCATAGATTAAGAACAGACGCATGTCTATTCATATCCCGAGACAAAAATCAAAACAGAAAATAGATAAAAGACAAAGGAAAAGGATTGACTGACATTCAATAAAGCATTTCAAGTAGAACAATGAATAACAGAAAACGAACCAAGGTATGCATTTCCATTTCATATTCAAACCCACATGAAGAAGATACACTTAACATGGCATGATATTTAGTATAGAAGCATATTTAATCAATTTGAAAGTACATAAACTATCCTAAACATGGCATCAAAATCATTGGTTAAGCCAACACTAACATCACCATAGCATTTTATCGATCGAACTAATCATGGCATTCTTAATTTAAACATGCATAATCTCATTAAGCATAATAATCCTAGACTAAGCATAATGAATAACTAACTAAACATGGCAATTAACTAGACATGCTTCAATTAACTTAACTAGTTTAAACCTAAGCATGCTTAGCAATCATAATTATCGAACATAATTAAAATCCTAATCATGCATAGTAATCATGGCATTAATCCTAAACGTGTTTCTAACATAACAAAATATTAGAACTAAAAGGAATTAAGGATTTTGGCCTTCAATTCATTACCCTTTTCAAGGATGATTACCTCTCCTCCAAAGATTAGACTCAAGAAAACTTGTTTGTAAAGGTTTTGTAGAAAAACCTCAATCCAAAAAGTGTTTGATTTTTTTGATAATTATTCACCAAATTCCATTTATCGAGACAAACAGTAAGTAATGTTTATAAAGGTGAACTGTAGAGATAGGTGAACCACATTTTTCCAATGTAGGATATTGAGTACATGTGTGTGCCTACTCATGTATAGATGTGCGCATTAATTTGTAGGCGCCACGTCTACATCCCAGGTTTTCTTAGGGTTTTGGGTACCTTCCTAGGCACACATCCTCAAGGAATGTAGTTGTGTGCTTGCTCTCTTGATTCTCATGCATGTATGGCTTATTTTCTATTTTTTAGGCCTTTTTTGGCTATTTTTGGGATATTTTTCAAAATTCTAGGAGCCTTGTTTGAGAGAAATCGCCTTCGATGATGCTACAAGATATCATCATTGGGTCTCAAATCATAAGTAAAGATTCCAATGCTTACAGATACTTTCCTTCTAGGTTTTGTAGAAAGGCTCTATTGTTGTATAGAAGGATGGTCTAATAAGATATCAAGTCTAGTTTGAAGACTTCTACTTAAAGTAGCATCAAAGAAGATAAGAAATATTGATATGATAAAGCATTTACTAGAATAAATGAGGAGCTTGAGATCGAGACCAAATGTTTACACATTCACAAAATGCATTAGAATACTTAGGGGCAAGGAATATTAATGAGGCATGTGGAATCTCAAAGAGAATGAAATAAGAGGGATGTGGGCCTAATGTTGTCATTTTTCACTTTTACTGTTTTCATTGATACTCTTCGTTGTTCTTAAACAGGGGCTACGTCCACACCTAACAAGTTTGGTAGACTAGTTGAGAAACAGATGAAGCACACATATATCTTTACTAGGTGGCATCAAGGAGATTAGAACTCTTGATCTCAAAGATGAGGCCAAGTATTGATGGAGCGAAAAATTTCATTGAGTGTGGGCAACATCGATCCTATATAATATTTTGAGTTCAAATCAACTATATATATTAGCTTAGAAGAAAAGTAGTTTAAAAATTTGAATTCTTATGTATTAGATGGCAATATCAATCTATTTATAACATATAATTTTATAGCCTATCTCCAGTGATATTATACAGTAATAGGTTAATCATTGATTTTTTAATTTGTAACAAAATCAAAATACCACAATTATAATAATAGAATGGAGGTAACTGAGGCTTTTTGTCGGCGCAAAGGGGCAAACTGGTCAAAAAGCAACAAATATAAACTTGACTTTTAAATAAGATTTAGTGGGGATAATTTTTCAATGGGGCATGATTGGCTTCGTCCTTGGGGCCAAGGGTTACTTGTCACTAAGCCCACTAATCCTTGGGGTTTCAATTTTCATTGATGCTTTTTATTATGTTCAGAGACTTGATTAGGCCAAAAAATTTTCTTAAAGATGAAAGCTAGCAATCACAAACCTGATCGAGTAACCTAGTGTAGAATGACCAATTTTTAACCTAGTAAACTGATAGGATGGATGAGATATAGAAATTGTTTTTTTAGAAGAAGTACATGTAGCTTGTTCTAAGAGTTTTGACATACAATACTTAACTTGCTGATTAGGGAAAGATGGTCAAGTCTAAAAGACTATTTAATTATTTGCTTGAGCATAGTTGTTTCCCTAATACAATAACTTTTTACACGCCTTTGGACTGCCTCTGTAAAAATGACAAGGTTGATCTTGCATTGATAATGCTACATAAAATAACAACAATGAATTGAAGCCCTAATGTTCAGACTTACAGTACTATCCTTTACGGCCTAGTGAAAGAACAACAAGTTAATGATGCAATCTGGTACCTCTATCAGATGACGAAATGGCTTTGTCCTAATTATATAATTTGTACCCATCTCCTTGATGTTGTGAAGAATGGGCAGATTGATGATGATCTTAAGACCACTAAGCATTTTGTTTATTAGGATGGAACTCATACTAGAATGCAATTTTGGGAAGATCTAATGAGAGGGACCTTGACTGCAGCTGAGAGTAAAAAACTATTTTATAAGCTGAAAAATTGGTTTTCAATAGGATTTATTAGGGAAACTCAACATTCCATTTCTAGAAAAAATGTTAAATTTTAGTTAAACTCTAATTTTATTTTATGATTCAAGTTCATACTAAGTTATCAAGTAAACTAACTAAAAGTTTGAATAAGTATAAGTTTCAATAACTATGTAACAATTATCTAGTTGTTAAATGATGTTAAATGCATGTTGAGTGATACATCAAATTAACCCAATTTAGTTTACTTACTCTAAGCGCCACTAGCGTATATGTAATAAGAAGAGAGGGACAGAGTTGTGAATTGACAAGATTAGTGGGGGTATTCCTTTATTTATTATGTTAAGGTGTTGGTAAAAAGGCTGTGAGAATTAGTTATCCTTTTCTGGGGAAAAATGCAAACTTAGATAGGAAATAAGAGGGAGGAAAGCGAGAGGTAGCGGGCATTCAGCTTTTTGGGTGTTTTGCGAGAGTTTCTCTCTTAGGAAGAGCTGGCAAACCTCTTGAATAATCTGCTGACTTCCCAGATTCTGTTGCATCTTTCTTCTATAATTCCATCTATCTATCTTCCATTTAACTCTAAATTTTTCATTTAATTCCTGCTTTCTATGTTTGTGTTTATGAGAAATTGAGTATGTGAAATGAGGTCATAACAAGTTTGGTATCTGAGCAGTGAGTTTTGGGATGGCTGGGAAGAAAGGAGACGAAAGAATTGATGTGTTGGAAGAGAAGATTAACCAATTTCAGAGAGATATCAGAGTTGTTAATGAGGGGATAACAAACTTCCATCTCCTTGAATAGAATATGGCGACGATATTTGACAGATTGGAGGATATGGCAATGGAGTTTTGGGAAACCCAGAGAATACTACTTTATCGACAACAAAGAAGTCTAAGACATCCATAAAAGGATGAAGTAAAGGAACATTGATGCCACCTCCTATGACTCGAGGCTTGGTCATTGGCAAGACCCATAGGGGAGAAATTAGAATACCACAGAGATACCGATGTTTGATAGCGAGATGACCCAAATGGATGGACCTTCAAGGCTAAGCGATACTTCTCATTGAACTACATGATTAAAGCAAAAAGAATTTGAGTTGGTAGCTGTGTGTTTCAAAGGGCAGGCACTAGCTTGGTTCCAGTGGGAAGATCATCACCTACTGATGCACAATTGGGAAGAGTTGAAAGCATTGTTGCTGGACTGGTTTTGATCATCTTAAGAAGGAATAAGCTATGAAAAATTCTTCCCGTTGAAACAAGCCGAAACAGTGAAGGAATATTGTTGGCAATTTGAGATGTGGGCTTCATCTCTTCATGGTGTATTTGAGAATATATTACATAGTGTCTTTGTGAATAAGCTTAGACCAAACACATGGGTTCAGGTTCGACTATTGGAACCTAGTGGGTTGGTTCGGTTGATGGAAGTGGCTCAAAGGGTAAAGGATTATATGTTCACCTTAAACAAACCAAGGGAGGAACAATTTTGGAAAGGGAATGTACATGAAGCCTAACTTAAATTTAAAGCCACAAAGTTCTTTTATCCCTACAACAACTCCTATATATAGTGACTGAGCAGCCAACCCAGGCTTTAACACCTTCTTTTAAATGGTTGACAGCTATTGAATTGCAGGTAAAAAGAGATAAAAGACTATTATTGTTATGATGAAAAATTTTCCTCATGACATAAATGTCAATTCAAAGAGCTACATGTCTTGGTAGTTTAGGAAGAAGGGGAACTTTAGTTGGAAAAGGTGGCAATAAAGAAGGGAACTGTAGAGGAAATAAAGCTAATCTAGAGGTGGTGGAATTCTTATGAACTCAATAGTTGGCCTAACCTCACCTAAAAACATAAAATTGAAAGGGATGATTGGAAAGGAGGAAGTGACTATGATGATTGACCCCAAGCTATTCACAATTTCATTTCAAAGGTTTTAATTAGGAAAATAGGACTATCAGTGGACAACATTAAGGGGTATAGTGCTTTTGGATTGATGATCCCATCAAAGGTGCAGGAGTTTGTAAGGGAAGAGCTCTATCAATGCAAGGGATTGAAGTAGTGAAAATTTTCCTCCCCCTAGACCTCGAAGGGTTTGATATGGCGTTAGGTATGCTGTGGTTGGAAACCTTAGGGCAATCAAGTTTAATTGTAAAGCCTTGACTTTAGAATCCAAAGTGGATGGTAATAAAGTAGTTCTCCAAAGAGATCTTAAGTGCACTCTCACTTTTTTCAAATTCTATTTCCAATGAAATTCCTAAGGAATTGGATAGTTTCCTTAATGAGTCTCGAGCAATGTTTTAACGTGTCACCTGGATTACCTCCTAGTAGGTGAAGAGATCATGCAATTTTTGTTAAGGATTGAAGCCAACCAATTAGTGTTTAACCCTATCGATATATCCACAAATGCAAAAAGATGAAATTGAAATGTTAGTCCAAGAATGCTAGCAACTAATGTAATTAGAGCTAGCAATAGTCTATTTTCCAACCTAGTTTTATTGGTAAAGAAGAAAGATACTAGCTGAAGGTTTTGTATGGATTATAAGGCACTCAATCAAGCCACAGTCCTAGATAAACATCCCATTCTAATGATTGATAAGCTTCTAAATGAATTCAGATATCATCAAAAAAGGGTTAAACCTGAAGATTTGCATAAGGCAGCCTTCCATGCACATGATGGGCACTACGATTCCTGGTAATGCCCTTTGGTCTCTCTAACGCTCCCTCAACTTTCCAAGCTCTGATGAATGACATTTTTAGGAAGTATTTGAGAAAATTAAGGGTGTGTTCTTTTTTGAATTATGTGTTTTTGTTTTCAAAATGATTTGAAAAATGAATTTCTATGATTTAGAGAAACTATTTTACATAAAGGATATGCGTTTGGAAATGAATTCATAACATGCAAATTTAAAAATGGTTTTAAGAATATGTGTTTGGAAATGAATTCTTGAACTGAAATTTTGAAAACAAAAACAAGATATGTGTTTAGAAATTAATCATTGAAATCAAATTTTGAAAACAAAAATATAAAATGCGTTTGGAAATGAATCCAAAACACTTGTTCTTACAAATTGTATAAATAAAAGGATTATTAACAAATAATATTTTAAACTAAATGCATGCTCCTATTATACATATTGTTAACAAATAACAAATGCTTAATAAACGGGTTGCGTTACTTTGATTTTTATCGATTAGGTTTCCTTTCCGTTTCCAATTTTTAGTGAATTAGAATTAGGTTTCAATTTTAGAAAAATTGAAAAAATGGACACAATTAGGTATGCCTTGTGTCGAGTGTCGGTGTAACGCCCCAAAATCGGAACACAAATATCGATAAAATCTAGGAAATCATTAATAATAAATCTCTAAACAATACTTCAATAATCCTTCTTATTAGAAAAAATGAACCGAATAATACATTTAATGTCTCTCTAATCAAAACAAAGTCTAACAATCTAAAGTTCCAAACACAATTGTAAATAAAAAAAATAATCTGAACTTTAGTCTCGACATCAACCAGCAAGTCCAACCACTAACTTTCAAGACTACTTTGCAAAAAGTTGGAGACGAGGGGTGAGCCGTCAACTCAGTAAGTAAAATCATACACGACCATTAGTATCTTAAAACAATTATACAAATATCATATCTTAATAAAAACGGAGTCATAAGCATTTGTAACATTTACGATCAAAGAAGTCATTCACAATCATTAGAGATCAAAAAGACATTTATCGACTCATGTCACATAGTGTCACCCGTAATCCCGGTGATCCGGCCCAGAAATATGTCACCTGTAATCCCGGTGACCCGGCCTAAAAGTATGTCATCTGTATCCCCAGTGACCTGGTCCAAAAGTATGTCACCTGTATCCCCGGTGACCCGGTCCAAAAGTTGTGTGCACACTAATACCACAGCTGGGTTCAGAATTCATAACAATATTCAGATACTATGGACAATGAGTCAAAACATTCAAGAACCATTTCAAATGACATGATATTCAAAGTACATATACAAATAACTTTTCATAGATAATAATAGATTCGTCAAAAGTTCCTTTCACTATAACGGTTTTTAACATGAAAACAGTTTTTTGAGAATCAATTTAAAAGCTTTGCTAAAACTCTAATTCCACAATTTATATTCTAAAACAGAAAATAATCCATATGATATCACATAAAAATATTTTTTTTAACAAATCAAAATATTTATTAAGAGCATATTACACTTTAATCAGAGTACATGTATGATGTTACTTACCTTGATCGATCCAAAAAGGCAAATATCCTAACTCCTACTCATCCAACGATTGTTCTAAGACATAACCAAAAAATATCTTGATAAATTCATAATCTCAAAACCTCAAATGTTCTACAAAATTCCCTTAAAATTCCTAAACAAACCGTTCTGCCTAAGTCAGATACCCAGAACAGAGGTCATTCCAGAAATTTTAGAAAATTATATCCTAGTCCGATTAACCTAGAATTTTGCAGAGGAGAACTAGACACATAAATTATTCAACTGAAAAGTTTTCAAAGAAAATCATGTTCGGAAACTATTTTTAAATGATTTTCGTTTTCTGCCAGTCAATCCTATCCAGAATTTTCAGATTAAAACGTTTCAAACTCAAAATTTTGTAAAAATTATTCTACACGTTTAAAAATCATGAAAATTTACAGAAACGTATATATCATCTTGAAGAAGCACCATATAAAATTTGAGGAATTTCTGACTCTCTAGCTTATGAAAAAAATTTCTAAAATTCGTAACATCCAGAAATCACAGTATTTTTTAGGTTTTCAACAGAGAGTTCAAAAATTTGTAATAAATTGAAATCTTAATATTTTTTGTGAAATAAAATTTTACACGTTCATATATGTCTATAAGAAAATATAAAAAAAATCAGACTGAAAATCGAATTTTACGTATCCTAATAAATTCAAAAATCCTAAGCTGTTCATTAATCCTCTGCAGAAATCTTAGCACAAATCTAGGCAACAAAAATAATTCTAGTAAAGATTATTAAATCAAACTAAAAGAAATATAATCTTACCTTGAAATCTCTGAGTTCCAAAGCCTCCCCTAAATTTTTACGTTAAAAACCCTATTTGCAATATTATAATATTGCTTATATACTAGATGCGGTTAAGGTATTCTAAAAGAGATAAAACTTCAAATTTAAATATAAATAAAACTCTTTTTTTTAATTATAATCCTTGTCCAACTCCCACAAAGACTTTTATAGCCCAAAAAAATTTACGGTTGTTACAGTCGGATTATGTCTGTGTTGAGTGTCAGATTATGTCGGATTCATAATTGGACACTCGGTATGTCTTGTGTCGAGTGTCGGATTATGTCTGTGTCGAGTGTCAGATTATGTTGAATTCATAATCCGACACTCGGTATGTCTTGTGTCGAGTGTCAGATTATGTCGGATTCATAATCCGACACTCGGTTTGCCTTGTGTCGAGTGTCGGATAATGTTGGATTCATAATCCGACACTCGATATGTCTTGTGTCGAGTGTCAGATTATGTCTGTGTCGAGTGTTGGATTCTGTCTATGTCGAGTGTCAAGTTTCATCGATTTGCTTGTTTTTGCATTGTTTTTTTGTCGTGTCATATAATAATGGATATGAATTGATAAATTAAACAACTGTAAAACAAAGAATGTAGGAGTAAATTTATATGTGTTTAACATTGGATGTAGCAGCCGTAAAGGAAAAAGAAACAAGAAAAAATCAAAAAATAGAGGTAAAAGTAGATCTATGGCGTCTTGCAAGTGTGGACAGCAAACACACAAAAAAGGCAACTAATAGGATGAAAAAACTACTGCAATATAATCTCTTTCCCAGCTCAATAACGATCTACAGGGTTGATTTTAGAGCCAAGGTGAATGAAGGTGGAGATCAACTTGAGAGTAGAAGAACGAGATGCGGTACAGGCGAGAAAGGACGAAATGCACTACAGAAAATGAAGAGAGCGAATGAGGAATTACTTTTGAATTCGCCAGCACAGTAAACGAAAATATATATATGGCAACGCACTGTTTATGTATTTAGGGACAAAATTAGGAGCAAAAACGAAAATATGTTGGTTTTATGAAAATGAAATTTGGAAACAAAAAGAACAAGTATCTCCCGAATTCCAACACGTTGAAAACAGAAAAAACTGAAACGGAAACGTAAAAGAACACAAGCTAATTTGTTTGTTTTTCTTTGATGACATTCTACTATACAGTCTTGGAAGATAACATAAAACATTTGACAATTGTATTAAGGATTCTTGGAGAAAAGCAACTATCTGCTAATCTCAAAAAATGTTTGTTTGCTCAAACCAGATTGGCATATCTTGGGCATATCATTTCGGTTGAAGGGATAGTTTTGATAGTTCTAAAATTGAGGTAATGCAACAGTGGGCAACACTTGAAAATTTGAAGGAGTTAAGGGGATTTCTTGGGTTGGATAGCATACTATAGAAAGTTTGTAGCTGGTTATGCACTTTGGTTTTTCCTTTAACAGAGTGGCTTAAGAAAAGACATATTTGGATGGAATGAGAAAGTTGAAGAAGCCTTCGTCAAGCTTAAAAAAGCCATGACTATAGTTCCTATTTTGGCATTACCAGACTTTACTCAACCTTTCTTTATTTACATTTATGCTTTGGGAGAAGGGATTGGAGCATTGCTAATGCAAGGAAAATGTCTAATTGCTTATTGCAACGATTGAAATCAGTCTATGAAGGGGAGTTGATAGCTATAGTGTTAGCAGTCCAAAAATGGAGGCCTTATCTATTGGATAAGAGATTTGTGGTTAGAATTTACCAAAGAAACCTTAAACACCTTTTAAAACAAAGGTTGGCCAATGTGGAGCACCAAAAATGATTCTATAAATTACTGAGGTTCGACTTTGAAATAAAATACAAGCCTGGTCCGGAAAACAAAGCTGCAGATGCCTTGTCAAGACACTCAGAGTTCACTACCCTATCACTATCACCCTCTTTTAATTCTGAAAAAAATACAAAAAGAGATTGCAGAGGATGAAGAATTAAGTAGGCTTAAGGAATCGATTTCAGTAGGCAAATCTAACTATGAAGGATATGTAGTGGTTTAAGGAAAAATGTTGTATAAAGGGTTTCTCTTGCATAAGCAATCTACCTTAATTCCCAAATTGCTAAAAGAGTTTCATGATAGTCTCGTTAGGGGACATTTAGGATTGCTGAAAACTACTCAACGAATCTCTACTAAATTATATTGGCCTATCAGTACCTGGCCCTATAACTAGCAGGACTTCTTCAATTTATATCCATTCCTAATCAGATTTGGGACGATATTACCATGGATTTTATTAAGGGATTGCCAAAATCTGAAGGGTATGGTACTATTCTTGTTGTTGTAGATAGATTTGATAAATATGAGCACTTCATGGCTTTGAGATACCTTTTTAATGCTCAATCAGTGGCTATTATCTTAGTTAAAAAAGTTGTAAAACTTTATGGAATTCCATGCTCAATCATCATTGACCGAGATCAAGTATTCTTAAGTTTATTTTGGATGGAATTGCTTAAAGTGCAAGGCACTGTACTCAAACATAGCACAACTATCATCCCCAAACTAATGGCCAATTGAAAGTAGTTAACCACTGCCTAGATACTTATTTAACGTGTTTTATGGTAGGAAAACTTTAGCAGTGGGTGAAATGTCTTCCTTGGGCTGAGTATTAGTATAATAATTTTTAACAATCTTCAGTTAAGTCCTCCCCATTCAAGCTCCTATATGGAAGAGATCCCCCTCCATTGGTTTGCTATGGACAAAATTCCACAACTGTCTCCATAGTAAAGCGATTGCTAGAAGAAGGAGATGCTATATTAGATGAATTGAAATAGAATTTAAAGGAAGCCCAAGACAAAATGAAGGGGGAGACAGAGATGTAGGGAAGTTCAATTTCAAGTAAGGGACGTAATTTATCTTAAATTATAGACCTACAAACAACAATCTTTGGCTATACATAGAAATAAGAATCTTAGCCCATGTTACTATGGGCCATATCTAATGAAAGCTAAGGTTGGACAAGTTGCCGACCGATTGAAATTACCAGATGGTTCTACAGTGCACCCAGTTTTTCATGTCTCACCCTTCATTCCTTCCCAACTCAGTGTTATCATGGAATCGGTAGTTGAACCAGAAATTGTATTGGGTGTCCGCTGGAAACAAGGAAGATAGGAGCTACAACCAAAGTTCTAATTAAGTGGAAAGACTTGCCTGATTTTGAGGCTATTAGGGAGCAATATGATTTAGTTAAAGATCAATTTCCTAGTTTTCACCTTTAGGACAAGGTAAATATTTGGGCAGGGGGTAATGATAGACCCCCAATCCAATTTACTTACTCTAGGCGCCACAAACATAATAGGAAGAGAGGCGCAAAGTTGCAAATTGAGAAGATCGGTGGGGGTATTCCTTTATTTACTATGTTGAGGTGTAGATAAAAAGGCTGTGAGAATTAGATATCTTGTCTAGGGAAAAGTGCAAAGTTAGTACGAAATAAGAGGGAGGAAAATAGGAGGTAGAGGGCATTCAGCTCTTTGGGTGTTTTGTGAGAGTTTCTCTTTGAGGGAGAGTTGACAAACCTCTCAAATAGTCTGCTAATTTCCCAGATCCTTATGCATATTTTTTTCGCAATTTTATTTATTTGTTTTCCATTTAACTCGAAATTTTCTATTTAATTCCTGTTTTTTATGTTTGTGTTCATGAGAAACTGAGTATGTGATGTGTGGTCATAACACAAATCTATCAAGATACCCTTTTTGGCATTGAAAATCTGTGTATAAATTTGGCATTTTAAAATTGAATTGGTTAGGTAATAAAATGAATTAAAATTTAATTAGTCAATCAAACTAAACTAGGGTTTGCAAAATCTTAAATGATCCTCTGACTTGGTTATCTTTTTACATTTCTGCAATAAGTTTGACAAACCAAAAAAAAAATGATTGTATGGAAAATAAAAAAAAAAAGATTTACAAATATATTGAATAGTCGTACATAGGACATGTCAACTATAATATCCACTTATAGTTTCTTATGAATTTTATTTTTTAAAACAACGATCCTGAAATATAAAATAAAATTCATATAAAATTTTGAGTGATATACAATCAAATCTAAAAATCCAGTCCATTATGATTTTACTATTTTATCTATTCATTTTCTCATGTTTTAATTGATCCAACTCGTCTTACATATTTAAATTAATGTAATATTAAACTGTAATACTTTTTTAAGGCATATGAACGGAGAAGGCAGCCAAGATCATATGATTGTATATCACATCCAGTTTCTTTACAAACAAAAACTTCTTGAAAGATTAACCTATTTGGCTATTTTTCAACACTTTTTAATAATTTTCCACTGCAAAGCAAGGAACTAATGGTAAGAATTATTGAGCTATAGTACACTTTTATGTGTCATACAAGGTTGGATGATTGACCAGACTTGATTGTTGATGAGAGTGAAGCCACAGCCTCTCCAACTGTCAAGTAAAGGCTATCTGGTCTTCTGAAATCACCAGCTTCATCTGATCTTTGTAATTTCTCCATCACTTCAGCCAGAGGATTCACCAGCACAAGCTGTAAATATGGTAACAGTCAGTCTCAGTGCCTCAATTTGACAATTTCCAAGCATCAGGATATCAGCAACTTATTAAGCCAAAACAAAAACGAGTGAGAGTTAAAAGTTTATTCATAAGCTTGCCTCAACAGCCTTCTTCTCCACTGTTTTCCTTAAATCTTTGAAGAAAGCTACTCCACTTGTGTCTATGGCACTGACAGCTGAGAAATATTTTTTATACTAAGGGTTAGTCCAATACAAATTATGACTTCTTGACCAGAAGAAAATGCTTGAATTACAGGCTGCAATGTATTTGTTGTTTCAGTAGATAACTATGCAAGACTAACTACAAATTAACACGGAAGAGAACTTATGAACTTACCTGACATATCTAAAATCACAAATCTAAGGCTTGACTGCTTTTTCAAATCTTCTTCTGCTTCATATTCTTCAATCCACCGCAAAATCCTTTGCAACAAACGATGATTATGAGGAAACGGAGAACACAGGACTAGAATCATTTCATAAGCAGGCATTTTGTTAATAAGGTTTCTCAAGTCAAGTGATACCTTTCATTTAGATATGTGGTATTAGCAAAGTTGATTGGAGCTTCGATGCTTAGAATGAGGAAACCAGGAATGCTTATGGCTTCCTTGTAATGGTGAAGATTCCTGTAAATATCTGTCCCACGTATGTTTCCCAACATAACTGTTTTTGGCCTTGTAATCTGTAGGAGGATCTTGAAAATTGATATGCCAACCTGACCATCCACATCATGAGCACAGCATCTTATATGTAACACATCCTGCTTCAACTTTATTACAACCAATTCAAATATTGTCCAGAGGTCAAGGAAATTGTGAACTTACTGCAATTGCAAGGCCTTCTTGGACAGAGATGAAAATAACACCAAAGAACGCACATAACATAACAAGAAAGTCATATTTATCAATCTTCCAAATTTGATAAGCAGCCGGGAGATCAATGAGGCCAACCACTGCTGTCACTATGATGGCACCCAACACAACATTTGGTGTGTACTGGAATAGTGGCATGAGGAATAGGAGGGTCACCATAACAGTTACCGACATTACTACATTTGATACTGCTGTTTTAGCTCCGGCATTGTGATTGACAGCAGACCGAGAGAAAGCACCTGAAGTTCAAATTTCTATTAGAACTACTTCAGGTCATGTGTCTCTTCAATTGCTTATTGGTTAAACATAAATTAGATGTCCACCTGTTGTAATGTAGCATGAAGTGGAGGAGCCAACCATGTTCATTAGCCCAATAGCCATCATTTCCTTGTTACCATCAACTTTGTAGTTCTTAAGAGCTGCAAAAGTCCTTCCCACTGCAATTCCCTCCTGTTTGATACAAAGTCCGTTCAATACAAATGGTAAATTTGGTTTCTAGTTCTGCAGAGAATATGATCGCATGTATCAAGCTTCAATGAGAGACTTTTATTTGGTTAAGGAAAAAATGGTGAACCGGTAATACAGCATATATCAAGATTGTTTGGCTACCTAGTAAACTCCTTCTCCTTCATCAACCTCAGCTGACTTTATCAAGTTCTAATATCATATATGCAATTATAGCTCTAATATCATAAGCATTGTCTGATGTTTGTCTATTTTAAAGAGCAAGGCTTATCAAGTGGCGAGCAAGCCCTTTCGCTCAAAGCTTCCTGAGCTAATATATTTTGCTTTCTAGATCAACAATGAGGGAAAGCTTTACAGTGGGAAAAGCCTTATACCTTCCAAGTTTGACAACGCTAAGGGTGTGTTTGTTTGTGTTTTTTGAGTTTTTGTTTTTAAAATTTAAAAAGAATACGTTGTTGGTTTTAAATTTTTTTGAATTTTAAGAATCATATATGGTTGATATTCATTTAAATACATTAAAAAGTGTGCATTTTCATAAAACAGTTTTTGAAGTTTAAACAAACACAATGTCACTATACCATAGAGACAGGGCACATCTGTTCCATTAATGTCAGCAGCTATGGCTATTTTCCATATCCCCTGCTGAATTGTTAATGACTCTGACCAGCCAACTCTTGGCCATGCATATCAATAAATTTCTATATACTGCTTAATGTGAAACAATGTTGTTGCGACCATTCATTGTATACATATTTTGTGATGAAGACTTCATGATGCATGGCTCCACTTGACACCTAGCTAATTGATTTATTGAAGATGCGGTTCAATCTCTGACATTTTTAATGCAAATTTAAGTTTACTGTATAGTTTATTAAATTTTATAAGTATACTGCTCTTTTATCAGTCTCGCAAGTTGCAAGGCCATAACTGCTGAAGTATCAACTTTCTTGTTAAGTATTAGTTTCATTTCCTCAGAAGAAAGATACATAATACCATAGCAAACATTATTAGAAAGGAGCAAAATCAAACTTACAGTGAGGGAAATGATGCCAGTAACAAGCCCAGTTTTCATTACCAGTCCCAAATGGCTTCCATGAAACCACAACATGTTCCATGAAGGGGGATTTAATCCTTCTTGCAGTTTTCCAATCTTTAGGATAAAACAAATCAATATTGAGATAACATTACTACAATGGATATCGAGCAAATTTATCAGGCGAAATTTTTTTTTAAAATAAAACGGGTATATGAGTTGTTATCTATATATCTGTCCAATAAAATTGTATCATATATATATATATATATATTTTTTTTTTCTTTTTTCTTTAGCCCACTTAAAATTTTATTAGACAAATGTTCGGAATCTTTCATATACATGTCATTATGTAGGAAGAAGAGACTTACAACGCTGATGCCATGATGTTGAGCTCTGAATGCAAAAACGATTAGCGTAGAGAGGATCACAGACAAAAGAGGAGCTCCAGCTGAGACCCAGAAGAGTTTTGGTTTCTTCATGCCCTGCAATTGCAATTGCATGACAGTGGCACACAACTCAATAATATGGGTAGTCAATATGCAAATGCAATCAATTGGCAGTGCCATTTAAGAAGAAATTAACTGTAGACTACTTCTACTAGTAGTGGCATTGATGCTGAACCACAACAGCCATGAGCGCAAGCCATTTCATTTGGTTGGGACAAACAAATTTCATGCATGGTCCAGGACCCAGATGTTAATGTGGCTTGATCATCACTCTATAAATGACTGAAGTTGTTGATAAATAAAAAAAATCTGAATAAATACCAAGAACCTGCAGTTATCTTTTGACCTTATGATAAGTGAAAGGCAAATTTCATGCTACTAAATCATACTAATATTTATGAAGCGACAATTGATTGTATTTTCAGATTTCAAAATAAAAGAAAAAGGGAAAAGTAACCAAATCTTGGGACGTGTAATAAAATTTCAGACTCTAGTTTTTCTGTGTATTAGTCAAATTTTGAATTGTCAAGTAAGGTATCACATTGTCAACACCTTGTTTTTTGAGGCTTGCTGTATTTTGCCTCTGAACCAAATAAATGGCGAGCAACCCCACGTGACGGGTCACATCTTAACTTAACGTTTGACTATAGCTTAGAGCACTACTTTAACTTGCCTAATTTTTAAATTTTTCTCTAGGTAAATTGGTTAGATTTTTTGTCTTCATAATTTTAAGGTCATATGCTTGTAATTCCACCCATAAAACTTTATTAAGATGAAAAATTTTTCCACTTTTCACCATTATTCAATATTGAAATTTTGATTTTACCCTTGAATTAGTAGTATAAAAAATTAAAATCAAAAAGGAAGAGAAAAAAAAATCAAGGGTAGTTTTCATATATTTCTCAAACTTTGGAGGGAGAATAATAAAGACTCAAGGAAGGATTTGCAATTTATTTATTTATTTTAAGCAGTATTCAATTGTCATTATATAATATTTTCAAGGAAATTTCTATCCCAAAATTTAATTACAATTATGTAAGCTATGAAAACTAAGGGACGTTGTTAATTAATTAATGGTCATGAAAACTGTTAAGCATTTAGAATAAATAAATAAAAATTAATTTATAAAGAATTAAAGAGAAAACACTATTTTTAAGGCATCAACTATTATATTTTCATTTGTTTATTTGGAGTAATTACATAGATCAATCAAATTAAACAACCTTTTAAAAAATGAATCAAATATTGAAAAATTTAAATATCACATTCACAACTAACAAACTAATACATAGACAAACTATTTTATTTTTTTTTGCTACCGATTATTTATGGTTTAGTGTCAGTCAAATATTTACTAGTTTGTCGATCTTGATGTTCCATATTTAACAATCTTTAGTATTCAATACAAAAAAAAAAAAAAATCTAATTAACTTATCAAATTTATGATTAAAACATCTAAAATTTCAGTCAACAATGATTCTTCAAACACTTCCTTGATTTTGTTTGCTTTCCACGATTGTTTCTTTTAATTTTCGAAGGAAAGAATGAAACTCGAAGCTTTGTGGGTAACAACGTTATTTGACTTTGACCATACCAATCAAAAGCAACCAAGTCACATTATGGCACATGTTATTCATGCACACAATTGGGTATTATACATCATTGAAGTGCCTGGTTGCTAGGCTAGCTAGGTGTAAAACACCTACTGAATATAGATGATTGTAACCGTCTATAATAAATATACTGCTATTAATATTATTGTCCTTTACTCAGATGGTTTGTTTCTCTTGATCTCCGGTCACAATAATTAAATATTTTCTTAATTTTCCAATTTATTTCCTAATTTTTTTAATTAGTATTTAATTGAAATGTTATTTGATTGAAATCGAATAAAAGAGAAGAGAAGGAAAAAAAAAAAACGTACAACATGTCTTGCCAGGAGAAGGAACACTAGAAAGCAAAATCCCATCAGTATTGTCTGCCACGACCACTGCAAAAACGACATTAATGCATAAGTGATTGTTAAATGATAATTCTTGGATGTTGATTAAGTTATTGACTTGGTGGATGTGTAACAAATGAACCTTTATAACTGGTTTGAAAGATTTATAATTTGATAGTATTTTTTTATTAAATTAAGCAAGATTTTTGTGATATGAGAGGTGTTGATGATGTCAAAGAAGACTTTTTGAAGGACTTTTGGAAAAAGTAATGTTTGTTTAATGAAGGTTTTGGCTTAATTATCTGGTTAAAACAGATAAATGATTATAAATTTGTTATAATTTAAGTTAAAAATTTAATCTACAAGCTTTCCATTTAAAATAAAGTAATATTTTTAATATGAATATGATACTATTGTTATATTACCTCATTAATGTGGTGGAAAACGGAGCTCATTACAGGAACTAAACCCATTTGTTTGGTGAAATGAGTGATTCCAAGGAGGCTTTTCAGCTGTTGCAGGGAGACTATAATGGCAGCTCCAGCCATGAATCCAATCAGAATGGCCTTGGAAAGAAAATCAATGATAAATCCAAGCCTGTAAAGAATATAAAATAAATGAATTAACATCATGAAACATCAAAAGGGTTGTCGAAGAAATGAAGTAAATAAGTTGTAACAAAAAGATTGGGACTGGTAGAGCTTCACCTTAATAGACCTAGAGAAGCTTGGACAAGGCCAGCAAAGAAGGTTGCTGTAAACGCTAGTTGAAGAAACAACAGAGGGTCTTTGTTGGGAGATACTTCTTGGCCAAGCATGGAACCCAGTATAAGAGAAGCAATAGAAACTGGCCCTACTGCAAGATCCCTGGAGCTTCCAAGCACAGCATACACAAGAGGGGGCACAAAGCTGGAATCTGAATATCGTAATAAATTTAATCAAACAGTTTGTTTTGCAACTTTGTTGAAGCGAAGAAGTTTACAGAAACGTTCACTTGGAAGGAGGAGAAAAAAGATGTACTCACAGAGACCGACTATAGGAGGCAGACTGGCAAGCTTAGCATAACTGATACCCTGAATTGAAATTTGAAGGTTAAATGGAAAGATAAACATAAATTCTAGTGAAATGAATCCAAAAGAGTTGTTGAAGAAACCCAAGTTTGGTTATTTACCTGAGGAATGGCTAAGCTGGCAATAGTGAGGCCAGAGATGATATCAGATTTGAAGAGTTTGAGGCTGTAATTTGGACCCCATTCAAGGATTGGGAATATGTATTGAGCTGCAAGCATCCACTTCTTCCTCAAAGGTTGTCCTTTGAATTGGCGCAAAGGGTCATCAGGAAAGAAGGTTTCTTTGAGCCTTGTTTTGAGCTTGTGTATGGTGCTCCTATGGGGTGGTGGAACAACCTTGTGCACCTCCATTGTTGTTATTTCTAGGCTGCACTGATCAGGTTGCATGTTGCTGCTGGTATTTGGCTCCATGGCTGAAAATATAACCTGTTGTGCCTTGTTTCATTTGCTCTGCGATCCTCTGTTTTTATGTGTGTTTAGCCCTCCCATCAATCAATTTCGCCGAGACCGCTACAAAACAAACTAGTACTTGTCTACTAAAAAGAGCACTAAAAAGCTAGAGAGGGTTAAAGGGTCTGGTTCAATTCGAACCTTATCAATATGGTGGTAATTTATGTTTTTTATTTGAGCCCACTTGCTTTCTTTTGCCTCTTAATATGCATAACGCAGTGTACGTGCAAACTTCTCATACACAAGGTAAATAGAGACTAGAGAGTGCTGACATTAATCAGACTGGCTGAAATCTGGCCATTTGGCAGTTGTGGAAGGCCAGAGCTGGCATGTTTTGAAGAACATTAATGCCTTGGATTTGTTCGGTTAAATGCATTTCCAAAATAGGGATGTGCACATCTCGAAGATGGTCATGATTTTGATGATGATTGCGGTAAATATCTACTGTGTTGAGACTTTGAAAATTGCCCACAGAAAGAGAGTCGGTTTCTGCAGCACCGCGCGTGGTGGGTCGGTCACTGCTCCGCATACATATTTTCTACAACGTGCCTCACTTTGATGCCATTGTTTTGGCTCCTATCATAAATACGGAGCTTCAATTAAGGGGAAACAACTTTCAATTGTTGAAGATATGGTCAAGTGATCACTTGCTTTTGATGCGCCTATGCAAAAAATATCACGAATAGTGACTGGTGACTAGCCATGTTGAATATGTTATTGCATGTCGTCCTCCTCCAAATAGTAAAATAATCATCATATTCATATGGGTCATCATACTTCATCGAATTGGTCAAATACAAACTTCTGTACTTTTAAGAAACTACGATCTCTTTGTAAAATTTCTAATCACATTAGAGTACTTGATCGATTGTAGGTTGTATTATGAAGTTTCATGGAGATTGGAGAGATTCTTACTTTATATTGTTATTATCAAGATAAAGAGGGTTACCAGTTATATATGCCGCACAATAATTAATCAAAGCTAATGGGAAATGAAGTCGAGTAATTCAAGTTTGGTTTAATTATGTCTTCAATAATAATGCTTAAGGTATTGCAAGAGAATCATTGCCTTCTTTTCTTTTTTCAGGATTTCGAAACTCGAAAGGCACTTCTCTTTGCAGTAAAGTTATTTAACAAGAAGTTAGACCCAATTGGCTATGTGTGACCCACCCTAAACTTGGCTTGATTGTTTCATTCCAAAACCGACCCTATTAGGACCTAATCATCCTATTCTAACCACCACTATGCCTCATTGATAGGACCAATATCCAATCCGACTAAAGCCATGCATAATAGATAGGGTAACTATTCTACCTTTAATTAGCTTCCTTGAAGTTTCATCAAATATTAAATTCCATCTATAAATTTAATAAAATGATAATTTTATTAAATTTGCTATTAAATTCGTAATCTTTATAATGTAATGTTTTTCATCCCAATTCTTATCCGAATCGAACATCCCAAATAGTGTGATACTAATTTAGAACTACAACATCACTACATCACTAATCGTACCATCGCACGATCTATTTTGTAATCACTAATTAATTTTATATCACTTGGAATGTAAATTTGTGATCATAAGCATTAGTCATACTAAAAGTTGAAATTAAAGGGTGAAAGAGAAAATGATGGGAAGTTTTCTGTACATTTCTTAAACCATAGGGGGGAATTGGACATTGTCTTAATAGATAAGTGGCCTTAAAGCCTAGCTACTTTTTTTATTTTCTCTCTTCTTAGAAGAAAAAAATTGACAATGATTCTTGAAGGGAGGATGATATTTTTGGCTTCTAAAGGAGACTCCAAAATGGTATGATAAGAAGAAATAAAGGACAAAATTTGAAAGGGGTAAAAGTGGGAGTAATCATTTACTAATAGAAATTAATTAAGGAATGTCATTGTAAGACATAAAGTGGAAACCAAGAAAGAAAGAAAGAGGAATCAAAATGACATGAAGTGAAATGAAATGAAATGAAGATGATGATGACGATTTAGTTTAGAGGTGCTTGTCATTCTTTTTATCTACTCTTGGTTAGCCACTCAATCTTGCAATGGATCCACTGTATTGTGGGATTAGCAGTCTAAATGTGCCACTCAAAGTTGGGCTAATCTTTTTAATTAAATATTCGGTGTAGGGTTTGACATATATAGAGACATAATAATAGCTTATAAAAATTAGATGCTTAAAATTAATCCTGTAAGTTTGGAAGGGATGAATTTAGATTTATAATATTTTTATTTTTTTTTCAAAAGAGATCAATGTTAAGTGTTTGAGAATCATACAAGGTAGCATAGGAATATCTATTAATCTCTCTCCTTAAAAGCCCCGAATCTCTTTTTGATTGATTTCTTACTAATTTGAGTATTAGAAGTATTATGTTTACAATTTGATGTGTCTTTAGATAAATAATTAATCAATCCAACTTCCATCTAATTTATTAATAATTTATTTTAAGGACTAAAAAAAGCTCATAAGTGTATTATTTAATGGTTATAATTCATGGATATTGATTTCTTTCGATGAACAAGTCAATCATTACCTAAAAAATTTGTGACTACTTTGATACCATGTGGAGGATATGAGTCCAATTATTTGTGAAGTTATGAGCCCTTAGTAGATTTTGATATCATATCATATTGAAAACTCTGAATCGATGTGGTACCTTATGTTCACAACTCTAATACCATAACTTGGTATCATATTAAAAATAAAAATAATATCATATGAAAAAGCTAAAAAACAGAAGAGAAGATTACCAGAAAAGTGCGTGGGCGGCAGGATTCGAACCTGCGCGGGCAGAGCCCACATGATTTCTAGTCATGCCCGTTAACCACTCCGGCACGCCCACTTGGTGACAGTGACAGTAACATAAATCTACTATAATTTCTCATAAAAGGTTTATTGGACCAAAAAAAACAGATTCCGGAATTTCAAAATGACCCCACATGGTATATCTCTTCTGGTGCACAAAAGTAGAAGGTAATCCATTGGGAATTTTTTTGAAATTTTTTTTTTCTTTTTCTTAATAGAGTAATGCTACTCATATAAATTATTTATATAAACTCACATATACAAATTGATATGGCATCCCTATATCCCTATATGATCACCACATCACCCATGTTAATTAATGTCATTTATTATTAATATATATTTATAAAATCACTGTATTTATCTATCAAATCACATTATGTCACGTCAGTTTTTATGAGTGAGTTTGTATAAGTAGTTTGTAAGAGTAGCATTACTCTTCTTAATAAAACAAGAAATGCAGCTCTAGGAAACCAAAGCGATTAATTTATCCCAAAAAGTTACCAAGAAAATTGGTTAAATGCCAGACTTATTGGCATGAGCATGCATGTTCAAGGCAAGATTCAAATTTAAGATGAACACAGTTTAAATAATGTTAGGAAAGATTTCTAAACCAGCTTTTCCAAATTTGTGCAAAAGATTAGATATTTAGATAAAGTGGATTTATAATTTGGCAAAGAAAGCAAAAGATACATCTTATATGTGATATTTATGGGAGGCCTTAATTTAAGAGATTTGATATAAAAATAGATTCTAAGGTTCATTTTATATAGCTGAACATTCAAGAATAAATTTTAAGTTTAGGGTATTATTATGTTTCGAATGTTTCTTAATTCAATTATTTCAAATAACAAAAGATATAAATATTTAATACATTCGATCAATAAAATTGTGTCACATACAGATAGGGTACAGCGAAGACTTTTCTTACATAGTGTTATTCACAACTTAATCAAATATATCTGACCAAATATTAGGTGCATGAATCAAATACAATATCTGTGAAGAGTCAAAGCCCCATTTTAGTTTCTTTCTAAACTCAAATTCTTGTTAATATGGTACAAGTTAAGAATTTAGAATTACTCCCACAACACACAAAATGAAGCAGAGGTCCAAATGAATCAATTACTTTTGAAAAAAGAGCCCACAATTGAATTGACATTTGTCCACAAATGGCCCGCCACGCATGTTTCGGAAATGGGAGTTTCTGCTTAATATTTATGCTCTTCAAGCATATCATGATCAATGATTGATCCATACGCCTACTTATGGGAGCAAACTAGTTGATCACAATTTTCCTCACATACGTTTCTTCTAAGTATTTCTAGACACAAATAGTTTCAATGAAATAATCATATCGATGTGGAAATTAGAAGCCGATATTCTATATTTTATAAGAATCGTTAAATAAGATTAGATACTTTCTTTTTTAAGATTCCAATTTAGTGGTTTATAAGTATCGATAACATCAAGGTTATGATATTGTAACACGATGGTAAAGTATATAAACAAGTATAATTCTCAGTGACTTGTGATGGGAGAAGAACAATGGAACATACAAACTTCTTTTTATTGGAAACCATTTTTGGAGGCTTAAAAAACAGGCCATATGCTATTGGGGTGGCAAAGTTATGATGGGATATGACAATAATGTGGTCCTCAAAATGTCAACCATATAAACTTTAAAAAAAAAAAAGTAGCAGAATAAGCTAAGGATTCTCCTTTTATGATAAACTAAAGAGCAAACAATTGGTGGAGAAGATGAATTTGGCTCAAGTCTTGATGGAGCTGCCTTCAACTTCAACTACATCTCTCTGCCATACCCATGACCATGATCATGACCGTGAGCATAATGGTGTGCAAAATTTTTCATTATATAAAAAGGGGTTTGAGAGATAAAGCCAATATGCTAGCTAGTTAAGGTGAGTCTTTGAGTGGAGGTCCCATTCATGGTGGTGTTCACTGGCTGTAGCTGTTATGTACATTGCCTTTTAAAAAAGACAAATTAAAGGAAGAATCTATTATCTGTCAATTGGTGATAAAAGAGACCAAAATTCCCGTGAACTTATCGAGCCAACAAGCAAGCAATTGGGCTTCTGCCTTTCTGGGCACGTGGGGAGTAGTGATATGTTAGGCCTAAGTGTGGTTCTGGTATAGTGGTGAAATGAATCCATATCTTGCTCTTTCTTTCTTTCCTTGGCGTCGACAACATTTAAAACTAGATACAATTAATCATGTTAAATTTCGTTCCATCCTTACTATGTAAAAGTCTTTTACACCCATTTCTTTTTCTCAAAACTTATTCACTACATAAACCTTTTAGCAAATATAAAATTTTATTTTTATTTACTTCATAGACCACTGTAATATAAATTGAAACCTTTGTTAACTTCATATTTTCTAAAATTATTTTCCTAGTTAAACTACTCACCAACCATTAACAAACATCTCCTTTTCTAAGATATCTTTATGCCAACAAAAATCAATAATGCTAGATTTAGCGACTGATTATTTTTTAGTGTAAAGTATGAATTTAACCTATTCTTATACTTCAATATAAACACACATACATACACACACTTAAGACTTAATCTAAGACATTTTCATTTGAATAAAAAAAGCTAAAAATTTTAGTTTTTATCTTAATGCAAATGTTTAAATCATTTATTACTGCTCTAATTCTCTCAAATGCCCTTATAAAATTTATTTATTACTAATTTATACATAGCTTAATATTTTAATTTAGGAATATTATTTTTATTTCTAATTTTATATTATGATTCTCTATACATTTTTAAAATTATTTTACGGTCATTTAGCTTATTTGTATACCAAATTCTTTTAAAAATTAAAAAAAAAACTTTTTTACCCAATTATACACATTTAAATAAATTAAATTCATAATAAATTTTGGTATGCAAATATATTTACTAAGTCAAATAAAATCACAAGTATTGAAAATAATATATGTAAATAGGGATATATTGTTAAATCATTATTTTTCAAACATTTCAATTCAGTTATTAAAATAAAAAAACAAACACATCATTTAGATTTTTATATTCAAACATATTTAAATTTTAGTTTAATTTAGACTTATTTAGATTTCAGATAAAAAAGCAATCACCCCATTACAACCTATAGACAACTCAAATTCTACAACATGATTTGGCAGTTTATATGACAAAATCCTATTGGAGATATAACTTCTCTCATTCTTTTTTGTTTTCCTCCTCCAATGAATTTTTATTATGTAAACTGTCATATTAGGTCGTAGAGTTTGGGTTTTATATATATGTATGTATATATATGTCTAGCACTACTATACAAAAATAGTTAAATGAGTTCTTAAATATCATCTCTCTCTTTCTTTTCATGTATTAACACATATCATCCTTAAGGTTTTTATTAAATACAATATCATCTTGAAGTTTCATAATTATACAATAATATATTTCAATGTTAAAATCAGCAAATACAAAAGCATTGAATTCAGCGTTAGGCACATTGCTCGTTGACAAAGTGATCATGTGCCTTTGCTTTTCTTATTGCATGGTGGTAACTATAATTACCATAGTACTAATCGTCCCTTTAGATTCCTGGCTAGCTGGTTCATGCATGCAGATTTTGTGTCATTTTTTTTTGGTTCTTGGGATAAGAATGATGATCTCCAAAATGCCTTAAGTAAGTATTGTGGAGATTTCTAAATGGAACAAGGAGATTTTTGGTAATATTTTTCATAAGAAAAGAAGACTTTGGACAAAATTGGAAGGGATATCCAAGCAGTGGCTCATCATAGCAAAAATTTAGAAAAGTTAGAAGCTAAGTTGCGAAAGGAATTAGAAGAAGTGTTGTTACAAGAAGAAATGCTTTGATGCCAAAAATCTAGATTAGATTAGATTTGCTATGGTGATCAAAATACCAACTTTTTTCATTCTTCTACGATAGTTAGAAGAAAGAAAAAGACCATGTAAACTAAAGAATTTGGAGGAAGGGTGGATTAAATAGATAGATGATCTTAAGCAAATAGCCCGTGACTAGTTTGCTAAGCTTTGTACTAGTGAGCTGAATTCTCTTGCTTGCAGACTGCCTTTTGATTGCTTTCCTACTTTGAGTGATAATGAGATTAGTTCTCTTAATCAACCTTTTGAGAAGGGACAAATTTGAGCAACCTTTTTTTCAATGTCTCCTTTTAAAGCCCCAGTAAAGATGGTTATCAAGCAGGTTTTTTTTTCAAAAATCGTGGCCAATGGTGGGTTCTTCATTATGTGATTGTGCTTTGAAGTTTTTTAGAACTGGTATTCTACCTCCTGATTGTAATGATACTTTATTAGCTTAGATCCCTATGGTGCAAAATCCTGAATCCATCACACAGTTTAGAGCTATTTCTCTTTGTATCCTTTGTTATAAGGTCATTACTAAAGTTCTTATTCATCATTTGAAGCCGATCGATTCTGTCTGAAATAATCTCTCCTAATCAAAGTAGTTTTGTTCTAGGTTGACAAATAGTAGATGACGTGGTGCTCTTTCAAGAAGCTCCTCATTCCATGGAGTGCAAGAAAGGTAATACAAGTTACATGGCTATAAAGATTGATTTTGAGAAAGCCTATGATAGGCTTCAATGGTCTTTCATAGAGGATACACTACAAGAAATGGGGTTATCTAATGTTTGGGTTAATAGAGTTATGACTTGCATGAAGTCTTCTTCTATGAATTTATTGTGGAATCGTGAGTTACTTCCAGAATTTATTCCCACTCGTGGTATTAGGCAAGGAGATCCTATTTTTCCCTATCTTTTTGTGCTTTGCATGGAACGCCTATCCCATAAAATTAATTGTGATGTTGACAGTGGTAAATGGAAGCCATTGAGATTATGTATAGTCGGGCCTTATCTTTCGCACCTCTGTTTTGCTGACGATTAGGTTCTTTTCTCCAAAGCTTCCATTGACCAAATTCAGGTTGTTAAAAGATGTTTGGAAGATTTTTGTCTTTCTTATGGGCAAAAAGTTAGTGTTTCAAAGACTCAAATTTTCTTTTCTCTAGGTGTTGATCAGATGGACGCTATTCATTTACTATGGATCTGGGCCGCTATTTAGGGGTTCCGACTGTCCACGGGAGAGTGACTAAGGACTTGTACAATTATGTTGTTGAGAGCGTAATTCTAGGCTTGCTCATTGGAAGCGGCAATAGCTTTCTTTAGTTGGGCAGATTACTTTAACAAAGTTTGTGTTAATGTCGTTGCCTATGTGTGTGATGTGAACTTCCTATCTTCGAGCTAGTGTTTGTGAAAGAATTGATAGGATTGTTCACAATTTCATTTGGGTTTGAATCCTGAAGGAAATCGTTTTCGTTTGGTTAATTGGAATATGGTTACTCTTTCCAAAAAGAAAGGTGGGCTGGGCATTTTCACTATGAGAGAGTTGAATCTTACGTTTCTGACCAAAATGGGGTGGAGATTCTTCTTTGATAGGGATGCTTTGTTGGCTAGAATCCTGAGCTTGAAATATTGTGGGAGCTCGTCCACCTCAACTCAATTAAAAAAAAAAACAAAACAAAACAAAAAAACAAAAAGCTAACTCCTCTAGCTTGTGGTGTGGCATGTGCTAAGGAGCTCATCTTCTTCATCAAGGGCTTTCTAGGAGCATTGGCAAGCGTTGTTCTACTTACTTTTGAACTGACAAGTGGCTACCTTTAGGTCCTTTAAACCAACATCTCTTGTGTTCTTTGAATAAAAGAGAGCTGACCAGAATTATTTTAAAGATTATTGGCATGATAATTTGGGCTGGTGATGGATAGAGCTGCTGAATAAGATTCCGAAGTCCAACAAAAAAGCAATTAGTGTCATGTGTGTTTGTAGTAGCTAGCATGAGTACGATTCTTATTGCTAGGAGGGTACTACTTCCGGGAAATTTTCAGTCTCATCCTCGTACGACATGGCTTTTCTTTGGATATGGTAGAGGATAATAATTGGACTAAAGTTTGGAAAATCAAAGTTCCTCAACGTATCAGAAGCTTTGTTTGGCTTATGAGGCATGGTAAGCTCATGGGGAATAGTGAGAGAGTTAAACCAAGGTATTATCAAAACTCTTATTGCCCCATTTGTAATGGTACTCTTGAGACTATTTTGCATGCATTTCGTGATTGTGTTAGGGTGAAAAAAAAATTGGGACAACATTATTAAGCCATCTTCGAAACCCCTCTTTTTTTCTCTGCCTAAAAAAAGTTGGATTTATCTTAGTATTCATGAGACTCAAATCTCCTGTAATATTGGAGATATGAAACAAAATTTGGCTCTTACTAAGCTGCTTTGGAAATGGAGGAATGCTTTTGTCTTTCAGAAATGAATCCCTTCCTATAGATCCAAAGATGAGAATTCTGATGACTCTCATTCATTAGGTTATCATAGTTCATGTAGCAGACAAAATGGTACAGCTCTCTCCTCATCATGATTATCAGCTAATTAGTTGGATAAAACCTGAAAATGGTTGGGTTAAAGTTAACTTTGATGAGCTTTCTAAAGGTAATCTGGGCATAGCTGCGGCAGTATTGATTCGCGATGCTAATGACCTTTGGTTGCTAGTTATGGCCTCAATATTGGTTGGTGTAATGCTATTTTAGCTGAATGTTGGGGTTTGTTCTTTGGGCAGCAATAAGCGAGCGAGATGGGGTTTTGCAAGGTAATAGTGGAAGCTTATTCTACAACAACTTTGTAGATCATTAAAGCCTCTAAAGACATTGTTCGTAAGTGTAGGGGGATGTTGTGTAAGGATTGGGAGATTAAAATGCGACATACACCTCGTGAAGGTAATAGAACAGCGGATGCAATGGCTAATTGGGCTAATGGTTAACCATTAAGATATTAAAAGCTTGAGAAGCCCCCAGTAGTCTTAATAGAATTGAGTAATTCTATTTAGCCCTTACTTTTTGGCTCACTTTACCTCATTTCTAAGCTGACCCCATTAGAAATTTAAAATTGATATTATTTTCTCAATAGACCCTATTTGATTTCTAAACTATCCTTTAATTATTTTTCTCATTTTTGTCATTCTAGTTTTTAAACCATTTAGGGGGAGCAAACATGAAGAAAAAATTATTTTTGCCTGGTACATATCATAACAACTGTTTGTTTTAGATGCTATTATTTTTGTGCACTAATGGATGACTTCTGAGATATGTTGAAAAGGTGTTTCTGTTTCTTCCAAATTCAGAGTCCATCAAGAAGAATGGTAAGATTGACTGAACTAAGGAAGTTTCAATTTGTTTATTAGCAATAAGTGAGGCTGTTTTCTTAACAAAATAGGAGGCAACAGTGGGAGGATCAGATCAATACTAGTCTTAAAGGGAGAAGTTATATTATGTAGTCAAAAGTTTGCCATTTGGGGTAGAAAGAAGGGTGGGTGATTTGATTTCGTAGTACACAACAATAACTCCACAAGTTTCATGGAACGAACTAGAGGGCATGGTGTTATCCCTCTTTAACAACCTCTCCCAAATGCACTGCTACTACGGTTATATTGAATCTCTCAAAGCTTCAATAACAATCTCACTAAAATCTAGATTTAATAAAACTTTCTTGATGACTTGGATCAAGTAAAAAATTCCAAAAAAATAATAGTGTTAATAGTAAAACATCATACAAGATTGTCAGACTTCATAACAAAGTATTTGTTGAACTTTTGTTTTATGGTAGTTATCATCTCTACAATATTTGGGGTTAATTTTATTTAGGGATAAAAATTGTCCAAAAATAATAAATTGAAAATGGGGTCTAAAAAGTTTAAAAGTGATGGTTGAATAGAACTACTTAGTAGAATTTTATTTGTTGATTATGTTGGTGTTGCTTGGCCTAGAGGCTCAAGCTAGTTGTTTTTCCGGGCTTAGTGCCCTCCTCTCATACAAAAAAAAAGGTATTAAATGTCTTATATATATACCCGTTTTCAAAATTGAATAAACTATCTTTGAAAAATTATATCAATTTATTTACAAATCATAAAATTAAAAGTTTTTAGTTTAATGGAAAACATGTACACCAATAGTCATTCCAAAAATCATTATTTTTTAGATAATTTAGGTTTTTAAAATCATTTATGACATGGACTAACCAAAAATCATCATAACTTTTTTAATAAATTGACATGAAATTTTTAACATGAAATGACATGAGATTTTTATTATCACATCTTATATGTGTTTGCACAAATTCTATAAATGTTCAAATTCTTTGGATCAAGAATTAATATATTAAATGAGTAGAAGTAAGGTTGTCAAAATTTATGAAAGGGTAAATAAGACACTTCATTTTCATCCACACGTGGAACTTAAGGTTGAAGGATGTTATTATAAATTTCTAAAATTTTAAGGATAAAGTTATTTATAGCAAATCTCAGAGATGATATTGCCAATTACTCTTTTCCTAGGACTCGTTTCTTCTTTAAATAACATGATGAGTAGGGAATCTTTATCCCTATTGTTTAGATGAGGATTTCTTATTTCATCTCTATTATATTGTCATCAATTTTATCATTTTCATGTCTTTCTTTTCGATAATTTTTTCTAACTAAGAAAGCAGTAAACGACATTTCTTATATTGACATCCTTTTTTGTCATGAGATGAGTCATGGTCCGAGGTAGATGAAGGGTTAGAGCTATCTTTAGCCCAAGGGTGCCTTATGTCACGAGCTTAGAGGTTTGCGCAGCACGCTTGTGCGGTACTTAGACAACTTGATCGAAAGTTGCTAAGTAAGCCTAGTGATTTGCCTTCTCGCTCAAGGAGAAGAGAGGATCGTTGAGCCAAAGAGCTTTGTAGGCAAGAAGAGAAGAGATGAAAGATGGAGACAAGTATTGCTAAGCAAGAGAGCTTTATATTATACAAGAATGCTTGCTTACAACTTTGCTTGTATGCTTTGATTTGCTTGGATTTGCTTGGATTAGCTTGGATTATTTACAAATGAGCATTGGAGGGGTTTTTATAGTGAACCACCTCTCAAATGAATGGCTAAGATCTAATGCATCTAGGGGTCCTAATTCACTCTCATCTACTAAATTATCTAGATATGTACACGAGAGTTTTATCTACTAAATTATCTAGATATTTACAACATACTAAATTATCTAGATAAATACAAGAGAGTATTCTAGAAGATGGACTTGGGCTTGCAAGCTTTCTAGAAGCTAGGCCAAGCCTTATGCATATTTGGGCCACTCTAATAAGCAAATTCGGCGGGCCGTAACATCCTCCCCCACCTAATTTTGCGATGTCCTCGGCGCGCTCTCGTCCTTGTAGCGTTGGATGTGCTCGCCAAATTGCCACAAGGTGTCTTCGCATTCCCAACCTGCCCACTATCTAGAAGGTTTTCCCACTTTACCAAGTATTCGGTGTATGATGGAACTCCTCTTCTTCGTATCACACATTCTGCAAGGATGCATTCCACATCCTTGTTGAATGCGGTGACGACGGCTGTGGGTGCTCTCTTGGACTCGCTTCTTGTTAGATCTTCCTTGTCTTCATGATAGGGCTTGAGAAAACTCACATGAAAGACCGGATGGATCTTGAGGTTAGGTGGCAATTGGACTTTGTAGGAGACTTCGCCCACTCGCTTGACAATAGGGAAGGGACCTTCGTATTTTCGTACCAACCCCGTGTGCACTTTACGAAATGACTTGAATTGTTGGGGTAGTAGCTTGATGAGCACCAAGTCCCCCTCTTGAAATACGAGGTGTCGTCTCTTAGTGTCCGCCCATTTCTTCATTTTCTTGGCGGCCTTGTCTAAGCATGCTCGCATGATGTCGGCTTATTCATGCCATTCCTTTGCGAGCTTGTATACCACTGGACTCTTCCCTCCATAGGTTAAGGCTATGGCATGTGCAGTCATAGATTGTTGTCCCGTCACAATCTCAAACGGACTCTTACCCATTGCCTCACTCCTTTGGAGTTTATATGAGAATTGGGCAACAACTAGTAACTTTGCCCAATCATGTTGATGAGTACTCACATAATGCCTCAAGTATAGCTTAGGTAAGGCATTGATGCGCTCGGTTTACCCATCGGTTTGGGGGTGGAAGCTTGTTGAGAAGCTCAAGTCCCCAACATTTTGAAGAGCTCTCCCCAAAAGCGACCAGTGAAGCTAGGGTCACGATCACTCACAATGTTTTGTGGAACTCCCCATAGCTTCACTATGTGTTTGAGGAATGCTCGAGCGACTTCATCCGCGATGCAATCCGTGAAGACGGGAATGAAGGTGACGTACTTGCTAAACCGATCGACTACCACCATGATGCTTCCATATCCCTCAAATTTTGACAAGGCTACAATGAAGTCCATTGAGATGCTTTGCCATGGCCTTTCCGCGATGGGTAGGGGTTCTAGCAAACCCGCAGGGCGTTGGTGTTCAACCTTGTCTTATTGACACATAAGACAAGTCCTTACATAGCCTTCCACGTCTTCCTGCATTTGAGGTCAATAGTAGGAATCTTACATGAGTGCAAGGGTTCGTGCCATACCTGGGTAACCAGCCCACTTGGAATCATGGCACTCATTGATGATCTCCTTCCGCAAGTTTCCATGTCTTGGCACGAAGAGGTGATTCTTGGTTGTGAAGAGTAGGTCTTCGTCAAGCCAAAAGCGTTGTGTCTTCCCCTCACTTGCCAAGTTTAAGAGATTCTTAGCTATGGGGTCGTGCTCTAGGCCTTGTTTGATGCGATCAACGAGCATACTTTGTGGATGACTCATGCTTAGAATGGCAAGTTTCGCCTTGCGACTTAGGGCGTCGGCCACAACGTTTACCTTACCCGCTTTGTACTCGAGCCTATAGTCGAACTCGGCCAAGAAGTCTTGCTATCGTGCTTGTGTGGGGCTCAGCTTCTTTTATGTTTGAAAATAACTTGTGGCCACATTGTCAGTCTTGATGACGAAATGTGAGCCAAGCAAGTAGTATCGCCAAACCCGTAGGCAATGAATGATGGCAGTCATTTCCTTCTCTTGGACCATGTATCGTCGCTCTGTCTCATTGAGCTTACAGCTCTCATATGCAATGGGGTGCTCTTCTTGCATGAAAACTCCCCTAATGGCAAAGTCAGAGGCGTCTGTGTGCATCTCGAATGGTTTGGTGTGGTCGGGTAGCACCAATACCGGTTCTTCGCATATTGCCTTCTTCAATCTCTCGAAGGCATATTGGCACACTTCTGATCAGTGCTATGTGCGGTTCTTCTTGAGAAGATCTGTGAGTGGGGCGGCTTTGGCTGAGTTGCCCTTGATAAACCACCGATAATAATTCACCAACCCAAGAAAAAATCGTAGCTCCGGTACCTTGGTAGGAGGCTCTCATTCTTGAATGGCCTTTACCTTTGCTTGATCTATCATGAGCTTCCCATCCCATATTAGGTGGCCAAGAAACTCTATCTCTTGTTGAGCAAAGGAACATTTTTCTTTTTTGACGTAGAGTTCGTTGTCACGAAGCACTTGAAAGACTTGTTGGAGATGTTGCACATGCTCTTCAAGAGTTATGCTATAAATGACAATATCGTCCAAGTAGATTACTACGAACCGATCAAGATAGGGATGGAAGAGCTTGTTCATGAGGGTATAGAATGTGACGGGTGCATTGGTGAGGCCAAATGGCATGACAAGAAATTCATAAGCACCATACCTTGTCACACACACGGTCTTTGGTTCATCACCCTTTGCAATGCGCACTTGGTAGTACCCCGATCTCAAATCAAGCTTAGTGAAGTATCGAGCTTTCCCAAGTTGGTCGAATAATTTTGCAATCAAAGGTATCGGGTACTTGTTCTTGATTGTTACCTTGTTAAACGCCCGATAATCAATGTACATGCAGAGAGATCCATCCTTCTTCTTTTGGAAGAGGACGGTTGCACCATATGGAGCTTTCGAGGGCTGGACGTAGCCTGCGTCGAGCAAGTCTTGGAGTTGTTTCTTCAACTCCGTAAGTTTGGGTGACGCCATGCGGTAAGGCGCCCTAGCTGGAGGCTTGGCACCAAGTTCCAACTCAATTTGGTGATCCACTTTCTGTCGTGGGGCCAACTTCTTTGGAAGCTCTTGGGGCATGGTGTCCTTGTATTCCTCAAGGACGACTTGGACTCGTCTTGGCAATGGGTCCTTGGAAATGGTGATGTCCTTTCCATCGTTTAATTCTTGAACGGTGGCAAGGAAACTTGGATCCTTGTTCATCCCCCGTTTGAATTATAGTACGGAAAGTATTTTGCTTTCAACCTTTGCTGTGCGTTCCGCCATCACCATGCATGAATGACTCCCATCGAGTATGTTGAGGGAGTTAGAAGATGGTATGGGGAAGGCATGAACTTGGTCGAAGAATTCCATGCCAAGCACTACTTGAAAATCATCCATGGGAACGATGGAGAAATCGAGCTTACCGTTCCATGTGCCAAGTTGTACCGATGTTACCTTGGACACTCCCAATATTACCTTGGCGGGTGAGTTTACCGCCTTGATGATGCCTCCTCCATTGACATATTTGAGGCCTAACCGTTTGACCTTTTCTTCGAAAATGAAGTTGTATGTGGCTCCCGTATCAAGCATTGCCCGTACATCCTTGCCATTATAGTAATGCTCACATATATTAGACCCTTTTGGACATGTGTGGGTCTTTTGAGTGTGCCAATTATGTGGAAAGAACCTATCCTCGCTTGAGGCTCTTCATTTTGTATGCCCTCATGTTGAGCGGCTAGGGCATTGAGGGTCTTCCTCTTTGGATAATCCCGCACCCAATGAAGACCATCACAAATGAAGCAAGGACTTTTTGGTTTAGGGGCATTGGACTTACCTTTGTTAGGTGTGTCACGCTTGTCTCCCCCGGATGGTTTACGTGTACCACTTTCCTTTCGAGTATAGTCCTTCTTGGTATTCCGCTCTTCCCCACCTTTTCCGTGGTTGGCCTTCCTCTCCTTGGATTGGGATTCAGCTACGGCTATGGCATCATCAAGATTTTGCACACTGCGCCTTTCAAGCTCGACCCTCGCCCAATCCTTGAGTCCGTCGAAGAAGTAGAAGAGAGAGTCCTTTTCGGATATGTCCTCAATCTCTAGGATGATGGTAGTGAACTCCTTGATATACTCCCGAATCGTGCCCCTTTGCTTCAATCGACGGAGGTGGCCCCTTGCCTACTTTTCAGCATTGCTAGGAGAGAAGTGCTTTCGAAGTTCTCTCTTGAAGTCCTCCCATGTGCGAAGGGAGAAGATGCCTCTGTCCGCGTCGTCATACTTTCAACGCCACCACAATTGGGCTACATCTCGTAGGAATGTGGGTGCAATACCGATCCTCGAAGCATCATCATAGACACATTTGGCTTCAAAGTATTGCTCCAAACCGAATAGGAAGTTTTCAAGTTTCATGGCGTTGCGAGTGCCATTGTATGTGGCGGGAGTAGGCATGTGCATAGTACTTAACCGCTTGTGTAAGACGGGTTAGCACGATCATATTGATGCTTCTCCCATTTCGTGCGAGTTTCCTCTACTTCCACACGGATTGCTCGTAACTCATGCTCCATAAAGGTCCGCAAGCCCACGAGCTCTCGTGTAAGGTTGTGTAGCTCCTTTTCATAGGCATTGCTGAAATCAAGGATGTTGGACTTTGTGGCTTGAGTGATCTCTCTATATTCTATCTCTAAGCCTTCGAGACGGTCGAAGAGGCCCTCAATTGCATTGTCCATTCCCAAGATAGCTTGCTCTAAGCTAGCAACACGAGGCTCTAAAGACTCCAAGGGTGGAGCTTTGGACTTACCTCGTTTTCCTTGCTGGCGTGGTTGAGGTTGCTCCTCTCGTCCATGAACTTGCTCCTCCATGGTCATTTCAAGGTCGGATGCGATGCTCTTGTGCTCGAACTGTGCTCTAATACCAACTGTCACGAGCTTAGAGGTTTGAGCAGCACGCTCGTGCGGCACTTAGACAACTTGATCGAAAGTTGTTAAGTAAGCCTAGTGATTTGTCTTCTCGCTCAAGAAGAAGAGAGGATCGTTAAGCCAAAGAGCTTTGTAAACAAGAAGAGAAGAGATGGAAGATGGAGACAAGTATTGCTAAGCAAGAGAGCTTTATATTATACAAGAATGCTTGCTTACAACTTTGCTTGTATGCTTTGATTTGCTTGGATTTGCTTGGATTAGCTGGGATTATTTACAAATGAGCATTGGAGGGGTTTTTATAGTGAACCACCTCTCAAATGAATGGCTAAGATCTAATGCATATAAGGGTCCTAATTCACTCTCATCTACTAAATTATCTAGATATGTACAAAAGAGTATTATCTACTAAATTATCTAGATATTTACAACCTACTAAATTATCTAGATAAATACAATAGAGTATTCTAGAAGATGGGCTTGGGCTTGCAAGCTTTCTAGAAGTTAGGCCAAGCCTTATGCATATTTTGGCCACTCTAATAAGCAAATTGGGCGGGCCGTAACACTTAGCCACCCTTATGTTGATGTAGGACATCTCACACAAATTTTTAAATTATATAGAAAAACTTTCACTTGTTTTAACAATATTAATTGTTAATATCTTTTCTCTCATAATATTGTTTCTTACGGTTTGGCCAAAAACATCAAATTTTAGCTCGACACTAATGTGAGAGTTCTTAGACTCAGTGCCAGCTCGAGGAATTTGGGGGTCTAAGGCAAAAGAAAAAGCTTTTTGATACTTAATATAAAAAATTAAATAAATTTCATTAAAATTATAATTTTTATTTAAAATTTCATCATAATTTTATTGGTAATGTTTATTCAATTATTAAAATTTTGTTGGTAAATTTTTATTATTTTTTTACATATTTATGAAGAGGCTCCATTTTAGTATTTAACTAATTTTTCTAAATCTTTGCATAACTTTTTCATATCTAAATCTATATTTTCTAATAGACATGCCTAAAAATAAAAATAAAATAAATAAAATAAAATGATAAAAATAAAAAAATATTAAAGTAGATAATTATAGAAACCGAAATTATAGTGAGATAATGTACTATCTTGGTCATTAATCTTAATAGGGTGAGAAAGTTAGATATATGTGTTTGAGTTAGAAAAATAAGTTTATAATATAAAAAAGAGAATGCATAAAAAATTAAGAGCTTTAACTTATATATTTATGTTTAATTTTTCTAATACTACATATCAATCATAATCTTGACAGTGTTTTGAAATTTGGAAATACATGTTATACAAATTTAAAATAAGATATTATATTATAATTTAATTGTAATTGATTTCTAATAGAATTAATTATAGATATTTAAGGAAATAATATAACTTTGTATTTTCGTTAAATTGAATTCTCGTAAAAAACAAGAATTGGTATTTAAGAAAATAAAATAGATTGTATATATAAATCTTTGAAAAGCTAATATCTTGTAATTAATTGTCTTTACATAAAATAAGGCATTTAGGTCATCTTTGACGCGCGATATTGTATAGTATTATTTTTAATAATTGTATTGTATTGTATTAATTAATGTTATGCATAATATAGTGGATGTTTGGTGAAACATTGCACTGTACTATTTTTTATACTATACTACACTATATTTATGTTTGGAGTATTTTTAAATTGTATTATATTATCTTTCATTTCAAAAATTAACAACATATTATTAAATAAATTAATATCATTTTTATACCAAATTAAATAAATTAAATACTAAATAAAATAATTATATTTTATAGTTTTTCTCTACCAAAACCGTATTAATTTTGTGTAATGCAGGGTAATGCGGTAGTTTTTCTTCGCATTAGATAATGTAATATATGCTACATTAAATTATGTAGTGTATTATTTAATGCAATGTAAAATTTGTTCCAAACATAAGTACTGTATAAATTAATACAGTGTAGAGTTTTTATACAGTATAATGTAGGCTGTCAAACATACCCTTAAGGATTTAACTAAAATATTTGGGGCCTTATCTGAATCTCAGGTTTAATGTGTTAATGATGTAATATAAATTTTTGGAACCTTAAGAATTTAAACAAAAATTTAGAGCCTTATCATATTTTAGTCTGAGGCTTTAATAAGAGAATATAAATTTTTGGGATCTTACCAGAAGTTGGGCCTAGGTAATTGCCTCACTTGCCTAGGGTTCAAGCCGGGCCTGCTAGACTAAAACATAACAGCAAGATCCCTTGATTAACAAGAGACATTTTGGGTTATGAGAACCAAAAACTATGAGGATAGATAGTATGTTTCTTTGTAGGTATCTGGGTATACTTCTTTTTGTGAAAAAGTAAAATTTTGGTTAAAGAGGATCCAAAAAATAAACAAATAAAATTTGTTATAAAGTAAGGCTATTTGGGTATGGATTTTTAAAATTTACTATCTATATAAGGATTTAAAAAAAAAAATCCAGTTACAAGACATATAGTTGTATAGATTGTGTTACCGTGCTGTGCCTCAAAGATCATGAACACATATGACACATGTAGCTGGATAGATTATGTCACTCCAGATCTAAGAGCATGAACACATGTAGTTGTATAGATTGTGTTACTCTTGCTCCAGGATCAAGAAAACCTTAGCGAAAAACAACTTTCAATTTAACCCAATGCCTCAACTAAAAAAGAAATGTGATTGACATTTTACATTTATTTAATTGATATAAAAGAAATGTAATTTTAGTTCAAAGTCTTAGAGATGGATATATCCGAGTACATATCATAACATATCCACAAAATAATTATCAAAACAAAACTCATAAAAATTATATTTAATGTTTACTCATACCGAAAGGGTGAGGCTATTAACATGAGATTTCTCTTGATCACCCATTTCTTTGACAAACCCATCAATTAATTTGAAAAAGGTAGAGCTATTTGCACCCAAAAAAAAAATTATTGATACTGATTTCCTTAACACTCCCACTGTGAAATTTAAAAAATCAAAATTATACTCTAGACACCCTTTGATATTCCTAAAAGAAACATTACTAAATATTCTATATTTTCTTATTCAATTTAATTGCAAATTTCTTCAAATAACCTAAAAATCAGAATTCATAGTTAAAATGAGATAAATATTACCCTTTACAATTCCCTTGATCAAGCAATTTTATGTAAAACCTTGAAGATTAATTTAAAAGTGAATATTCTAAGATATAAGAGTTAGGATTAAAAATATATTAATCTAGACATTAATGTTATTTAGATAATTATAATGTCTTTATTTATAATTTTATTGATGAATATTTTAGTAATAAATTTTTTGATGAAATAATAGGTGTCGAAAGCATTAGTTTGGTGCAAATATCCCTAACCGTTTGAGAAAAAAAAAAAAGAATCCTCTTCACATCCATTTTTCTTTTTCTAATTATACCCGCCAGAGTATTTTAAATAATTTGATTAATTGTAAATTTATACAAATAACTTTATATAACCAAACCCAAGTCAGAACATGCTTAATTTAATTAAAACTATAATTAAAACAAAAATATTTTATCAAAAAAGTTTATTACATATACTTTAATTTTTTTATAAATATATCTCACATATGCTTATGAAAAGATTTTATTATTTTTTAATGGTAATTTTTAATTAAGGATTAATCTATTAGATTTATGTTATGATTACTTACGCAGTTATGAAGATGTGATTCATCAAATTAATTTATTGAATTTTATGTGGAGAATGAGTCGGGAAGGTATTACTTAGATGTAGGGGAGGGAATACATGTTCACGGGTCGTATTCGTGTCCTGTCAAGTTATGACACAATAAAAATTGATCTAACCCAAACACAACTCATTTATTATTCATGTTAAAAACAACCAACCTGAACACGACATGATTATTAAATGGGTGATATGACTCGACACGCTAACATGAATAATAAATAGGTCATTTTCGGGTTTGACATGAATATAACCTGTTTAACACGATTATGACACGTTTAAATATTTTGACACGATTATGACACGTTTAAATATTTTGACACGATTATAATACGTTTAAACGATTTTGACACATTTAAATATTTTGACACGATTATCACATGTTTAAATAATTAACACGATTATGACACAAATACACATTACAATTTTCAACCTTTTTTTAATAACAATAATCAAAATATTCAAAATCCATCCATAACACAATAAAGAGTCCATTAAATACCAAGTTACATACAAACTTCAATCCACAACACAATAAAGAGTCCATTAAATATCAGGTCTTATACAAACTTCAATCCACAATATAATAAATAGTCCACTAAATTCTAAGTCTAAAACAAACTTCTATCCACAAAATACAATAAACAGTCCACTAAATACCAAGTCCTATACAAACTTCAATCTACAACACAATAAATAGTTCACTAAATACCAAGTCTCAAACAAACTTCATTCCATAATACGATAAATAGTAACTAAACACCAAGTTCCACACAAACTTTAAATACAATTTAAATTTAGAAAAAAAAATCCATTTCATCTCGTTGACTCTTTAGTAGTTTAAAATTCAAATTAATTTTTGACTTATGTTTGTAATTTTACCAATTCAAAATTTAATTGTGTCAAATTGTCAATTCGTGTATTTATGATATTATATTTTATTCAGGTTATACGGGTTACTAAACGGTTTCGTGTCACTAAACGAGTTCATGTTATTATACGGGTTCGTGCCATTATATGGGTTCATGTCATTAAACGGGTTCGTGTTACCTATGGGTTCAAACCCTCAACTCAAATACGACTTGATTATTAAACGGGTTGAAAATTTCAACCCAAACACGACCCAAATACAATTAAGATAAACACAAACTCACTAATTTGCGTATCGTATCGTGTCAGGTTCGCCGGTCGTGTCAAAAATTCCCACCCCTACTTAGGTGTAAAGAGCCTCGTGCCCACATTTTATAATAATATCAGTTATATTATCATATTCTCATTATCAGTAGCAAACCATAGCCAAGGCCTAATGGGTTTGTTTTGGAAGTTGGCTTATTCTGAGACTACTTTGGTCGATTTGGCTTACTATGATAATCCCTTATTGGACAATTACTCAAACAAACTAACTCAAGCAAACAATATAATACAGTAACTTGAAGATAAAAATACTTTACTCTTGAACTCTTCTTCATTTTTCTTATTTATTCTTAATGAAATTGACAAGTTACAAATACTTATATAGTAGACTCAATCTCAATTCTACTCAAACAATGAATACTAGTATTTTTAAAATAAACTAAACAATTAATCCTAATCCAAAACTAACTAAGAACATTAATCCTCCCATGACATCTAATCTAATTAGGAACTCTTAACTTTAATCCTATTTTAACTTAGACTTTAGTTGTTAAAAAAACTCTTACGCTTTGCTTCCAATAGCTTGGACCCAGCAGGCTTAAGAAATGTTATTAAATTCTATTTTAAATATTATATTATATAAATAATATATATTAAGTGTTACTGTTTTGGTCTCTCCCGGTTTTTTATATAACTAAATTCATGTAAGGATATAATTGATATTTAAATTGATAGGTCTACACTATACAAATTTTTTATTTTTATTATTTTTAATTAATTAAATATTCTTTAAATAGAAAAATAATACTGTCTAATTAAATAATATTATTTGTATAAATAAGTTTTTTATTAGAGTAATAATTGTTATCGTATAAATTAAATAAATAAGAAAGTAGTAAATATTCTCATTCTTCTGGTCTTTACTACAGTTGTATTTTCGGTTCTATTTACAATCAAGACTAGATTTCGCAATAAAATGGAAGATGAATGTCTCATTAACAAATTAGTTGTATATATTTAGAAAGAAATGACAAAAAAAATTGGCGTATAATTAATTATCCAAGATATGAAAAAATGTGGAGTTTCTTTTTAAGATATAACTAAATCAATGCAATTTTAATATAATTATTTTATATTTACATGTTATTTGTATTAACAATATTATATCTGTATTATATAATTTTTCTTTAGAATATTTTATGGACTTAATTTATCAACTTATTTTTTTTAATAACCTGCCTCCTAAAAATTTAATCACGCGTCTGTTAGTACTTACTATAATTCCAAACATGATCGAATTTCTTTTTATTTTTGATTTAATACAATAATTATTGATTTATGATAGATTTGGTTATGGTGCAACTAGATCCCACTAATTTTGTGTTAGAAATCTTTTAAAAAATTAAAATATCATCATCAATTATTTCCAAAACTATGAATGATTTCTTTTGAATTCCATAAATTTATCAAAAATCTTCTTCTAACTCCTTTACAAATGACCTCTGTGTTTTCTCTCTCTCTCTCTCTCTCTTAATTTTTTTTTTTTTTGAAGAAAAAATGTTGAGTTATCATTAATAGACCGTAAGTTGTTGCACTTTCTTAGGCATATAGTTAAAGAATTAGATACCAACTATGAACAATAATGTCAAATATAAATTTTATAGCTCTTTGATTGCATGTGATCTTTTTATCAAATTAAATATATATAGAATCTCAATCGTGGATTCCCTTGTTTAATTAGTTAATCATTAGGCATTATCAATTATTCATTAAGGATCTACTTCAGTTTAATTATGTAATTGTGCTCATGTTAATTAATTAATTGATCAGTATCATGAAAGTAATCAATTTTGAAGAATCTTTAAATTATCAGATGGGTCAAAAATGACTTACTTTATGACAAGATTTCTTCCCAAAATAAAGCCGCAGATTGCTATGATAATAGTATAATTATGAACGGACTTGCCATACGCTTAAATGGTCTAATCTCTACGTGACCGCTTTTTTTAGTTATTTTTTAATTAGAGGTTAAGAATAATACTAGATCTACAATCCATTTATATCAAATTTTTTATGCAATCTGAGTTGTTAAAATATTAATAGATGAATAACCTCTATAATTGATTTTTATTTTTTACTAATTGATTGATACATTACCAACTCATATTGTAAAAAGATATTGGTTGCCATGAGTTATAGATATAGTATAACTCAGAGAAATATTAATTGAACCTAAATATTGTGATAATAACAGATAACACTTCTTTGAAATTCAACATACTCGAATTGAAGAAGTGTCTCAGGTTGCATGTATATTAGTCATTGGTGGACCACTAACGGGCTTCAAATTGAAAACCAGGCGGACCATAGACATAGTGTTTAATGGTGCAGCTCTCTCCTTGTCATGATTACAAGCTGATTAGTTGGATAAAACCTGAAAATGGTTGGGTTAAGGTTAACTTTGATGGCCTCTCTAAAGGTAATCCAGGCATAGCTGCAGTAGGAGGATTGATTTGTGATACTAATGGGCTTTGGATCTTTGGTTATGGCTTCAAGAGAGGTGGGTGTAATGTTATCTCAACTGAATGTTGGGGTTTGTTCTTTAGGTTGCACTTAGCATGGGAGCTGGGATTTCGCAAGGTGATAATGGAAGTTGATTCTAAAGTAACTTTGCATATTGTTAATGCCTCTAAAGAGATTCATCCTCATCTTGCCTACATTGTTCGTAAGTGTAGAGAGATGCTGTGTAAAGATTGGGAGATTAAAATAGAACATGCATTTCGTGAAACCAATAGAGTGACGGATGCGATAGCCGATTGGGTTGAGTCAATCTTTGGGATATCACAAACTTGAAAATCCCCCTAGTTATCTTAATAGAATTTTATTTGTCGAATATGTTGGTGTGCATGGCCTAGAGACGCAAGCTGGTTGTCTTTTCGAGCCTTAGTGTCCTCCCCCTCATCCAAAAAAAAATAATAATAATAATAATAAAATCCTTTTTTATGACTCTTAACCAAATTTAATTTTAAGAGACAAAAATAACCATAACGTTCAATTTTGGTTAACTGTAAAAATGAAAAGGTTTTGCAATAACTAAAAAATTGATCTCAAATCTGTTATTTTTTCCCCTTGTTACGAAGATAAAATTTGATGAACTTCTATAAACTTTTCCCTTCCTTCAAGAGTTAATTGTTTTCCTTAAAACTAAAGTATAGAAAAGGTTTAACAGAATAAAGTACAAACATCTAAAAGATAGGACTATGTGGATAAATTAAAGATGAAATTGGTAACTTGATTCAATCTAGCAACGTCGTTAATAAGTTTAAACCATTCAATTGACATTTGATATAACGGTATAGATGTCAATCTGGTTAACACGAACTAGATATGTTGTGGATTGACACTGTGATAGACTCCAATAAACGTGAATGAAATGCAATTAAATTAAGGTATTCAAAAAAAAAAAAGAATTATGAAAATCGATCCAAAGGAGTAGTTGAAAATAGTTCAACTATTAAATATGAGAACGAAATATTTAAAGTTCGGAAGTTCATTAATTTTATCCTATATAGGTATAATTATGTCCTCCTAATTATGTTTATCTTTTCTTTTATTAGTTAAATCTTCTCAAATCCCTGAACTTCTAGACTTAATGAACTTTACTCTTTAAAACATAAAATCTGTTTAAATAAGAACTAAAATTATCTTTAAACTTGTTTAGCTATTTTAATTCTATTGAAAAATAAATAAACAGAAAGTTTACATAACTATTAAATATAAGAACAAAATAGAAAATATTGGATAAAAAGTAATTGAGAGAAGAGAAAAGAAAAAGTAGGGTAAGAGCAATTGCTCTATAATATATGAGTAAGAGTTAGCCTACTATTTGGAAGGCATGTGAAGCATGAGAAGTTACATTTTTATAGAGGTTGGCTTTGAGAAAACTGTAATTTTAATAAAACTTGATAATAGGGATTGTATCAAAAGTAAAAATTATTTATTAAAAATTAATTGGAAGAGGATAGACAATTATTCTAGGTAATTTTTTGTTAGATGAGTGAAAATTAAAAACTCTAGTTAGTGTGACATAAAATTTTTTAGTATCATTGATGAAAGAGAATATAGAATTATGGAAATCAAATTGACATATACATTTATTTAAAGAATTTTTTTTCCCCCATTAGAGCTCGTCACATCATGGTCGTCGGTCGGGCTAGCATCTAGTGTTGAATGGGTCATAGTGTTAAATTTTTTTAATGTATAAGTTATTTTGAGCAAACCCTCCAAGTGAAATAAGGCCTTGAGTCATTGGGCCATTAAAATCAATCAAGAGGCCCAGATGGAGCCCAATACAGTCTCTTAAACCCTAGCAAACTCCCTCCTACTTAACCGTAAAACCCTAAGACCTAGAAGCTTCCGTCTCCATCCAGAATCTCAAAACCCAAGCCAAGTACTCTCTTATAACTCCAGATCCAGCTTCACTGCCTTCTCCAATCAACTCTCCGAAATCACCAGAGACCTGCAATGGCGAAGCGCTTGATTCCAACCTTCAACCGTATTCTCGTCGAGAAAATCGTCCCTCCTTCCAAAACCAACGCCGGGATTCTCCTGCCGGAGAAAACCAACAAGGCAAGTACTCGTATCCTCCCTTCTCTCTCTCTCTCTCTCTATCTTATTTGATTCTTTCGATTTGGGCAATTGTATAACGATCGGACGGTTCTGATTGGATTTGATAACGAGCAGCTGAACTCCGGGAAGGTGATAGCGGTGGGCCCAGGAGCACGTGACAAGGATGGAAAGACTATTCCTGTGTGTTTCAAGGAAGGTGATACCGTCCTTCTTCCCGATTACGGGGGTACCCAAGTCAAGCTTGACGAGAAAGAGTATGTGCTTTTGCTTTGTCCAATTTTATTTTATTTTATTTTACTTATTTATTTTGGGTTTAGGACGTGTTTGGCTGTCTGAGAATAAGCTATTATGTGTTTCTGTTATATTACGTATAGATTAGTGTAAACCCAAACACGCTTTGTCCTTCCCACTTGTCACGTTTACTTCTCTAATCTAATCTGAATTTCTACAGGAAATTCTATTTGATAGTTGATCGGCTGCAAATATATCTAATTTATTATAAATTTTCATAAAATATCAAGAAAGCTTCCCTTAAACTGGTGAACTACATCTTTTTGTGTTTTCATTGTTGTATGGTATTGCTTGTAATGACGTAAAATACTTATACTTAAAAGATACTCTTTTAAGTACATAATTGATGATGTGGGATTTTGATTGTTGTGGTGGTGATGGGTGTGTGATTGGTGGGCTATGTAATGTTTTGTGCAGGTATCATTTGTATAGGGATGAGGACATCTTGGGTACCCTACATGATTGATTGAAGGGCTAAAGCTTCAATGCTTATTGATTTGGAGGCAATTATGTTTTACATGAATGTAATGTAACTCAAATGGAGATTTCCAAATTCATGTTAGGAGTTCGGATTATGCTAATTGAAACTTCTTTTTCCCTCTCAACTTTTCCCATTTTGCCTTTGCCGACTTTATTTTTTGTGCATTGTCGTATATGGATGGCACCAACCTAACAAGAGGGTGTTGACACGAAGGGTTATATTGGAATAAGATCCTTTATGTTATTGTCCTGTGTTTTGTTGATTTGTAGTGGAAAAATCATTTTCTTTTTTCTTTTTCAGTTATGCCTTTGAGGTTTAAGTTAATTACTTTATATCAAAAAAAATTTTAAATGAAATTTCGACCTTTTTTTGTTTTTTTTTTCTTTCTTTAACACCGAAAGGTGGATAAAATATGAGAAATGTGAGAGTACAGATATTAGTCGAAAAAACATTTGCATCGAAATAACCTCACGGTTTGCATTATAATCGTATAAAGTGGGTGGGGAATACGATTCAATTGGGCCATAGTCTATTAACCTCCTTCGCGGTTGATCTCGTTAATTTCGTCACCACTGATTTCTGAAAGTTGCGTGAGTCTCTTTACCTTAATTTAGTAATTTTATATTTTATAATATTTTTACGAAAAACCAACCTGAAAAAAGGCCTCACCCTATAGTTATCTGTTAAGGTACTTATTAGAGAACTTGAGATTTCTTTCTGTATTTATAAGGATTGTTTTGGTGATGTTCTTTTCTTGAAAAGAGTACGCTTTTGTTTTTTTTGTTGTTATTTAGTTTGTATGACATATTTTTTATATATTCGCTCTATTTCCCTCCCTTCTGGGTTGATACCGAAAAACATTTTAGAGTATATCTTTTCAGGTCATTACGACTCACCTTACCGACAAACAGAATATTTTTTATTTTAAAATTCAAGCGCAAAATCAAATTAAATGATAAAAGATTGTAAATGAAAGTTTCTCAGTCTTCTTGGAATAAAACAAAAAGCTAATAAATTTTCCAGGGTGGTCTAGGAAGTTTTGTGTTTAAAAACCATTATTGTTAAGAGTTTGCGTGCTTTAACCTTTTAGGCATGAATTTTAATAGAATTAAGTGGTTTAAAAATTATTTTTATCATTTATTTTTAGTTGTTATTATTTAAACTAATACGGGAGTGAGAAATTACTATTTTTTTGCTTAAAATATTAAAAAAAATATAAAATATCTATAATATCCTTCTTTATTTTATAAAAACAAAACAAATCTGATCCGTGAAACCTAGTCTTAGCTGCTCTGGTACTCCATCTGTCAAGCCATTGCCCTTAGCCATCATCAACTTGTATGGCTCCGCCTCTAGCTCTTTCACCGTCTACGTCACATTAGCGGGAAATTTCACGGAGGAGTGAAGTGATAGATCATGAAATGTACGTGCGGATGGAATAGTTGAGGGAGCGAAGAGTTTGTAAGGTTACCACCACGAGCCTACCTCCATTATAGAGAGAGATGGTGACATGATCCATCCTTAGCTATACGGATAAGTCGTGCCTAAAACTATTCACTAAGAGAACAGTCTTTCAATTAACTATCTTCCTACACTCTTTACTCTGCCATTATGATAAAACTATTCATAAAAAAATTATTTTTAGTTCAATTCCTTTATGTAACATAAAAAAAAAAATACTCAGAAAATTTTTTAATAAAAAAAAGGGCAGAGTTTCTCTTATAATTTGAAGAAAACCCCCTGCAAAACACATATTTTTTACGCTTCTAAAATATTTCTTATCCCAACTTCCTTTGGGACTTTCGTCCTTATCAACCACAATATCATAAAAGATAAATAAATCATACTCAATATACTTAATATTTAAAAATTTATACAAATACATAAAAATAAAATACTTTAAATGCATGAATAATTATTATACATCATATGGCCTTCCTTTGCATCAGAGATAGCTTAGCACTAAGCCTGTAGCACCTGTTTGGGAAGAAGAATAGGGAAAGAATGAGCTAAAGGCTCAGTGAGTGGATAAATTTTATTTAAATAAAATATTGTTTTCTTTCTTTCCTATAACTCATTTCTTGAATAAAGCTTTATTCAAAAATCTCATTTTTTTAAAAGAAAATTACAACGTTTAATTAATATTTAAAAGAGAACCAGTAAACTTTTCTTTTCAAAATAACGTATAAACTATTATTTCTTCCTAACTTTCTTTTAAACTTCATTCTTATAAAACAACTGTAAAAAAAAATTTACTAATCCTTTGTAAAGAAAATACTTTATATAATTCCTCAACTTACTTACCAAAATAGCTTAATATTCTTCAATTATATAAGCAATTCACTTACGTACATTTACCTTGAACCCTTACTTAATATCGTACACAGTGCAAATGTATCACTATGTCTCTTTCTTTTCTATATAAAAAAACGTATAAACACGAGCCAGAAGAAATCAACTAATATAGAACTTTCAAATAATATTCCTCTCACCATATACGAAATCAGTTATTGACTTTATTTTCTAAACAACTCATAGATTGTATGACTATGACTATCTCATAATAAAATCATATAATATATTTCTGACTAGAATATCTTATCTCATATTTATACTTAAGAAAAATTTATCGTACTTATCAAAATATCATCAAATCTCTCATAGAATTTTTAAGACTAATAACTTTTGATTAAAAATCTTCAAATCCAATTATTTGATTCTATATTCTTTAAAAACAATGAAAAAAATGCATATTTCCTCAATCTTATAAAATAAAACTCATGATGATATGCTAAAATCATCGCTTCAGTTATATAATATACAAAATATAATTTCCTTAAAAAATCTTATTTCAAAAGAAACTTTGTGAATCTTGCTTCTTTCTCAAACTAAATCATATAAATATATTCAAAACTCTTTTCATTATACTAAACAAGTACCCTGAAACTGTCTGATTCTGCCTGGCGAGATCTAACATCGCATAGGCAGAGCTATCTGAATTTTCTCTTACCTAGTGAGATCTACATCACACAGGCAGAGCTATTTATACCTAGCGAGATCTAATATCGCACAGGCCTACTATCTGAATCATCTCTTACCTGGTGAGATCTACATCACGCAGGCAAAGCTGTCTGTACCTGGCGAGATCTAACATCGCACAGGCTACTATTTGATCATACGCATGCGTAGAACTGCCCCCAAAGGGCTAAAGCGCCCAGATCACACGGCCCAAACCTCTATGTGTGTCTGAACGGGCCCCAAAGGCCTCTATCTTTCTATTTGAAATCTGCTGTCTCACAGTCTAAGTGAACTGGGTACTAGCTTAGTATAATATAATTAAACTTTCTTCTTTTCGCTAAAACTGATTTCTTTTCAAAATTTGCTTTATATACTAAACCATTGCTTCTTAAGCAGATTTATCAAAATTTGTAAAACTTATATAAGCTGAAACTCATAATATTTGAATCCTTGAAAATCTATGATAAATATTTAAAAGAATAATTGCAAATACTTTGAGAAATCTTTGAAATCAAATTGTTATAAAAAATATGATCATACTTGTTCTGCTTTTACACTTTCTATAAAATGGTAAAATATGCATCTATAATAATATAGAAAACGATTCATATATAAAACATGAATCTTTCTTTAAAAGTGTTAGATCATCGTTTAAAACTAACTTTGAAACTAAAATGTATGCTTACAACCATTTTAAAAACTAGCTTTGAAACATCTTAATAATTGAAAGCAAACAAAACAAATAAGTCTATTTACCCTCAAAAAATACAAAATAAACTAACTTGAATTCTTCTGTATTCGCTAAAATTCTTAGAAATTCTATAAAATACTAAATCAACATAGTTAAGTAAATACTAAAACATATATTTCTAATTATCCAGAAAAATAATTCTTCTGCTCTTTCTAAAACTTTCTAAAATATTCATAAAATAAAATACTTTTCATCTCGCTATAAACTATCTCAAAATCTCATTCGCTAAAATTCTTAGAAATTCTATAAAATACTAAATCAACATAGTTAAGTAAATACTAAAACATATATTTCTAATTATCCAGAAAAATAAATCTTCTGCTCTTTCTAAAACTTTCTAAAATATTCATAAAATAAAATACTTTTTATCTCGCTATAAACTATCTCAAAATCTCATACTTTCGATATAATATTCTATACAACATTCTTTCATATAATTATACTTCGAAATTTAACTAATTTTCAAAAATATTAATTCAGAATTTCGAAGATTTCCAAAATCTTAAATATCATGCTTCAACTTAAATCATTTTGACTATCCTAAAATTTTCAGAATTCTGCATTCAGGTCCCTGCAAATTCTGAAACAGTTTTCTAAATTTGCAATTCAGTCCCTACTGCTAGACAGTTTTAGAATTTGGCATTATCACCCCTGCAGAATTAAATTCTAATTTCCAAAACTTTTTCTTTTTAATTTGCTATTATTTTGAATATAAAATCACTTATCATTTTGTTAACCAAAATCACCATTTCTTCAACATATGTATTTATTTAAAGAAAATAACCCAATACCTCAATTTCTTATACTAATTCATTTAATTGTACATGTCTCTTTTCCAATCATAAACAAAAACTTTCTACTTTTCACCAACATATAATATATATATATATATATATATATATATATATATATATATATTCAGTCTATAACTTTCATTTTAAATTTATTTTTCTAGCACCACCCATTACCATCTCTTCTATCCAAAATCTAATACTTTACGCACACTTATTTTCAAAATACTTAAATCATCATCATCTATTCTAAAAACTTTTAATATAACTCAACTAATTAAACTAATAACTTAAATCATATGAAAAATCATAAATTTAATACACTTAAATATTATATGAAATTCTCAAAACATAATCCACTCACTGATTTGATTGCACAACTCAATTAGCTCAGATTTTATTCTAAAATCAACGTTCCATCTAGTTGGCCACATCCTTCAATAAAGAATTAATCCTTCATTGTCGTAATATCATAAAAGGGCTCATCACATCATATTCAATTAGTAATCAACTTGAATATTTAAAATTCTCAATATCCAACTTCATATCCTAATCCAATCAATCCTAATTAATTGTATTTTTAAACTTCTTAAACAAGCAGTTCTTGTTCTCTGTTTTTTAATAAATAATTGACTTATTAGAATGGTCTAAAATTTTATACAGACCTTCTACACATACATATCTAATGACATATAAAATTTCATAGCATTCCAAGTTCATTAAGTACCTCAAAATCTTCATGTTTCTAGATACAAAAATTATGTAAATTCATTTTCAGAACTGACCTCTCCATATTCCAAAATACATGATAATTCATACTAAATTCGTAAAATCACAAAACTCTCCAGATTTAAACTAGACATATACACAAACTAGTATCCCAAATTTCATAATTTTTGAATACCTCTAGATATCTCAAATCACTTACCCAAAACTGATTTTCTGCAGAAAAACTGAATTTCCAGTAGTAAACAGTAAACTTCGAAAATTCATAATAAATTGCATACTCAACATTTTTTAGTGAATCTAACTTTAAACAAATCCTTATGATGTCTATTTTAACATATATAAATTTTAGAATCAGATTCAAAGCCAATAAATTGTAGAAATTTTTGGAATTTTTACTGTTTACAGAACCTAAATTTAATTTCAACATTTTAAACCTTAAAATTCACCAAGATAAACCATAAACACACCAAGAAAATGATCAATTACCTTAAATAAGACTTCAATTTCATCTTGATCTTTCTTCTCTCTCTCTATATTCTCTCTCTAAAAATTTTAAAAATCCAAATATCTCTTTAATTTCAATTTTCTTGCATGAATTATACAAAAATAACTTATTATTGACTTGAATTTATGAAAATTACCTGAATTTTTTTTTGTTCACCACAGCCCCAAAATCTCTTCCCCATTTTATGTCTTTGCTTCCCGTCTCCTTCTCCCCTTCTCTCCTTATTTTCCCTTTTTTTTTTTCTGTCTTATAATTAGTAGAAGGAAGGGAAAATGGGCTGGGCTGGGCTGGGTTTTCTTTATAGCCCAATGGGCATTACAGATGGACTTGCCATGGGTAGCTTATGGTAACCGAGCTGAGAGAGTATCGGTGAAAGAAAAGTCGAGTTTGAGAAGAACAATTGAACATTAAGATCTAGCGATGGCGTCTTTGGTAGTTGGTGGAGAGGGTCGAGGAGGTGACGTGAATGCTGGTTGATGCAGTAGGTGTTGTTGCAGTTGCAGCGTTGGTGTTGGGGAGTGAGGGAAGATAGTTTTGAGGTCGGTAATGGCAATGGTTTGAGTGATTATATGGAACTGAGAAGAAAAAATATATAAATAGACGGTCTAATTTTATTAAGTGTTTAATTTGTAATGGATTGAAATAAATATAACATTAAATATTTAAATGAAAAAAAAAATTAGTTTAATTTTATTAATTATTTAATTTTTAAATATCATAACAAATATAACTATTTTATATTTTCTATAAAGGTAAAAAATTATATTGAAAATAAGATATTCTTTTATCATTTTTTTAAGAAGTATGTAAAAGAATAAACAAATATGTTATTAATTGATGTAAATTAAATCTTAAAAAGTATTTATATTTAAAAAATATTGTATAATAAAAGCTAACGCCCCTAAGTTTACTCTAAAAAAGAGTTTCAACAAATTTTCCCTGTTTAATATTAGAGAAAATTATAAGATCGATCCAAATTAAAGGAGTAAGTTAAACTTTTAAAAAATTAAGATGTCATGATTCTTTTATTTTGAAATTATTTCATTATCATTTTTCAAATATAGTACCAGACAATTGACAGAGAATCTAACACTCGACAACATCTCCAATAAACTACATTTGGTGCTCAACATCGTACACTTACAATAAACATTTGACACGCATATGACACTCAATACACGAAATCGTGTCTGACGCGGTTCGACTTCAACTTTCGTCATTCTTAATAAAAATCAGTCATTTAAATTAAACAATTTCATACACTGCAAACATTTTTTACAACAGTAATAATAAAAAGAATTACAAACATTAAAAATCATAAACAACTGAAAGGAATATTATGTACATATTAAGAACATTAGAGAAATTTCTCAGGCAATAGAGTCTAAAATAAAGATAGAACCATTTTGTGACTGGATCCATAATTTTGTTCCATTTTCATAATCGTCTTTTAATATTATCAAATGGATTATATTGAATTATTAAATTATAACAAGAAACAAAGTCAACTGGGTAAACTGCCATTTCCTTAATGAAATTTTAGTAGACGGAACAATCATCAACCTTTAAAAATGAAAGTGAATGTTAATCAATTCTATCTTTTGATATATAATTTATCCTAGGATAGTATTAAGGTATGCTTTTATTCTCATAAGAATATGTATTTTTATTATTATAATAATTCATTTATATTATAACTGTATTAAATTAATAAGTTTACTATAAGGGCATGTTTAGCACGCGATATTGTATAGTATAATATAGTATTGTATTATATAATATTACATTGTAAAGTATTAAAAATAATGTTATGTTGAAATTATATAGTGTTTGATGTACTCATATATTGTATTAATTTGTACAAAAAAGTAAGAATTTTTTCAAAAAAGATATACAATGTATAAATATATTTTTAGTTTATTTATAAAATTAGTTATTTAGTAATTTATTAAACAATTGTTAATTGTTGAAAAAATTACTCGGGGTCCAATGCCTCCACTAGACCTATTAGACAATTCGAGTTTATGATGGCATGCTAGGTGCCAATTGGTCTAACGAGGGCAGTGGACCTCTGATGTCACCCAATGGGGGTGGTAACTCTCTTCATCCCTTTTTTATTTTTAGAAAACAAATTTTAAATAAATTTGATTTTATAACTTATCTATTAAATCCATATTTATTTATTTTAAAATCTTAAAAAATTAGAGGGTATTGTTGGATATATAGAATTTTATAGGGATAATTTTGATATTTTTTATTAGTACTATACAATGTAATGCTAATGTCATGAATTAGCTATACATAATTTAATACAATATTGATGCATCTAAGAGTTGTACTTTGTATTAATTAATATTATATTAAATTAGCACCAAACATATGTATTACACTATTTAATACAATATAGTAAAATAGTATTATATAATGTCGCGCACCAAACATGCCCTAAAAATATAAATTTTAACGTCTTAATATGTATCATTATAATATATATATATATATATATATCTTTATTTATAAATTATTTGAGGATAAGTATTCTCTCTTCGTCTTGTCTTTATCCCTTCTTTTTTTATAAAAGTGTGATTGGTGGTTATAGAGATTGATGGTTATAGAAAATATATTATAATAATATTAGATTTATAACTTAAAATCTACAATCTGATGTGACAGCTTAAATAGTAAAATCCTATTGGAGATATAACTTCTCTTATTCATTTTTATTTTTTCCCTTTTCGAATAAATTTTTACAATATAAACTGTTGCATCAGGTTATAGACTTTTTGTTATATTAGAGTTATAAGTTTATTATTACTGAATATATTATTAAAAATAGAATATATATATATATATATATATATATATATCAATGTTTATTAATACGAAAATTTATGTATCACAATTTTTCAAAAACGGAATAAAATTAGGCAATCATCAGATACTACCCCTTATGTTTGTGAAATCATCACTCTTAAATAAGGTTTGGCTTTTTTAATCACCACTTCCCCTAACTTTCTAGAAATACATCACAAATGCCCCTAATTGATAAAAACTATTTGCTTAAAGGGATAAACAAGTAAATTAATCAATTCACACAATTTCTTTTAAATAATTGCCAAATTTGACTTATTTAATTACTCAAAAATAAAATCAGACCTAGATCACTTAAAATAAATCGGTACAAGTACAACAGCCCACTAATCGAAGCCAAAATTCACCAAGAAAACCTACACCCAAAATTCCTTTTAAAAAGATCACAATAAAGCGTTGAAACTCCTTCACCATCCTCCAACCAATATTCTATGACTCTTTTTTTCATAAGCAACTCCACGTTCCTTTGGACTGTTGACAAGATATTTGAAGAACACTTCATAATCATTTATCGGATACTTGAGGAGTTAGAGGGATGACATTGCTCAAAAGCCAAAAGATTTTTGAGTAAAATTTTGGTAGCAGCACGTATCTTCATTTTTGGAATTTCCAATTGCTGGTTTTTATATCAAACATGTTAGTGTTTGGCTTTGACGCAGCCTTGATTTCTACTCCATGTTGATATAACTTCGTTACACTCGGGGTAGTCGGGTCTTCAGGTCTCATGATGTTCTCCCTGCTACCCATGCTTGAATCAGAGCAATTATGTTTGACCAAAACATAATTGCTCTCTATCCTAAAGTTCTCCTTGTATTGTTGGCAAAAGTTATGCATAAGTTTCAGAATGGAAGGTCTGTTAAATTATTGTTGGCAAAAGTTATCCTAAGGTTATGCACACCATTTCGACCTTTAGCTTTACAATGTTGTTTCGGTTGTATTGAGTGAGAAGAGAACAGAAGAGAAGGGAGGAGAAGGTATTTTCTGGTAGCCTTGCGAGCAAACACCCTTACCAATTCTTTTTTTTTTCCTGGGGCTCAACTCAAGTAGCAGCACCGCCGTTAGGAATAAAAGAGAATGGAAGAAGATTGTTATTTTTAATTAATCGATCCACTCAATTGTAAATAGGGTCATAAAAGTAATTATAATTTGACTTTTCTATCAATTAATAGTAACAAACATTAGAGGTGTTTGTGATGTATTTTTAAAAAGTAAAAAGAAATTGATTAATTAGAGAAATTTGTGATGTATTTCTAAAAAGTTAAGGGAAGTGGTTGATAAAAAAAATCAAACTTTGTTTATAAGTGATGATTTCACAAATATGACAGATGGTTTCTGATGATTGTCCGAATAAAATCTGATAAGCAGTACAGTGTATTGTTGTTCATTGGTTTACTCTGATGAATATAAAAGCTTTTATTAAACGTGGTTAGCAGCCAAAATGGGTTAGATTAGACCAACATTAATTGTGGAATTATGTCATTTTGATGCCTTGGACGTATTAATGATCCACTAATTAGGCTCTTCATTTCTACTCAAACGATTACGACCCCTTGAAAAAACAAATTTACATTTAAATGCCAATGATGGAAATAGTGATTTCATTTATTGGTTGACATGGATGTCGCCCTTTTTTCGGCCTTTTTGTCTATTAAATCTTCTTTATGGATTTGGCAATAGGCACCAGTACATTAGTTTTATTTTTAGTGGATAACTTGAAAAAAAGGTTTAAAAAGTTTAAATTATTTCTCAAAACTCAATGTGAAACTGAAATATAGTTGAAAATTACATTCATATTCAGGGGTAAGGTATATATATTTAACAAATGTTGAGAAGCATTGCAGGCATTTTTCTATTTTTATTATCAAAATATAATTTTTATTTTAACAAACGAAAATCTTTTTATTGTTATTATACAAAACAGTTATTAGAGAGTAATTATCTAAAAAGGCTATTTAGTTAATCTACAAGAAAATGATGGGATCTATCTTTTTTTTTATTTTAACACCACTGGAGCTTTTTTTTTCTTGTAAATTCTTTCATTTTTTTTTGTGTATTTTTCTTTATGTTATTGTTACAATTTCATTTAAATGCAGTAATAACTTTTGCTATGCTGATTACGTCTTCTCCAACTTAGTATCATGATTATTCTTTTTCATTAATTATAAGTTCTCCTCATTCTCTTAACTTTTTTTTTTTTAAGAAACCAACAATAGTTGTTACGCCAGCATTAGTAATTTGTGACCCCAATTATGCAATTATGAAAAATGAATCCCAATCAAAGCATTATCTTAAATGTTTGAATTTTTTTTAGGGTAGGGTGTCAATTACTTGTTTAGTCATCAAGCACCATTTGGGGTTTATTTATATCTTCACACTTCATCACAACATAAAATCAACATTTCTAAACTAAAGCCATAAAATAAGCACTTCCATTTCCAGGAACTTCATTTTCTTGTCATGAAGCCTAGCTAGTCACACATCCATTTTGCACAACTTTTTTATTGCCCTTTAAGTCATTTTCCCAAAGCTTATGGCCAAATAAGTTGATAATAACAAGTTGAAAGGATGAGTAGCACAAGATGGTTATATTTTCAAATATGAAACTTCCAACACTCGTTACAAGTTGAAATTTAATCCTATCATTCTCTAACGTAATTAAAGAAATAAATTAAGTGGTTGATTAATTAAAAATTACACATATATATACTTTAATTTGTTTACACTAATTTATAACTCCTAATTCAATGCAATGCAATGGGTGTAAATGAAAACTTAAGAGGTGGTTTATATTTAATGTCAATTGTCAACTCACCAATTCATATTCATTTGATGAGCATAAATCAATGGTTACAGGGGTTGGTGCAAAAATTATAAGTTGAAAATTAAAGTTTATATAGATTAACCCGTATATAAGATGATACACTTTTAATAATGTATATATAGTTTTTTTTTTCACCTATTTAAGATTTCTGAGCTAATAATAACAAAAAATTGGGTTTAGCATTATTTTATAAAATAAATTTTTTTGTTTGATAAATAAAAATTGTGTAAACCACATTTGTTACGCACTTGTATGACATCAAGCATTTGGGAAATTCCAAGGTGATGTTAAAGCAAAGACAAAAAATGACCAAATAGGTTATAATCTTATCACACTTATGTCAGTAGATCAAATAATTGAAGAGTCTACAGACAATTTTTACATAACGCCTTTCATCATGGTGATAGAATATACTTTGAATAATCCCTGAAATATAGTTTTTCTCCTAGTCTAATTAATATGATTATTGACCTTTAGATATAAAGATTTGAACAGTACTCTCAATTTTTGTAAAAATCTTAGTTACTTTTATAAATTTTAAAGAGATCTAGTCAAATTAGAAAAAGTTAAAAAAATCTTTATAATTTTAATGTAATCTTAACTTACCAATCAAAAGTCAAGTAATCCATTTCAATATATCTATTACAATATAGACTTCAAGTCCACTTTGATGATTTTTTATTTTTTTTGTAATTTTTTTTCAAAAGTTAAACTTAAATTTAAGATTTAATCATGTAATTAATAAAAAAGAGATGTCTTTTCTTTGAAAATAACCAAGTGATCAAGGATTCAAGATCCCAGCCTTAAACTTTAAATTAAGAAAACAACCATTCCTTACTAACTATTTAAATTGGACTTTTCTTAAAAGTTTGTTCCTCTACTCAATTAAATTATAATAGATTTGGAAAGATGTTTAATTAATTAATTTATTAAAAAATTTGACGCCATCTAGTGGCACATGCTTGCCATATGAATATATGATCATTAAATGGAAAGATCCCAATTTTGTGGGTGAATTTCAATAAAGGGTTTGGTTTTATTATTTACTAAATTCGCATAATAGAACAATAAATATTTGTATTGTACCTAACTAGCACAAATCACTATGTGTCTATTAGATTTAAAGTCCATTGGAAGCAAAACATTTTCTTGATTTCTTTGTTTTTCCTAATTTTTAATTTATTCTAAACATGCTCCGTTGGATACACATATTAAACATGTATTGATTTTATTTTTAATTTTCAGGATAATTTAATAGAAAATATATTTTGGATATTAAAGTAAAATCCAAAATTTTCTACTGGTATATTATTTACCATATATAATCGATTAACTTCATAATATAGTTAAGATATAAAAGTAGACTTAAATAAAAAGAAAATCATATAATAGAAAATATTAATTCTAAGGGGAGCCTCCTAATTAACATTAAAAAAATAAACATTAAAATATATAATAAATAATAAAATTTCACTTAAAAGATACTTTAGTTCAGCATTCAAGGGAAGGTCAAGAGAAAAGACTCAAGACAAATCTTTCCACCCTTTCAACCGGCTCGTTTTGAGAAAATAAAATAAAAAACAATGGTATAATAAAAAAATTAAAATTTTATCACAAAGACTTTGAACATTTACAAAAACATATTATATAATATTCAAAACAAAGAGAATATTCATATTTGTTTCTGGTCCTATCTTAAGATATTATAATAAGGATAAAATCCGATAAGTAATTTTGAAAAACAATTCAAAATACTAAAAACAAGTAGAGAGCCTGCCCATTAGCCTGATACTTAATTTTGGTAAAAAAAAAAAAATTATCTAACAAATTAGAATAAAATAAAATCAAAACAAAAAATTATACTGTTAGTACAGTAATGATTAACAGAAAACCAAAAATAAAAAAATGAAAAAAAAGCAAAAGCGTCATTAAATAAAAAAAAAAATGAAAATACTTTGCTTGCACAACTCTTCATCATCCCACGCAGCACGTGCCCTCCTCTCTCTCTCTCTCTCTCTCTCTCTCTCTCTTCGAATCACTAGAAACCAAAACGAAAGCTTACATATAACCAGACACCCGCACACTAGAGAGAGAGAGAGAGAGCCAACGCAGCAACAACAAAAAGCGGCAGCAGCAGCTCGAAGCTTTTCTCTTCTCTTCTTTTGTGTTTGTTTCATGTTATGTAGCGGAGGGAGGAGGAGCCGTGAATTCTACGATACTTTTTTTTTTTTTTTTGTGCATTGGCCAAATGCACGCCTATAATCGACTGCCCAGCAGTGGCCATACGACGCCGTCTCCCCCTGCCTCTCCCCTCCGTTCCCCTCGTTACCGCCACGGCCGTTCCAAGGCGGGTCGTTTCACACCCGTTGGGCCGCCGGGTCGGGCTAACTTGCCCCACAGACTTGCTTGGTTGCTCCTCTCTGTTCTTCTTCGTCGTCAGGGTATCTTCTTGTTCGCTCCGCTTATTTATATCTCCGGAATGCTTCTCTACATGGGTACGGTGTCCTTTGATGTCGTCCCCATTATCAAGCACCGCCCTGCTCCTGGTTCCGTTTATAGGAGTCCTCAGGTTTATGCCAAGCTGAAGCCCGAGATGGATGCTGATAATTCCTCTGCTGATGCGGTGTGTTTTTGTCTCTCTTTTTTTTGGGGTTTTAAGTCGCTGAATTGCTTGCTTGATTTTGCGATGTGGGTGGGATTTGGAATGTTGATTCGAGGTGAATTTTGGTTTTATTTGTTGGATTTTGATGGATCATTGAGGTATCTGACGTGGGTCGACTTTGTTTTCTTGCTTTGGATCGAAATGTTTCGTTAGATTTGATGGAACTTGGGATAATGCATTTTGTTTGTGAATGTACTTAAAAGCTTGTCTCTTTGCAGCGTTTAAGGAATAATCAAATTTGGCAATCGGATTTTGGTTTTGTATTGATCTCAAATCTTTCGTCTCCGTGAACTCTGTAATATAGTTGCATGTGTACTTATAGCTACTGGATGGAGAAATTGAATTTGATTAACTTGTGCGTTAGTTAACAGTTCGACAATAGTGGTATGGATCGACAGGTAGGGATAGTTGTGCCATCCGAGAATCTGGTTGTACTTTGATCTTTTGAGTTTTCCAATCTGTAGACCAACTTAGGACAAGCTATGTGATTTGTCTAGCACAGGCACCAGCTATAAAACAGGGGAACTTAGGATTTCGGACGTGTTTGTTGGTTGGTGTTTGAAGAAGCGAATACGAAAAGAGTTCTCCATTATCTTCATAGTTGCTATCAGTTAGATTGTTGGAATTGTAGAATAGTCTTTTGAGTACTAAGTTTGGGTTCTTTTATTTTTATTCTTATTTGTTTCCTGTTAAATCTATGCGATTATTTTATTCCTAACAGTTCTGAAAACATTAGAAAACGTCTTATATCTGTTTCGTGAATAAGAGTGTTTTGAGAACAATTTTTTTGAGGAAACTATTTTTTGGAACAGTAGTTAAAAATTTTCAAGTTAAAGGTAGCTTTTTAGAAAACTGCTTGGAAAGGGGTGGCAATCATGTCCTAGCTTTAGCTGTGAGTTTGCGTTTTCCTTGTTTGAGATGCAGCTTGTTTTTGGGAAAATTAGGAAACAGGCTGCAATTTGATTACTCCGCCTCACTGATTACTGATATTTTCAGTTGAAACTAAAAGATTCGTGGAATGGAACTTGAAATAGATTAAATATTTTCATCAGTTAGAAAACATAATGGGCAAAGGATAGAATTTGACTCCGTGAAAGTTTTACAGCTATTGTTGTGTGCAAATTCTGGTAAACATGCATTGCACAATTCAGATAATGTTCCACTTTTTGCAAAGTTTGAAATATTACCTTCTTCTCTTAGTGCCTATCATATGATCATTTGGTCAATTCTATAGCTTTCCCCTATGACTTAAGGTTCCGGGTATGTCAATGATTTTTTTTTTTTTTGTTTCCAGATACTTTTGCTAGGGCAGCTTCTATCTTTTTGTTTCCCATCTAGTGTCATTATAATTCTCAATTAATTGCCTGGGGATCTGCATTTTATTGTTGACCTGTATGCTTTCCTATAAAAAAATCTGAAGAAACGTTTGAATGGTGGCATGGTTGAGGCGGTTTTTGAAAATTTTCTGATGCAAATATTTATGGAACTATCTGTTTGGTGTATTACAGGATACAATTGTCATATAGGTAATGTCCCTGTGTTTGACCTATATATTTATTTTTTTAGTACTGATTTGAGTTAGCAACTTCCACTGTAGATATCGACCATATGGAAAACTTCCTATAAAGGTGGAGACTGGAAACCATGTATTAAGAAGTCTTCAGGAGGTGTGTATCATGTCTTTGTTGTTGTTCTTAAAGAAAGAAAAAGTTCTTTTCATACGCATATCAGCATTTTTGTTTTCAAACTATTCACACTGAACAATGCTGGGGCTTGAGCATATCTGGTTGCTTTTGGCAATTTAGTCTGTTGGACTGTGCAGTAATGTAGCTTAAACTTGCCTTTGTTCCAATTTTTTATTCTCGTGACTTATCATCCCACCCGGCTTGTTTCGACTGTTATTGGCTAGATATTAGCCTCTATTCTATAAAACCATATCATTCTGATTTACAAGTAGTGTTCACGCTGCGGATTGTCCTCTGTTACTTTCATTTCTTTTGAATCAGAGAGTATCTACTGCCTAACGGATGTGATTATGTGTCAGCCGATGGGTTCACATGTTTGCCACTAAAGGTTACTTTGCATTGGAAACTAATTGATGGGTATTAAATGTTGGGTTATAAATTTATTTGCATGCGGAGGGAAGCCTTTAGTATACAACAATTTTGTTCCTTAGGAGGTCATGTAATTCGTTGCCTTTTTGGCATTCCTCTCCCCTTCTTTCTGCTATTTAAGTTGTTAATGATTCTATATTGGGTCTAGTGTATTCGCTACGGTATGCACTAGTTTGATTCTTGATTTAGAGTACCTTGTAGATTGGTGATTTGTACATTTTGGTCATATTTGTCTTTGTATCCTTTTCGTGTTTTAATGACTGGTCATTGTTTTATTTGTTAGGCTTACCTGAATCGAATGGTTACATCTCTGTTGAGGCCAATGGTGGCTTAAATCAGCAGAGGACATCGGTTGGTTTTATTCCTTTTGTGCTGTTTATCTATTCCTCTCCCTCTTTCTCTCTTTTTGTATGAGAAAGCTTGCTCATTTTCTGTCTGCAGTGACTTGTATCTTCTCAACCTGGTTGTTTATTGTGGATATTTTGTAGATATGCAATGCAGTTGCTGTGGCGGGCTATCTTAATGCAACACTTGTGATCCCAAGTTTTCATTATCATAGCATTTGGAGAGATCCTAGGTTTGTAACCATTGGTTATCTTTAAAATTGATGTGGTAGGACTGGGGGAAATAATGATTGGTAGCGGGAAAAGAAACATAACTACATGTAGATGTCTAAACTTTGACCTGACTATCTTTAGAATTTGGTTATGCCATGATATTATTTGTTTATCAGGCCACATGAGCTCATAATAGACAATGCACATTTAAGTGAGCTTTTTTGAGAACCAGATGACCTTATTTCTATGTTATTGATACATTACTGCCATTTCAATCTCTAATAAGGTTTTTAATTAGTTATTCTCTCCCATATACCTCTGGAAAAAAAAGTGGCAGAAGCAGATCTTTTTTCTTTTGTTGCATGCATAGGTGGTTTCTTTGAGATTCGAAGTTTGCTTTTCTAACTGACAAATATAATATAAAAAATCTTACTTGAAGTTTGCTTTTGGATGATTAGTGAGTATCAACCTTAACATGTTGACACTTGTATGAACATCTTCTGGAATGTAGTTATTTGTTTCATGATTGCTTGCGAGAAGATCCATTTGTGATAGCTTTCTTTACACAAAATAAAGAATCTCCAACTTTTCCGACTAAAAGTAAACTTCGCGATCTCGTCCTTGTTAAAAACGAAAAGAATTCTGGTATTGATTCGTTATAATTACATAAAATTCGTTCAATGTTTATCATTGGACAAATTTTTTAGAGATGTCCGGTCATCTTTTCTTGTGAGTTTCAATCGTCCTGCAATCAATTTTGTGGAATTTTATTTTATAAATGAGCAATTAGAGTTTACAGAGGATTATATGTAACTAGGATTATTTTGTGTCCATCATCTTTCCTTTGTTTTTCCTATTTTTTCTCTTCTTATTCAATGTTCATGAACATTGTAGAATTTGCATGTTTGTTACTTTGTATAATTTTCAATATTCTATTAAATATTTGGTCATGAACTTCAATATGTTCATGAGGAATGTTATGTTTTATTAAGCACTGATTTTCTATTGAATGTTTGATCTTTCACTTGGATTAAAGCAATATTTTGGTGGGATTACTTTTCCAGTGTATTCAGAGATATTTACGATGAAGAATACTTCGTCAGCAGCTTGCATAATGACGTGCGAGTGGTTAATAAGATTCCTGAATATATAATGGAGCGCTTTGACCACAACATGAGCAATGTTTTCAACTTCAAAGTAAAAGCTTGGTCACCCGTTCAGTTTTATAAGGATGAAGTTCTTCCAAAGCTGCTTGAAGAAAAGTGAGTATAAACAAGAGTTGTTGCAGTTCTTTTCCCAACTTTAACGTGCTTTTAGAGTTATGGTTAGAGTGAAATTTAATACGGAGAAATGGAACTTTATGATCAAATAAGTAATGGTCATTCAGAAATAGATGTTTTTGTATCTGTTTGTTGTCTTATAAAGATAACCCATTATATTTCCTTTATTCTACAAAATCTGCAATTTTTGCAGTCTTAGTTGGTTATTGCTTAACTGAGTGCTATATCAACTTCCTTGTAGTTGTGGTTGATTGCCAATTGAATTAGTTTTAACTACGTAATGGTTCTTTCTTTTTGTTATTTATTAGATTAGCAGTAATTCTGTAATACTTCTAAAGGAATCTACATAGCACTTAGTCCAACAAAGTCTTGACCCTAATTACCTAAAATTTTTCTGGCATTCAACTTATTTTTATTTATTCATTTTTCTGTTTTATTGGTGAGATTTGAATTCGTTACCTTATCTCCAATTGATACAATAAACCCCTTCGTCAGAGCTGCTTTGATACTGTATTTTTGTAATTTTTAACAAGTTTTATGAGGTAGAATTTGATTTATCACTTAGTATTAATTTTGTCTATGATATTCTAGGTTTTCATGCCTAAAATATTTTGGTAGCTCAAGGATTGATGCATGCTGGCATCATTGTCGTGACATTAATGAGTTTAATCTATCATGGCTTGCACCATTTATATTATAATTGTGATTCATGGGCAGAGAATGAGGATACCAATGATTATATTTTGAAGTGCCTTTTTATCTGGATGAATGGCACAGGTTTATAAGGATTTCTCCTTTTGCAAATCGATTGTCATTTGATGCTCCTCCAGCTGTGCAAAGGCTTAGATGCTTGGCAAATTATGAAGCTCTAAGGTTTTCAAGTCCTATCTTAACTCTGGGAGAAACATTGGTTTCAAGAATGAAGGAACGCAGTGTAAACCATGGTGGCAAATATATTTCTATTCATTTGCGGTTTGAGGAGGTTAGTCATTGTTATGCAACAAAGCTTTATTTTATTTCCCATCACCAACCAGACAAAAAAAAAAAAACTGATTATTGTGATGAACAACAATGGGATTTTGTTTTCACATGAGCAGGACATGGTTGCTTTCTCTTGCTGTGTATTTGATGGTGGAGAGAAGGAAAAAGAAGACATGAAAGCAGCCAGGGAAATAGGTTGGAAGGGGAAATTTACAAGACCTGGTCGGATTATACGTCCTGGAGCAATCAGAATCAATGGGAAATGTCCCCTTACTCCTTTAGAGGTAATACCTAATGCTTTTGCATTGTTCTGCTATAGTATAATGATGATGCTTGAATTTCTATTGCAGCCGTGACCGTGAACTTTGTTGTTGCCTGGGAAAATATGCTCACTTTTCAAAATATTATGTTGGCATAAAATATTGAGTACATTAATTTTCCTTTATTAGTTTTCTTTCATGATATCTTAATTATCATTATTGTTACTGGAACTATGAATTCACCTCTCTTATCATGCCAGCCAAAATTGATCAATCCATTTACGGGGAGTCTGAGTAGCTTGTGTCACTTGTATATGATGTTTGTTATTGTTTGTCTGTGTGCAGGCTAAAAGTTGATTATTCATTTTCCATTTTCTTGTATCTCATCAGGTTGGCTTGATGCTTAGGGGAATGGGCTTTGATAAAAATACACATATCTATTTGGCCTCTGGAAAGATATACGATGCAGAGAGGACAATGGCCCCATTATTGGAAATGTTCCCGAATTTGCTAACAAAAGAGATGCTGGCATCAGAGGACGAACTTTCTTCCTTTAAGGTCTGAATGTCTCGTTTTCATTTGTTTTGTTTTTGTTTTTTTTATTTTTCAGCTTTCTTCAATCCTTGAGGTGTGATTTAATGTTGTTCTTCCATCGCGTGTTACTGCTTTCAGAACTATTCTTCCAGGATGGCTGCAATTGACTACACTGTTTGTCTCCATAGTGAAGTATTTGTGACAACTCAGGGTGGAAACTTTCCCCATTTCCTGATGGGTCACAGAAGGTTCATGTATGGTGGACATTCCAAGACAATCAAGCCAGACAAGCGAAAGCTAGCTATCCTCTTTGATAATCCCAACATTGGGTAGGTATTTGTCCGTTGTCATAAATTTTCTTAGTTCAAATGACCAATGGTTTTCATTGGGTTAGGCCTGAAATATTAGGAACAAGGAAAAGTTTCTTGAAATTCAATCCAGAAAAAAATAGGATCACTGAATGAAATGATCTGGGAAGATACATGATTGGCGACATTGTTGTGGACCTATTGGCCTTCCGGTGACATTAAGGATTAATTTTGTTTCAGTTGACTTTCCTTCTCTATCTGATATTATTAGTTTGTTGCTGAACCTTGCCAAAGGAAAAATTCTATTAGTTTCTTTCTAGGAAATAAAGAAGTCTAGTTGCCACAGGCCACTGTTGAAAAGAAAAGATAAGCATTACAAATGTGAAATTATTTGTTTCGACCTTTTTTAATTCATGTTCCTTTTGTCATGCATGATACATAGAGCTAATATTAATATTGCTTGCTGGATTATTTTCTTCTGCTTTAGATGGAAAAGTTTCAAACGTCAAATGCTGAGTATGCGGTCTCATAGTGATTCCAAGGGGTATGAGCTGAAGAGACCAAATGACTCAACATTCATGTTCCCATGCCCAGATTGCATGTGTCGAGCAAACAAATCGGATAGTACAAGATCATGATTTGCTGAGAGAAATTTTTGATGGGTGATTTTCATACCGGTAATTTTGTGGGCATATCCTGCTGCTGACCCCCCTTTTGGTGTTGTATTCTTTCATTTTTTGCCCCCTTTCCATTTGGCAAGAGGACATGCACATCAGTTTTGGGAGCTTTGAGGATTTGTTGGAGGTCACATTGATCTGATTATTTCCCGGGACAGCGTCGAGAAGAAGTTGCATCTTTTTGTTTTTGATGCCACAGGAGAAGAGAGAGGAACACAAGAAAGCTTTCCCTTGCAAAGGATTTACCCGGGACATTTAACTGATCATTTTTTTGGCTGTCACAGCTGCTGTATCTAACAAGCTGTGAAGTGACACACCAGATTGTTTTTAGAATTTGCAATGTTTGTACATTACTTGGAACTTGATCTGCTTGTGTAGGACCATAGAAACAGGATACATTGTTTGTGTACATTTTACTAGAAATCAGGATATTGATTCTTTTGTACCATTTGCCTTCCAACTTCTCTCCATTCATCCATTCCCTCATCTACACTGAGGGTGCCTTTGTGAATTTTGTCGGACACTGATTTTTACCTATTGTTAATGTGCAAATGTATTTTATTTTCTCTTTGATCAACTGAAAAGTTTGATTCTATCTTGAACTACTATGACTTAAATTTTGAACATAAATTGTTGACCATCGATTGAGAGATTAAAAAAAAAAAAATGTTAATGGTAATTTTCAGTTCTTAGATTAGATGAGAGATGAAAATTAAACGTCAGGTTTTTTTTCTTTTTAATTAATGGTTTACTATTAATTTGGGCTCAATTTGTGAGTTCGTTTTTACAAGGTAACATCCATGAAACCCACAAAGTTCGGCCACAAAAGGAATCCGATATAGAACCTCACAAAGGCTCATGTCTTTTAAAGAAAAAAACAAAAAAAAAAAAAACACATGTGCTTAATAACTCATGGCTTTATTCTAAGGTTCCCACATCAGACACTTACCAATTGCGAAGTGCTTTTTTCTTTACAGTAAGATTCCCATGTTGCATACTTACAAATTAATCGGGAAGTCGAACGTGTGTTTATATACATACATTGTGGATAAACATCTATATTACAAATTGAGAAGTTCTTATTCCTTCTTGCAGCATTAAACACCGAACCGTCCGACTTTCTTCAATTCAATAATTTTTTTTTTTACTAAATAAATAAATAATGCGGTAATAGTCCCCCTTTGATTGTTTTCGCTTATTTAATTCTATTAGAATCTAATGGGTGAAAGTGTAAAAGAATCTACACTTTCACCTCTTAAAGGAGAGCAGATGGCACTTGCCGGTCATCCGAGTTCAGACAAGCTCAGCTCCTTCAACTCTCAAGCTTTGGTTTCTCTTTTTATTTTTCATTTTTTTTATGACAGGTTATGTTGTAATGCAATCATTTGCGAGTAATGAAGAGATTGAAACAATGAGGATCATCTTATCCATGGATTTGACTGCTCCTCTTCCTCTGTTTTGTCTGACAACAACCCGGTTTTGTCCTATCCACATTTCCTTCTTTTCTTTTTCTTTTTTAAATTATTTAGGTATAAACTAGTTTGATTCTTATTTATTTAGTTTATTATTATTTTGAAAAGAGAGTAAGTTTGTTGGTGCCGAGAATATTTCTTTTTTCTTTGAAGGTAAACTCTGCAGCCCTTTTTTTTTTTTCTCGCTTTTTTCTGTATGTATGTTTACGATGTTCTATTCACATTCCCTTGCGGACTTATTATTATTATTTTTTAAAGAATATTATTGACAGAAAAAACATTTGATGATTTTGGAAACTTGATGCAACCAAAAGAGCTATCTATTAAATAAAGTTGGGCCCACATCGCAAGCAAGCTGTGGAGGCAAGGCACTCCCACCCTTCTGCTTTTTCACTCCTCTTCTTCGTTTACTCCTCTACTTACTCTCCGAATTGGTAAGAAAACAAAATCTCATTTCTTTTTGAATTGAAAGCAAAAATTAAACAAAATCAGCTACACATTCTCTTTGTCAATAAAAAACCCAAACAAAATTGAAGCATTAGAACAAAGCTTCGAAGTTTAGAAAGAATAAACCTTCAAAATCTTGTTATACTTTTACCATTATTTTCACGTACTCATTTGTTAATAATATATGAGTAAATGATTAAAGGTAAAATACATGAAAGAATAATAAATGTCACGTTTTTTGAATTGAAAATCGCAGAAGTTGAAAGTACAGAAAGTCAGAGATCGACAAAAGTTGGCTCGACAGCCCAGGTGAATTTCTATACAATTTACGTTAGTTCTAGTTGAACCAATATTTTATCGTCACTTTATACGTCCGCTCACCCTCGCCCAACATGCCCAACAGACGAGCGTTATGTAGGGGTCGGTAGGCTGTGCTAGGGGCTAGACTAGGCTGTCGAACATCTAACCAAACAAAATTTGAAATTACTTTAGTTAGAAATTGTTTATTATCTTAACTTATCTATTTTCATCTAAAGTCTTCAGATTATATCAAAATAAAAATTCTAATTATATATTTCATTTAGTAAAATTAAAAAGATGACAAATAAGATACATTTTATTCCACCCAAATTTGATTTGGTAGTAGATAATAAATAATTATTTGCTTTTTAATCTTTGATTATAAAATAAAAATTATTGATTTTTCTTATGTTTCAATTTTGTAGAACGATCAAGATAAATTTGATCCGACATATTGAAAAAACTCTATTTGTTATGGAGGGTGTTGGATCACATTGAAAAAAATTCTAATAACAATATATATATATATATATATATATATATATATATATATGGGCATTATCAACAATCCCTCTAAATTACGCTATATATATATATATATATATATATATATATATATATATATATATATATATATATATCAGTTTATATCTCTTAGATTTATATAGATTAATAGTTAGGATTTGATTATGTGGTAAGTAAATATTAAGACAATCATTAAATACACATAAAATAAATAACAATTAAGTTAGACAATTAATGATCTTTTTTATCTCCAGTGTTTTTTCTCTTATCTTTACATCCTCCCTCTCTCGTACCTTAGGTATAATTTAAATTATTTCTTAAACAATTTTAAAATAAAATAATCAAAATAATCCAGAGTTATCAATTAATAATCAATTTATTTTAACTTTAACCTTTAATCGTGAATAAACTTGTACTCTGTCTTTCCTGCTAACTCTTTAACCCTTTTATGAGTAGAAACTTTGCCACGAGAAATTAAAAAAATGAAACCACAGGAATGCAATAGCTAGTGCCGGAAAACTAAATAGATCAGATACTCAGCTAACATTCTGTTTCGAGAAGCCATTTTGGTTCAAGAACTCAGCAGTCCCACAAAAAAAAAAAAATAATAATAAAGAAGGAGATAATAAACTCCTTCATTATATTTTTAGTAAAATTTATTTAAACAATGCTATATCTACAACCAACTTCTTACAACCTGAGTTGAAAAAAAATTTACTGGAAGAGTAAAAATCAAAATGAATAAAAGAAGTTACAATGGATGATATGGTATCTATATCTCCAGTAGAATTTTGTCCAACTCAGATTGTAAGAAAAGTGGATTGTAAGGAGAGCTTTAGGTGTGATATTATTTGATTTATTTTAGTTATTTTCCGTTGATTTAGGATTGAGCTCTTATTTCTTGAGAAAAATCTATTTTATAGTAGAAATAGGATTTTGGCAACCTCATTTAGTTATTATGATTTTTGAGGCTTGAGGATGATTATTGGTTATTGATCTTTGAAAATAAATATTATTTTCCCTTATATTTCCTTTGATCTTCTTTCCATTTTTTTCTTACTAGTTGGAACCCATTCCCATAACTAATATTGCTATTCATGGGTTAAATTTATACAGCACTACATGAGATTGATCCAGTTTTCAAAAACTTTTCCTTTTCTACAAAACAACAAAAGTGCGAAATTTGCTGCGCTCTTTAGGTTGTAGAAGGCCCGTGATCATTCAATCAATGAACTTATTTACAGTAATGCTTCCCCTTTGCATAATGTGTAAATATCAATATGTGATATAGGGATTTAAGGCCTAAGTTGTTCAAACAGGGTCATATTACGGTACACCAATTGTTCTGCCTAACCGTTTTCAAATTTTTTATAAATTTAATATAAAAGTTATAAATCCTTATATAAAAGTCGTAAATGTAAAAAAAAATTTCAATAGCTCCTGCAACATGCTATATTGTTATAAACGAGTCATTTAATTAAAATACTATAAACAGATCATATAATTAAAAAAAAATATAATTTTTAATATGAAACAATGTAATACACTAAAAGCGCATTTGATTGGATTTCTCTACTGGACAAAAGAGATTTTTTTAATATCAAAAACTCTTCTAACTTTTTTTGTATTGTTTAACTGCTATTTGAGAAGAGGTTTTAGATGATTAAAAAAATCTGTTTTTGGTTCACGGAAGAAGTTCAAAATTGAGAGTTTTGGGAAAAGTTTTTTTAGATATTTTTTTAAAAGTTTTTAAATATCAAAGATATCCTCATTAAAATTTAAATATTTTACTTTATTTTTTCCTTATAACAAAACTATGTTTAGGTAATTTATATTTAGATAATTTAATTATAACGAGTGCTCTACATTTGCCATATCAAAAAATTAATAACTTTTTGAAAAACGCTCTATTTTTAGAAATTCTATTTTAAAAAAATCTACTTCAATAAGCTTTACTTGTATAAGTTGAAACAAACAGGCTCTAAATATAAAGCATAATTTTAATATCTTCATCAGCTATAAATACTACCCTACACATGGTTATAATACTTGGGCTAATATATATCCTCCATGGTCTTTGCATACAATGTTGGTAAAGAAGAGGAAATTTACTTGTCATGATTTGGAAGATTTTCTTTTCCTATTTTGGAATATTGAGACTTCCAATATTGAGTCTTCTTGCCATGAACAGAACTTTGTAACCTTCTTTTATACTAAGCTCTTGTACTCCTTTTGACACAATCAATAAGAAAAAAAAAGACATCTCCTCTTCTCTCGTGCACATAGGCTGAAATCTCCACAGCCAAAGCACGTAACTTTTGTGTTACGATCTGATGCTTTATTTATTTCTTATCTGAATGTTGTTTACTTGGATTTCTACATGGTATCAGAGTAGCAGTTTTGTCGGTTCTCCAAGTCTGTGTTTTTGGTGAAGTCAATAGATCTGTATTTGTGTGAGGAATATCTCTTGTTTTTCTTTTTGCACTACATGTTTTATAGCTGAAATGGATTTGAATCTTGGTTGGGAACTTTCAATAGTGCTTTTGAATGGAAATAAGAATTTTTTTCTTTGGTCAATGGCTGTCACTTTATCTCTTGGTGGAAAGAAAAAACTGGGTTTTATTTCTGGAAAAACTGAATGCCCAGATGCCGAAGATTCAGACTATGAGGACTGGGTTACTGATGATCAGACAGTTAGGTCTTGGCTTCTTAATTCTATGGAGCCTCATATTGCAGAAATATTTACTTTTTCCAACTCTGCAAAAGAGTTCTGGGATTCCGTTTCTGAGTTATATGGTGGTAGTAATAATATTACACGTATCTTTGAATTAAAACGTTAGATTACTACCGCTGAACACGGAGAGAAAAAATTCAGTGAACACTTGGGATATCTTAAAAAATTATGGGAAGAACTTAAAATGTATCGTCCTTATACTTCTGATCCTAAGACCTTGCTTCAATTGCTTAGTAGTTTGAAACCAGAATATGAGAATTTGAGTAAGTACTATTCTCATGATTTCTACACTTGCAAGTCTTGCAAATGTTTGCACCACAATCCAAAGAGGAGAAACTTGTCGAAAGACAGAAGGTGGATCCAAATTAAAAAACAATCCAGAATGATCTGAATCAGATGCACATGTAGTTGAAAAATTTGATGAAAAAGAGAACAATTGGAAGAATAATTTGTGGGGCAAAGGAAAGAGAGATGCTTATCATTGTGAACATTATGGAAAAAATGGACATACAAAAGATAGATGTTGGGAGTTGCATCCACATTTGAAGCCAAGCTTTGACAAAAATAAAAAGGAACAAGCTGCCACTGCAGAATCCTTAATCTCAATGAATCAGTTGACTCAAATTCTTCAACAAATCAGTAAGTCCATGTCGTCTGAGTCTTCTTAATCAAACTCTACTCATGCATCAAGTAACTTATAAGCTCTTTTCTCTTCTACTTGTAATTTAAATTCATGGATTATTAATTCTGGAGCCACATATCACATGGCAAATAATTCTGATTTTGTGCATGAATTTATTCCTGAAAAAAATATGCAGGAAGTTTCAATCGCTAATGGAACTACAGTTCCTGTGTCCGAAAAAGGAAAAGTGAATTTCTTTTCAAAAAAATCCTCATCAAAATGTACTTGTGGTTCCCTCTTTTCCTACTCAGCTTTTATCAGTTGGAAAAATTACTAATTCGTTGAATTGCGATGTTATTTTTTCTCCATCGTCCATTACTTTTCAGGATCGAAAAATGAACAAGACGATTGGTGAAGGGATTTATTCACATGGTCTATATTTGTTGAATCCAACCAATAAAGCTTGTTGTTCAAAATTTTTTGAAGTGAGTCACACTTCGCATAAACGACTTGGGCACCCATCAGATTGAATTTTTTTCGAGTGACTGTGGCATTTGTCAATTTTAAAACAGTCTTCTTTACCTTGTAATAAATCTTTATCGGTGTCTTCTAAGCCATTTGAACTGATTCATTCTAATTTGTGGGGTCTTGCACCTATTGATTCATATGATGGATATATATATTTTATTTTATTTATTGATGATAAATCTGGTGCTACATGGAAACATTTGTGAAATCAAAAAGTGAAGTGAGTTTAATTTTCAAAGAATTTCATAACATGGTGATTAATCAGTTTGATGCCAAGATTAAAATATTCAGGTCTGACAATGGAACTGAATATACCAATGGATTGCTTTCTGATTTTTTTCGTAGCCAGGGAATTATTCATGAAACAAGCTGTGTTGGAACACCAGAACAGAATGGTGTGGCCGAGAGGAAAAACATGCATATTCTTGAAACAACAAGGGCTCTTATATTTCAAATGAATGTTTCAAAGAAGTATTGGTTACATGGAGTTCTAACTACGACATATTTGATTAATCGGTTTCCTAGTCGACTGCTTCAATTTAAATCTCTTTTGAAAATTCTAAAAAATCAGAAACCTGATATTTCACATCTTCATGTGTTTGGTTACACTTGTTATGTCCATAACCAAGCTGTTGATCATGATAAGTTAGATCCTAGAGCAACTCGATGTGTGTTTTTTGGGTACTAATCGACAAAAAAAAGTTTACATTTGCTATAACATTGCAAATAGGAAGCTTGTTATTTCACGAGATGTTCAATTTGTTAAGACAGAAACTTTCTTTCAATCAGAAGATCGCAGTAGGGATCAATCTCAAAGGGAGTTTCTATCTGATGTTGTTCCTTTACCTACTATTACAAATGACAACACATCTTACTCAAAGAAAGATGCTCGACAAGTTGATGAAGTCCAAAACTCAGATATTAAATCTTCTCCAATAACAAATAGTGAGTTGCCTCTATATCAACAACCATTACGAAGAACAAATAAACCAACTCAGCCACCTAAAAGAATGAAGGTTTTCTTTACCTATAATTCAGTTTATATCCATTGCAGAATTAGATGACTTATACAAATGTTAATGCTTCTTATGCAGCTTTTCTTACTTCATTGTCTAGCAATCAAGAGCTGAAAACTTTAAAGAAGCTAATTCCAGTTTAACTTGGAGAAACGCTATACAAGAAGAACTCTAGGTACTTGAGGATAACAAGACATGGGAGCTTGTTAAATTGTCACCAGGAAAAAAAGTTGTTAGTTGCCGTTGGATATACAACATTAAGTACAAGAGTGATAAAAAGCATAGAAAGACACAAGGCGAGATCACTCGCTAAAGGTTTTACTCAAACATATGGCGAGGATTACAAAGAGACTTTTGCACTTGTTGCAAAGATGAATACATTTCGGGTGCTAATTTCTCTTGCAGTAAATGAAGGTTGGAATTTATTTCAAATGGATGTTAAGAATGCATTTTTACATGTAAATCTTAAAGAAGAAGTTTATATGAGTACACCTCCTAGCCATCCAAAGAAGTCAAAACCTAATCTTATGTGCAAATTAAATAAAGCATTATATGGGCCTAAGCAATCGCCACGAGCATGGTACACAAAGTTGAGTTTAGTTCTTTGCTAAATGGGTTATAAAGAAGTGCTGTAGATTCTTCACTATTTGTAAAGAAAGGTACTTGTGCTATTGCAGTAGCCTTGATATATGTGGATGATATATTGATAACAGGCAGTGATCAAGAAGAAATTTCGAACTCAAGATTCTTTTGCATAGAAGGTTTTCCATCAAAGATCTTGGTGTCTTGAAATATTTTTTGGGCATTGAAGTTGCTTACTCCAAGAAAGGCATTTTCCTCAATCAACGAAAGTATGTGCTTGATTTATTGTAAGAAACTGGAAAGTTAGGCGTTAAACCAGTTGACACACCAACTGATAGTGGCGATAAGCTTGATGATGATGGTGAATTATTTCTTAATGTTGGTTAATTTCAAAGGGTAGTTAGGAGATTAATTTATTTAACAATTACTTGTCCAGATATTTCTTATGCTGTCAGCTTGGTTAGCCAATTCATGCATGCTCCTAAAATTAAACATATGAATGCTATAAATAGAATTTTGCAATATTTAAAGGGCTCACCGAGAAAAGGTATATGGATGCAAAAGAATGGTCATACATCTATCTCAACTTATGCAGATGCTGACTGGACAGGATGTCCAATTGATCGTAGATCAACAACAAGATATTGTACCTTTGTTAGAGGAAATTTAGTCACATGGAAGAGTAAGAAACAAAATGTAGTTGCTAAGTCAAGTGCAGAGGCAGAATATCATGCCATGGCTATTACGACTAGTGAAATCATTTGGCTCAGATCTTTGTTAACTGACTTGAATTTTTATCCATCAGGTCCAATTGAATTATTTTGTGATAATCAGGTTGCTATCATATTGCTTCCAATCCTGTCTTTCATGAACGAACGAAACATATCAAAGTTGATTGCCATTTATTCGTGAGAAGGTGCAAGCCAATGTAATTTCTACACGCTTCATTTGCAATGATCAACAGTTGGCTGACGTCTTTACAAAGAGCTTAACAACGACAAAATTTCATGAGATATTGTTCAAGTTGGGCTTTCTCAATATTTTTGCACCAACTTAAGGGGGAGTGTTGGTAGAGAAGTGGAAATTTACTTTTGTTATGATTTGGAAGATTTTCTTTTCCTATTTTGCAGTATTAAGACTTCTAATATTGAGTCTTCTTGCTATAAATACAACTTTGTAATCTTCTTTTATACTAAGCTTTTGTACTCCTTTTGACACAATCAATAAGAAAAGAAGACATCTCCTCTTCTCTTGTGCACGTAGCTGAAATCTCCACAGTCGAAGCATGTAACTTTTGTGTTACGATTTGATGCTTATTTATTTCTTATCTGAATCCTGTTTACTTGGATTTTTACATACAATATAATAGGTGATAATCTTATTGACACTCTATACAGACCACCATCTTGCATAGGGCTGTGGCTTGCATTGGAAGATGCAACAATAACAAATGGTTACCTCTGGGTCATGCTTGGATCTCAAAGAAGTAGAATATAGTTTCACTTTTTATTTCTTTAATTTGAGAGCTTAAGAAGGTGTTACCAATGTTTAGCTTATTGTAAAATTTAGCAGTCTGTTTTGTTTAGATGGCCTTATTACAAGGTTCTTTAGAGGGGAAGAAGGGATTTACTTTGATCAACCTTCTTCTTCATCTTCTGACCAAAGGGATTTTGTGCCTGTTGAAGTGAAAGCTGGATCTTTAATTGTCATACATGGTAATCTTATTCATAAGAGGTGAGTTAGAAAATTTTGCCCTGGAACTCACTCAAATTTAAAATGAATGGCTTCAATGCTCCGTTTTCATTGGTCAATTTTTATTTGCAATAATTTTGAAAATCAATCCTCAAAACCAGGGCACGCCTATGGCTTTCATGTGGTAGTTACTAATGGCTGCAAATGGGCTCAGGAGAATTGGTTAGTATATTTAGGAATTGGTTAAGCATCAGATTTATTTTTACGAAAACCAAATCATAGTTAAAATTTTCATAACTCGATAGGGTATCAGGTTGGGTCGAATCTGATGAAATCTGACCTATGTGCACCACTGAATATGAAAACACAAAGTATTTGACAAAACTAAATATATTTCTTAAAAATGGTTTTTTCATAATTTTAATTTCTTGTTGTCTGAAATATTCTCAGGAAAGTAGGGTGGAACCATAGCCGCTTTATGTATCTTGATATACTTTGAAAATCATTTATCAAGCAGCCGTGTATGTCAAGTGAAATTGTTAATGAATAGTATAACTTAATCATTGTTGGCATGCAAGTTATAAGACTTGAGTTTCTCATGAAATAAAATATGTGATTAAACAGTTGGTTATTTAATATGTGTAGCATATTTATGATTTTACTCTTTGTCACTTTATCATTGCTAGTAACTCTTTCTTGTAACCAACAAAATTTACAGGATCTACATGTAGATGTGGTTTTATAAACTTTAATGTTTAAATACAAGATATAGAAGTGGTGTACATTTTGTTAGAAGTCAGGGTAATGATTTTATTGTACTATTTACCTTCAATTGCTTTTTATTCACCAACACATCCTTCCATTTTGAGGAGTCGTTTGTGGATGATCATCTAGTGCTCAACATCTACTTTGACTCATTGTTTGTTTGTATGCAAATATGTATAATACATTTGTTTTACTTCTTGCTCAACTAAAGGTTGGATTCTCTTGTCCTCTATTTAATTTTTTAACACGGATTGGTTACCATCAAGTGTGAATAGAAGTTAAAGACAAAAAGTTCTTTTTTTTTATTATCTATCTAGGAACTCCTTCAATCATTTGAATGATTTGATTTCAGAGCATATATATATATATATATATATATTCAATTTATAACTATTCTTTTTTAAAAAAAAAATTTAAATAACCTACATAAACAACCTTATCATAAAATATCTTTATACAATCATTCTTGATGTGACATAATATGATTAAAATTAAGAATACTATGAACCCATCAAAAATGGTTCATATTATTAAATAAATATCCTCATAAAATAATAGTATACAATCATTCTTCTTGATGGGTTTGTTCTTCATTTTAATAATATAAATCAATTTTAATTTGTGGAATGGATTTGACTAATTTATTATTGGACCCAACCCATATTTTGCCATCCCTAATATTAGCATTGGATGGCAAAAATTTATAAAAAAGGAAGGACATTTTAGTAATAGTTCAAGAATATCATACCATATAGCATGTAGATTTATTTTAACTTGATTATAGTAATATACTACATATACAACTATTCCACGCAGTCAAATACATAGAATATGAGTTGACGAGTGACACATCCGAAAAAGGATTGTCTCCCAAGTATAGGAGTGTCGAAGTAATAAAACCCGGTGAGACCGGGGTCGATCCACGAGGAAGGGAATTTAAGCGTTACAAATTATAAGCTAAACAAATGTGATATGGATGATTCAAAGAGGTGACATGATAATATCAACAAGTATGTAAGATGGTAGGTGGTATTACCGACCATTCAAATATAAAACAAAAAGCAAGAGGAGGTAAAACCATCCATGGAAATAGGTGGTATAACCAACCATAGTAAATTAAAGAACAATTTCATAAGGTGGTAGAACCTACCATAGTAAATAAAATAAAAAGTTCATAAACAATAGAATAATTAAAATACAAGAGGAATTAACACAATAACAATGAAGGCTAAGGTTAGGGGATCCGCCCTTCATATTTCAAATAAGGATAATTAACCCATTTTAGTTATATGAATTATATTTGTTTCATTACCAATATTTATACCACTTCTTGTAAATGGGTTCAAGCATCCAATGTGCCAATCACCATATGTCTACAACAAATCAAGGTTCCTAACTAGATTCGTGTCGGTAAGGAAGAACCATACATCATCTAGAAAGGATCCAAGCATTTGATGTACCAAGGATTGTCGACAATGGATCAAGACCTCCACTTTACGAGTGGTGTCAAGATTGATTAAGAAATTAAATATAAATCATATTGAATAAAAATCATAAGATTAAGATTATTAAGCAAATATTGGGTTAGAGAATCCTTATTCTCATATCAAGGGTTTCACCCTTTCACCTTAGCAAAGAGAAATTAGAAGAAAATTATAATAGAAAGAAAATAAAATGCAAGAAAAAGAAAATTCATTAATAACATAAACACACAAAACACAATACAAGATCCTAGCCAAAGCCAAAATGTTCCAGCCAAGGCCAAGATGCCCTAATGGGTCACAAGGCACCTCTATTTATAGATACATCCAGGGGCAAACTTGTCAAATTACAAGGGCATAATTGTCAAATATTAGTTGTAAATATCTTTGACAATTGGGATCATTAGGCACCGACTTTGACCATCAATTTTTGACATCGAAATGTTGAGAATTTGAATCACATGTCTTCATGAAAGTTGTAGATATTTCTCTCAGCTTTCTATAACATATTGATTTGCACATTTGGATACGTATTTTGAGAGATACGGTCCAAATACTAAGGCATGGTCAGACTGAGCCGAGACTGTAGATGGGTTCACTTCAGCCCAATTTTGGTCCACTAAGAGCCCGAATTTGATGATGATGTGAAATACAATCTTGGTAGACAATAAATCCGCTTTTCCAAAACATTTAAGAATGTAGCATTCTGATCTATAAATAGAGAGTTATACCATTTTACCGAAACCTATAACAAAACCAAAATTAAGAGAAATAATTCCAAAGATGCAAATGCTACAAAAATAGTTTTAAGTTGAGGAATTTTAATGACAATATTAATACAATATGATGAATAAAACTCTTATTAAACATACATATTTAAGTGTTCATCACACCCCCCAACCAGCTTATTGCTAGTCCCTAGCAATTAAAGCGTTATTATTTAGAAGTGATTTATAGAATTTACATCCAAGGTGGTCATTATTGCACTCTCCTTGATTTTATCCAAATAAACAAACTCTCAACCCTTTTTTATTTTGTTTTATTTTATTTTATGACTCATGTACCCTTCGGTCAAGATATCTATAAACCTTCTTTTTGTGCTTAGTCAACACATGACTATGGGCTTATTAGAAAGAAGCCATATCGGTTCTAATATTTGTTAAAGCTAACAACCTTAGGTAAGGGGCATTTATTCATTATATATATATATATATATTTTTTTCTCTCTTTTTTTTTTTTGAAAGAATTCATCTTTAACCCATGTAGAGAGCCTTAGGCTAATGGCTCCTAGACTAGTTGGCCTTAGGGCATTAGGTGTTAAGACACCCCTACGAGCTTAACGACTCGGGTTGCCGATGCTTTATTTTGCTTAGAAACTTGTGGATAGTGCAATGTTCAATCCCATTAAGCTTTCTCCTTAATCCATGTAGCGAGCTTTGGGCCAATAGCTCCCAAACCAGTTGGTCTTAGGGTATTAGGTGTTGAGTCACCCCTCGGGCTTAATTGCTCGAATCAAGGAGGCTACAAGACCAAACTTATCCACCATTGCTTTCTCTTTTTTTGTTCTTTCATTTCAATTTTCTTTCATTTTTTTCAACTTTGCCCCTGTCCTTTGGCTGTTATACTAAACAAACAAAATGAACTAAATATTGCAAATTTCATTTCGCACCCACAATCTACATCAAGGTATGTGTGTGTGTGAAGAAAGATTCATAGATCTTGCTTAATGAGAACATAAGCACACAATTTATTAAATGATAAGGTTGTGAGAGTTCCATAGATTTGAATGATGCAAAGTGAAATGAATAAGACCTCCTTGTTATAAAATTAAAAAATCAAGACTAAATAATATCAAGTTAGCTAAAATGAGTTCATAGAATCAAAATAAAATGACAAATTTGTTAGAATGGATTTCAAGAGTTCAAACTGGTCCTCCTTACTCTGCCATTCCTGACCCAGAATGCGTCTCAAGAGGATTTGAACTCCTTACGCCGCACTCTGAATCTAATTACTAACTCGCTTTTTTTTTTCTTTTTTTGCAAGAAAAAATAAAATTTCAAGACACACTTATGTCTACTATCCTTCCCCCCCAACCAAATGAAACATTGTCCTCAATGTTTAAAAGTAGAGAGATAAAGTATAGGAGACATTACCTGAAGCTTCTGTTATTCAAGATATATGACCTGAAAGACTCATAAAATAACATGCTAAAAATAAAATAAAATAAAATAAAGGACAAGAAAAAAAAAATTACAAACGGAGATTCAGATCCAATTTGCACTTTTTGTTTTGCCCTCCTGCCCAATTAATTTGAGTACTAGCTGGGTCAGGTTCATACTCAAATTCTTGTAATTTGCAAGTAAATCCACAGCCGAAGTGGCAGAAAGAACAAGGATCTTCCTCGCTGAATGAGGGATAAAATTTTTGTCCCCGCGTGGCATCAAAAAAACTTATCAAAGGATCAAAGAAATTTTTGACATTCAACAAACCTATGGGTTTTTGATGGAGATTCAGTTGGGCCCAAGAGGCAATTTGAAAAATTTCTTCAAGAGTGCCAAAGCCACCTGGTAAAGCAATAACGGCATCTGAATTGATGAGCATATGTGCCATGCGTTCATGCATAGAGGAGACCTGTAACTCCTTCCCAACCGTTTTTCCAACAATACTTTCTACAGCCAAAGCTTTAGGAATAACTCCTACAACTTGAGTACCTCCTACATGTGCAGCTGTGATAGCAACCCATTAACCGAGGCTACCTCCCCCATAAACCACATGAATCTTTCTTTCAGCCAGTAGCCTACCAAGATAATTTGCTGCTTCTACAAACTCCTCACTTTTACCGGTCGAGATCCACAGAATACACATATCCTTTGGATTCAACGTTTTGAAGTTCCCTCCATGTCTATGCAACTCTCTAACTATGTGGGAAGAAGAGAAACAAGAGATGTGGTATTTATGGAGTGCAAAAAGTATGCTGATGGTGATATCTATCTAGGTAGCTCGGTTGTTTGTTGAAAAATTGACAATAATGCATAAAAATTCAAAAGATGATGAAATAAGACACCATAAGTCAAACAAAAGATACAAATTCAAAAATGACAGTTATGAGGTATTAAAATTCAAAAATGATGGCACGCATGCATATGTACAGGTAGTTGTGACTGTGGCTCACATCTTCCTCTGGTTTTAAGTCCAGAAAGGGCTTAAACACCTTCTATGAGTTGGGGATATGCTTCCCATCCAGTTTTCTTATAAACTGGCAAACAGGGTCGTTTTGAGTCAGATTCCCAAGACTATATCGTTCCTGTCATCCGGGAATGGGTCCACAAGTTAAAAAATTCACGCTGCACTAATGTCCACACGAATGCGTCTCAAGAGTCGTTCGGATATCATCAAAGGACTCCTTACTCAATCCCATTCTTGATGAACTGTCTAGTTATCTTCGATGTTAGAAAAAATATCCCAAGGAGCGGCCAACGCTCTGGTTACAAGGTCCATCTTGCACATCTGGGACAAACTTGAACCTTTCGCTCTTCGCTTTTTGGCATAAGCGTTTTTTCCCAAACAGCATTGGTCGGGTATGCATCTTCTCATTATTTGGTCTGGACAATATTTGAACAGATATGGGTCATCCCAGTAAAAATTTTTAACCTCGGTTAAAAATTTTCTTTTGTCTTGAGCATTCCAATGAGGTGGCATTTTCCCTGTCGCAAGAAAATTTACAATGTTAGCAAACCAAGGTACAGTAGCAACGGAAAATAAAAATTCATCAGGAAAAGAATCATTGATAGGTGAAGTTTCAATTAATGTCTTTGTCGTTAGTCTTGAAAGATGATTTGCAATGACATTTTCGACTCCTTTCTTATCCTTTATTATGATATTGAATTCTTGGAGCAATAAGATCCATCGTATCAATCTAGGTTTTGCATCCTGTTTAGACATTAAATATCTTACAGCTGCATGATCAGTGTAAATAATTGTTGGAGAGCTAATTAAATAAGATCAAAATTTGTCCAATGCAAATACTACTGCAAGTAGTTCTTTTTCAGTTGTTGTGTAATTTATTTGGGCATCATTTAAAGTGCTACTTGCATAGTATATCACATAAGGCTTACCTTCTTTTCTTTGTCTTAAGACAGCACCAAAGACATAGTCGTTTGTATCACACATCAATTCAAAAAGCAAGGACCAATCAGGAGATTGCATAATTGGAGCAGTTGTTAAAAGTCCAATTAATGTATCAAAGGCATTTTGACATTCTTGAGTCCATTCAAAGGAAGTATCTTTTATTAAGAGGTTACAAAGAGGTTTAGATATAGCACTGAAATTTCTTATGAACCTCCTATAAAATCCAGCATGCCCTAAGAATGAACGAACCTCTTTAACTGTTTTTTGGTGGAGGCAAATGGGAAATTAATTCCACTTTTGCTTTATCCACTTCAATTCCTTTAGAAGACACCACATGACCTAAAACAATTCCTGAAGTGACCATATAATGATATTTTTTCCAATTCAAAATAAGACCTTTTTCTACACACCTTTTTAGGACTTTTTCTAAATTTTCAAGACAATTATCAAAAGAGTTTCCAAAGACAGTTAAATCATCCATGAAAACTTCTAAACAATGCTCAACCATGTCACTGAAAATGCTTAACATGCATCTTTGAAAAGTGGCTGGGGCATTACAAAATCCAAAAGGCATTCTCCTAAATGCAAAAGTGCCAAAGGGGCACGTGAATGTGGTCTTTTCTTGGTCTTCAAGTGCAATGGGGATTTGATAGTAGCCTGAGTATCCATCAAGAAAGCAGTAGTAGGGGTTTCCTGCTACTCTTTCAAGAATTTGGTCAAGGAAGGATAAGGGAAAATGGTCTTTTCTAGTGACAGCATTTAATTTTTTATAATCAATGCACATCCTCCAACTAGATGAGACACGAGTTGGCAATAATTCACCCTTTTCATTTTTAACTACTGTAATGCCAGATTTCTTAGGTACTACTTGTGTAGGGCTTACCCACTTACTATCAGAAATAGGATAGATAATTCCCACATCAAGTAGTTTGAGAACTTCAGCCCTAATGACCTCTTTCATGTGTGGATTTAATCTCCTTGAGGTTGTTGAGATGTTTTGGCATTTTCCTCTAAATGTATTCTATGTGTGCAAATTAAAGGGTTAATGCCTTTTATATCTTTTAAAGTCCACCCAATTGCATTTTTATGCCTTTTAAGCACTTCTATCAACTTACCTTGTTGCTCGCATGTGAGGGATGAAGAAATTACCACCGGATATGTCTGATTCTCCCTAAGATATGCATATTTCAGTCCTTCAGGTAAGGGCTTCAATTCTAGCTTGGGAGCTTCATCTTCCTTGCTTTCATTCATCTGCCCCAATTCTTCAAATCTTGATTTTGAGCCTTTTTCCATCACCTGTGCACAATCCAATAAAGAGCATATATCAGAAAGATCAGACTCTAGTTCCATGCTTGATTCTAATGAATTCACTAGAGAAGTTTCCAAAGGGTCAGAAGAACTCCCTTTTTGGATGTGATCTTCCACAATAGATTCAATTACATTGGCTTCATCAACTTCATCTTCTTCTTCATTTGGTTGTTTGCACATATTAAAAACATTAAGTTCTAATGTCATGTTCCCAAATGATAGCTTCATGACTCCATTCCTGCAATTAATCAAAGCATTAGAAGTAGCTAGAAATGGACGCCCTAAAATAACAGGAATTGAATTGCTTACTTCCACTGGTTGTGTGTCCAAGACGATAAAATCCACTGGGTAAATGAATTTATCGACTTGAACTAACACATCTTTTACTATTCCTCTTGGTACTTTAATTGATCTATCAGCAAGCAAAAGAGTCACAGAAGTTGGTTTTAACTCACCTAGATTGAGTTTTTGAAAAACCGAGTATGGAAGCAAATTCACACTAGCACCAAGATCAAGTAAAGCTTGTTCAATTTTATGGTCTCCAATAACACATGAAATTGTAGGACAACCTGGATCCTAATATTTCACTGTATTATTATTTTGAAGAATAGCACTTACTTGCTCGGCTAGAAAGGCCTTCTTTTTCACATTTAGTTTTCTTTTCACAGTGCACAAGTCTTTCAAAAACTTTGCATAAGAAGGTAACTGTTTGATCACATCAAGCAAGGGAATGTTGACCTTTACCTGTTTGAAAATTTCAAAGATTTCAGAATTGTGAGTTGGCTTCTTTTGTGTGGCTAATGCTTGAGGAAATGGAGGCACAGATGAGGATTTGGTTTCCTCTTCGCTAGGTGTTGGTTTGGCAACCTCTTCTTGCCCTTTAGAGATCGATTCTTCTTCTTTCTCACAAGGGTTAGGAATATGTTTTTCAACAACCATACCATTGCGAAGGGTCATGACTAACTTAGCTTGGTCAAAATAATGATTATTTGAACTCCCTGCATTTGAGTTAGATTGATCTTTGGGGTTTTGTCATGTTTGAGAAGGAAATTTTCCCTTCTCTTGGATGCTAAATGTAGATGCAAATTTTGCAAGAGTTTCTGACAAAGTTGCTAGTGTTTGAGCAGTTTAACTATTGAAAGTCTCTTGCTTTGTAATGAATGAATGCAATGTTTCTTCAAAGTCATTCCTAGGAGGAGGAGCATATGCATGATCATGAGAATTTTGAAAATTTTGTCGTGTTTGAAAAGGGACTTGTGAAGATTGTGCATGATTTTCATTTTTCCAGCTAAAATTTGGATGATTTCTCCAACCAGGATTGTAGGTTTGTGAATATGGATTGTGATTTGGCCTTTTGAAAGTGTTCAAGGCATTGGCTTCTTCATGGAGACATTCCCTAAAGGCAGTCAAAGTTGGGCAATCATCAGTAGAATGGTCATTGTCATCACAGATGTTACAGACATTTTCTTGAATAGATTTCAATTGACCACTCTTTTTCATCTCTAAAGCCTCGACTTTTCTAGCTAGGGATGCGAATTTGGCTTGAAGGTCATGGTCTTCCCTAAGGTTGTAAATACCTCTATTGGATGTCGAGGTTTGGGCCTTGCTTGGTACCTCATAGGTGCCAGCAGTGTCCCAATTTTGTGCCTTTTCTGCAAGGAATCTAGGAAGTCAAGTGCTTCCTCAGGGTCTTTTTCTTTAAATTCTCCATTACACATTAATTCCACTAATTGCCTATCTTGAGGTGTTAACCCTTCATAGAAGTGTGCAACTATTCTCCAAGTTTCAAACCCATGGTGAGGACAGGTATTAAGTAGTTCTTTATACCTATCCCAACATTGGTAAAGGGTTTCCCCTTGTTTTCGAGAGAAATCAGAAATTTGTCTTTTAAGAGAATTTGTTCTATGGGTAGGAAAAAATTTTTTCAAAAATTGTTGTTTCATCTCATCCCATGAACTGATGGAATTCGACCTCAAATTTTGTAGCCATGTTCTAGCTTTATCTTTTAAAGAAAAAGGAAAAAAGCTTTAATCTAATGGTGTTTATGCTACAATTTGGGTCAGTGTAGGAGCTACATACCTCTTCAAAGAGTTTCAAGTGCGAATATGGGTTCTCCATGTCAAGGCCATGAAAAGTGGGTAGAAGTCGAACAAAACTTGGTTTGAAATTGAAATGGATTGAATCTGGAGGAGAAACTACACAAGATGGTGCACTAGTCCTTACCGGATTCATGTAGTCTCTGAGGGTTCTTCGTTGGTTTTGATCATTTTGTTGCGAACGGTTGTCCCCTTCATCCGTGAATATTTCCTCATGATTGTCGGCCATGTTTTCTAAGGAAGATGATGTTTTTCTAACAAGTCTACCACTAGATGTTCGTGACCAAATTTTCATGCAAGAAAGAGAGAAGAAAAGAGAGGAAAAGATGAACACTCAAAAAAAATAAAAAATTTAGATCTAAGATGAGAAAAGAGAATACTTACAATTTTGCACGCCAATTTTTACCTTCCCCGGCAACGGCGCCAAAAACTTGACACATCCGAAAAAGGATTGTCTCCCAAGTATAGGAGTGTCGAAGTAATAAAACCCGGTGAGACCGGGGTCGATCCACGAGGAAGGGAATTTAAGCGTTACAAATTATAAGCTAAACAAATGTGATATGGATGATTCAAAGAGGTGACATGATAATATCAACAAGTATGTAAGATGGTAGGTGGTATTACCGACCATTCAAATATAAAAAAAGCAAGAGGAGGTAAAACCATCCATGGAAATAGGTGGTATAACCAACCATAGTAAATTAAAGAACAATTTCATAAGGTGGTAGAACCTACCATAGTAAATAAAATAAAAAGTTCATAAACAATAGAATAATTAAAATACAAGAGGAATTAACACAATAACAATGAAGGCTAAGGTTAGGGGATCCGCCCTTCATATTTCAAATAAGGATAATTAACCCATTTTAGTTATATGAATTATATTTGTTTCATTACCAATATTTGTATCACTTCTTGTAAATGAGTTCAAGCATCCAATGTGCCAATCACCATATGTCTACAACAAATCAAGGTTCCTAACTAGATTCGTGTCGGTAAGGAAGAACCATACATCATCTAGAAAGGATCCAAGCATTTGATGTGCCAAGGATTGTCGACAATGGATCAAGACCTCCACTTTACGAGTGGTGTCAAGATTGATTAAGAAATTAAATATAAATTATATTGAATAAATATCATAAGATTAAGATTATTAAGCAAATATTGGGTTAGAGAATCCTTATTCTCATATCAAGGGTTTCACCCTTTCACCTTAGCAAAAGAGAAATTAGAAGAAAATTATAATAGAAAGAAAATAAAATGCAAGAAAAAGAAAATTCATTAATAACATAAACACACAAAACACAATACAAGATCCTAGCCAAAGCCAAAATGTTCCAGCCAAGGCCAAGATGCCCTAATGGGTCACAAGGCACCTCTATTTATAGATACATCCAGGGGCAAACTTGTCAAATTACAAGGGCATAATTGTCAAATATTAGTTGTAAATATCTTTAACAATTGGGATCATTAGACACCGACTTTGACCATCAATTTTGACATCGAAATGTTGTGAATTTTAATCACATGTCTTCATGAAAGTTGTAGATATTTCTCTCAGCTTTCTAGAACATATTGATTTGCATAATTTGGATACGTATTTTGAGAGATACGGTCCAAATACTAAGGCCTGGTCAGACTGGGCCGAGACTGTAGATGGGTTCACTTCAAGCCCAATTTTGGTCCACTAAGAGCCCGAATTTGATGATGCTTGTGAAATGCAATCTTGTAGACAATTAAATCAGCTTTCCAAAACATTAAGAATTGCACCATTCTGATCTATAAATAGAGAGTTATGCCCATTTTACCGAACCTGTAACAAAACCAAAATTAAGAGAAATTAATTCCAAAGATGCAAATGCTACAAATATGCTTAAGTTGAGGAATTTAATGACACTATTAATGCAATATGATGAACTAAACTCTTATTAAACATGCATATTTAAGTGTTCATCAACGAGATATCAATTAATTAGGCAAAAAATACAGTAAAAATTATAATTAATGATGTTGTTAGCTCTTACATGCCTATATGGCATACTAATGACATGGCACATTGCTAATGTGTTTTATTTTATTTTGACATCTTGTGATAAAAGCCTAGTTTGAGATAATCACTTAGTTTTATTATTCATATTTATCTAGGATTATCTTATATGGTATTTTATCTAAACTCTAATTCTTATCAAACTAATGTGATAAGTGCAGCAAACAGTTGGAAGCTATCTACAAGTCTAGATTGTGTATAAAGGAAGCAAATACGATTTTGATTGTATGACTTGGAAGAAAGACTTGAACGATTTGGTTGAGAGTTTAATTGGAATCCATCTATGTATGTTTGGTTATTCAAACAGCTTATTTACGGTTTTTCTGTGAAGGTCTGTTTAATAGATTGTATGAATGCAATGAAAGATGAGTTGAATCACTAGTGCAGGTCTTAAGGATGAGTAGCTTTATACGAAATATGTTAGTGGACTCAAATCACTATAAAAGTCTTCTATGTCTTGTAAACCAATATACTACATAGTGGATTGCAGTTCATACTGCCCGTGGATGTAGGTTTATTTGATAAACCAAACCACGTAAAATTGTTATGCAGCTTTTACAATTCTATTATAGTATTTATGGTTGCTTCTGTCTTATATATCATGATAGATCCATCATCTTCAAAATTTTCGATTGGCATCAAAGTAGAAGCACTAACGAATCTGTGTAGATCCTGAATTTGTTTTCAAGAAATGGATTTACCAAGGAATAAAACACCAATCAATCAACCATTTGCTCTTGATGAAGACAACTACATATACTAAAAAGCAAGAATGATGTACTTCCTTAGATCCAATGATGAAAGGGTATGGCATAGTGTTGATAAGTGTCTATTTATATATCATTTTCATATCAATTCGTCCATGTTTCTTTGTTATATTCCTTGGTATTTTTATGTTTTTGTGTAGTTTTTTATGTTTGTAGGAGTTTTGGAGGAACTTACACAAAATTGGAGTAAAACCCTTCATTTTCACCTCTGCTAGTCAACCAATTTCTTGGAGTTGATTGTATCGATATACAATTAACCGGATAACATGCTATATACCATTGAAAAGCTCTCGAAGTCTATTTTCTGGAGAAATTTACGGTTCAGGAATTTATGTAGTGTACCGAAAGTTGTGATAAAAATGGTATGAGAAGTGTATATTTGTAATTCCATATATCACTGTAGCATGTTATTAAATACGGGGCACTGTAGCAAGTTACTGTAGCAGAGTATTTAAACACATTTTAGGGTTTTATTTTCATAACTTGAAGAGGGGAAAACGTGGGAGGAGGCTGCATTTCTGGATTTCTCTCATCCCTTGGAGTTCTTGAAGGAGAAAGAAGATTTTGAAAGAGGAGGAACTACAATTCCAAGAAGATTCATCTACAAAGAAGATTTTCAAAGAATTTGCTAAGTTCTTTCTTTCCTTTTCAATTCTGGAATTTCTCTGTATTGTATTTGTTATTCTGATTGAATATGTGTAACTAAATCTGAATTGGTTGAGGGTGATTTCAAAGCCCTTGATATGGATTTTGTGAGTTGATTGTGTAAGAAATTGTTATCCAATTCTCTAATTGAAGTTGCTTGTATTTTCCCATATCTAATGCTTATGATTGCTTACTGATTGTATTTGGAATGGCCAACTGAATATAATCTGTTGTTGTCTATTGCTAGATTAGAAATCTTGATCCGTAATTGTCATGAATTTCCAATCATTAGTAGCAAAATTGTGATCAGAGATTGCAATTGGAAAATACAACCTAGGTTAAATAATCCGAACTTGTGTGATTATTGCTTAGATCAACCTATCTTTCTCATCGTAATGCTTCTATTGAATTAAACTTAGAGAGCTTGTTCTAGGTTGTTTAATGGATAGAGATTAAATAAAGAGCTTGTTTTATTTAACAACAAAGTAAGGAAAGATTGGGATAACAGAGCTTGTTGTTATCTACGGTTGATAACTTCAATGCTGTAATTGGATTACAATTCTATGTTAATTCACAAATTCATATCTTGTGGCAGAGAATGAACTCTTAACCAAGTGTCTCTCATTGATTTTTCACTCCATTTAACTTTGCTTTGTGTTATTCTTCATTTGCTTTCGTATTAAGTTTAGTTAATCAATCAACAAAACCCCCCCTGTTTAGTTTATTATTGCTGGAAAATAACAAATTCATTTAGAATCAATCCTCGTGGGAACGATATCTACTTATCACTTTATTACTTGTGCGACTAGTATACTTGCTAGTTTCAAACGCATCAAGTGTTGAGACTAGATGCCACCAACTTAAATGAATGAAGCTGGAGAATCTTTAGTAAAGCCAAAGTCAGCATGGACTCAAACAAAATTTTCATCCGTAAATCAGAATTCAAAAGTAATGAACGATGTCTTCAATGCATTAAGTGTTAATCAATTTAGTTTACTTTTATCCTATAATAGTGCTAAACAGGCTTGGGACTTACTTGAAATGAAAAATGAAGGAACAGATTTTATAAAAAGAACCAAGATAAACATGCTTGCATCTAAATTTGAGAATATTACCATGCATGAGGAAGAAACTATTTCAGGTTTTTATTGAAGGTTGTGTGACATTACTTGTGCATTTACATTATTAGAAGCTCATTTTCCTAACTCAAAAATTATCGGAAAGATCTTAAGGTCCTTATCAGATAAGTTTCAGGCCAAGGTGATTGCAATTGAGGAGACAAAGAATGTGGATGAGATGCACATTGCTGAGTTGTTAGGCTTTTTGCAAACATTCTAGATGAATTTGAAAAACAAAAGAAAAGGCAAAAACAAAGCCTTTACAACTACCGTAACACATTCTGATGATGAAGATACTACGAGTGACACAATTGAAGACACACAAATTGCTTACATGGTCAGGAACTATGCTAAGTTTCTAAAGAAGAACTTCAGCAAAAAAAAAAAAAAAAAATCAGAACAAGCTTTAGCTTCAGAAGTTAAGTAATACACCTAATTTCAAAATGTTCTCAAAAGATGATGAGAAGAAGAATAAAGTGTCGTGCTATAAGTGTTCTGGGTATGGTCACATCAAATTTGAGTGTGCCAATTTGAAGAAAAAGGCCAAAAGGTTCATGTCAAGCTGGACTAACAAAGATTCAGACAGTGAATCTACTGATCAAGATAAATTGACTGGTTTTATAGCATTTACATGCAAAACTGTGCATACAAAGAATTCTATCATAGATGAAGTCATAGAGTCTATAGAAACCAAAAACTCAAAATTTGCAGAAAATAATGATGTTGTGTATGATGCTGCTTACTATGAACAACATCAAGAAGTTTATAATAAGTTTTACAAAGAATGGGAAGACAACAAGATTAAAATCAAGAGGTTGCAGCAAGCAGTAAAAGTTCTCGTTGATGAGAAGAAATTCTAGAAAAAAAGGGTGAAAGATATAAAGAAAGATTGGAAGAATTTGTTGTTGAGCTAGAAGGAAATTTTGAATTTATTGAAGACCATTTAGATGTTACTCAGGGTCAAGAAAGCAATTAGACATTTGCAACGGAAGAAGGAACTGGAGGTTTTAGTAAAAACCAAGTTAAAACGTATTGAAAAGTTCACTGTAGAACTTGATAAGGCAAAGAAATGCATCAACCAATTTCAGATTGGGTTAGCAAAGCTTGATTAAATTTTAAGTTAAGGAAAGAACAGTTCAGATAGGAGTGGTCTTGGATATGAGCAATATAGTCACAAATCAAATGACAAGACAGTATTTGTGAAAGTATCCTCAATACCCTTCGCAGATTTTAATATCAATACCTTTATAGGTAACAAACACATTGCTGCAACTGGTAAGATTATTAAGAACACATCTATAATAGGTAAGACTGTCAATACCAAGCTAACATAATTTATCCTTATTTGTCACGTTTGTGGTGTGAAAGGTCACATAAGAACTAAGTGCTTTAAACTGCATAACCTATTAAAAAGAAATGCTAAGATGTATAGCAAACCACAAAAATCAAACATGTAATAGGTAATGAAAAAGGACATAATTGAAATGTTGCTTAAGTGCATTACATGTTTCTATTGATAAACTTTGGCAGTTGATTATGGTTGTTCCATGTACAGACAGGTGATAACAAGTTTCTTAAAAACTTGAAACCATGTCATGAAGCTCAGTTACATTTGGCGATGGTACGTAAGGTAAGGTTGCAAGTAAAGGTACTTTAAATGCGAATGGATTACTTGAACTCAAAGATGTACTATATGTAAAAAGTCTTAAAGCAAATCTGATCAGCATATAACAAATCTGTGATGATGAATACACAATATACTTCACACAAGCAAAATGTAATGTTTTAGATTCAAAAGGTAATTGCATTTTAGAAAGAAACAGATCTTCTAATAACTGTTATATGTATCTAATCTAAAATCAATTAGTGCTAAAATGAACAACTCAGAGCTTTGGCATTAGAAATTAGGACACTTAAACTATAAGGATTTAGTTAAGCTATCTAAAATAGGTGTTGTGAAGAGAGCCCCTCAACTGACTAATGAACCTAAAGGAATTTATGGCTTTTGTGAAAAGGGAAAACATATCAGAGGCACATAACTCTAAGACTTATTTAAGCACATCTAAGATTCTAGAATTTCTTCACATGGATTTGATGGGTTTCATGTAGGTTGAAAGTATTGTAGGTAAGAAATATATGTTTGTGTGTGTAGATGATTACCTAAGATTCACTTGGGTTGATTTCTTATGGGAAACACCTGGTGTTTTTAATGTTTTTAGAAATTTACACTGTGTTCTTTTTTGTTTCATGTGTTTTTGTTTCCAAAATGATTTGAAAATTGAATTTCTATGATTTAGAGAATGTATTTTAAGTGAAGGATATGCATTTGGAAATGAATTCGTAAAATGCAAATTTGGAAATGGTTTTAAGAATATGTTTTTGGAAATGAATTCTTGAGCTGAAATTTTGAAAACAAAAACAAGATATGTGTTTGAAAATGAATCATTGACATCAAATTTTGGAAACAAAAATATAAAATGGAGAGAGAAGAAGAAAATAGAAGATGAAAACAAAGAGAGAAGGGTTAGTGAGTGATGAATTTGAACTCTGAAAATGTTAAAAACAATGTTTTGTGAAAACATATTACAAAAACAGAAAAGAACACGTTTTGCAAGAATTTTGTACTCCGAAAATGGAAAATGGCATTTAGGAAACAAGAAAGAACAGAGCCTTATATGTCAGGCTGGAAACTAAAAGGAATTAAAACATTAGAAGAATTGTAAGTATAAGGAGTGATCATAGTAAAGAATTTGAGAATGTTGATTATGCTGAATTTTGTAGATTTCATGGAATTGCACATGAGTTCTCAGTTGCCAAAACACTATAGCAACATGATGTTGTTGAAAGGAAGAACAGAACCCTTCAAGAAATGGCTAAGGTGATGCTTACTAGCAAGAAATTGACAAAGAGACTTTGGGCATAAGTAATTAGTATAGCTTGCTACATTTTTAATAGAGTTTTTCTTATACCTGGAACTACGCAAACTCCATATGAGATTTTGAAAGGCATAAAGCCTAATCTAAAGTATTTTCATGTCTTTGGTTAAGGGTGCTACATTATGAAGGACAGAGAACAATTGGAAAAATTTGACTCTAAGAATAATATAGGAGTATTCATAGGCTACGAACTAAACAGCAAGGCAATAGAGTATATAATATGAGATGAGAAACAATCATGGATTTTAGCCCATGGTTTTTTTTTTTAATGATTTGGATGACTATTCAGATCATTCCTATGAAGAAGGAATCATGCACTTGACAGAATCAGTAGAAAACTCCAATCAAGATAGTGGAGAAATTGAAGAAGCTGTTACACCAGACAGCGTAGTTTCTGTGAAGGAAAATGTAACATACATGTTTGACACTGCAAAAATAGACAAAAATGAAGTCAAAAGTGATACTAGGAGAAAGGATCCACCCTCATGGATTTAGAAAGCAGATCCAACTTTATCAGTCATTGGAAGCCTAGATGATGAAATGAAAACAAGATACAAGGTAAGCAATAACGTAAACTTTGCTTACTATGTTTCTTTAATTGAACCAAAAAATGTTAATGATGCATTAAAAGAGGATGTATGGATACAAGCCATGCAGGATGAGTTAAATTATTTTAAAAGAAATGATGCGTGGACCTTAGTACCTAGACCTAAAAATATGAATGTGATAGTGACTAAGTGGATTTTCAAGAATAAAATTGATGAACATAGTCAGGTTGTTAGAAATAAGGCTAGATTAGTAGCAAAAGGAGACACTCAGATTGAAGGAGTGGATTTTGATGAAACATTTGCCTTTGTAGCTAGGTTAGAATCCGGAAGACTATTACTTTCCATTAAATGCCTACTTGTTTTCAAATTATTTCAAATGGATGTTAAGATTGCCTTTCTAAATGGCATATTGAATGAAGAGGCATATCTAGAGCAGCTCAAAGGGTTTAAGGGCCCTAAGCATCCAAACTATGTATATAAGCTAAAAAAGTTTTTGTATGGCCTAAAACAAGCTCCAAGAGCTTGGTATGAGATTTTTACCACTTTCTTGATACATAGAGGTTACACTAGGGGCAGCAATGATAAGACACTCTTTATTAAGCATACAATCTGATTATATTGTCATTGCACAGATATATGTTGATGACATTGTTTTTGGTTCAACTAACAACGACAAGATTGATAAATTCGTTGAGTCGATGTAGGGAAAGTTTGAAATGAGCATGGTTGGAGAACTTAACTTCTTCTTGAATTGTAAGTCAAACAAATGGATGATGGGATATTTAGCTCACAATCTAAATATGCTAAAAACCTAGTTAAAAAGTCTGAGTTTGAGAAATCAAAACCTAGAAGAACTCAAATTTGCACTAACTTTAAGCTTTCTAGAGATAATATAGGGAGTGACACTGATGCTAGTTTGTATAGGAGTATGATAGAAAGTCTACTTTATCTTAATACTAGTAGACCTAATATTTGTTTTAGTGTTGGTCTTTGTGCAAGGTTCCAATCAAAGCCTAAGGAATCTCACTTAATTGCTGTGAAAAGGATACTAAGGTATGCGCATCGTATGGACAAGGCTTTCATTCTGTCAGAGTGATTGCGCCCACGACACTATGTCAAAGCCCATTAAGGACTTAAGGGAACACAGAACAAGCTACAAAGACAAGCCTAGAGAATGAAATGGAGTCGCCAACTTTGTCTAACCATGGAAAAATTATGAATGATGGTATTCTTCTAGAGCTAAACTACCTTTATCCCTTTAAAGATGGGTTTGAGAAATTAGATATGAGATTAAACCTCGCTCAAGTGTGAATTTGGCCTTCTCTACCTGGGTTTATTAAGCCCGAGGTTTTTATTATATTAATGTCTATTCCATTGATCCTAATTCATTTTCACACATAACTTGTTCTATCTTTATTAGCACGTGAGATATGAGCATGTTATACATTAAAAGAAAGGAGAGATGAGAATAGAGTTACAATTCCAGAAAACATGAGGCAATAGGGACATGGATTACATCAATTCTAAAAATGCATAAAATACGAAAAAGGTAAAAAGTTGTGGAAAATCATCCATATATCCTCCAAATGACAATAGTAACAAAATAATGTGAATGAAACATAGAATGTATCAAATATAACATCAAAACACAAGCATTAAAAACAACCATTCACAAATTAACAAAAATGAGTGAGATAAAACCTAATTAAGCAATAAATCGCTCACCACCAATGTGAGTCTATTTATTACTTAATAGATCTCGATTCACCCAACACAAAGAAAACAGCATGACAACATGGCATTGATTTGAAAGACTACCAAATTCCTAACATTCAATCTAAACACCATATCACATTCATGCCATTTAAGATAAGCACAAACAGATGAGATGAAACCAATTTAAGCAGTAAATCTCTCACCACCTACAATGAGTCCATCTATCACTTATTTGATTCCGACTCACAAGACACAAAGAAAAATAAGATGATATTAATTAAACTGTTAATAAATTCCTAATCATGCAATCTAAGTATTATGTTCATATACATGATATTCTCATACAAATATATCCAAGTAAAACATAGACTTAGCATGGTAACATCATAAATAACAAAAAATGAGATACTGTCAATGTAATGACTCTTCAACAACAATTATGAGTCTGTCATTACTTATCAACTCCTATCAAGGAAGAAAAGAAATAAAAAAGAGAGAAAATATGCATATTTCATAATCAAATCACCCATAAAACATAATTCTAACATGACACTATTCAAATCAAATTTCATGTCAAAGTGTTGGTCCCTCACCATCAATTGAAAGTCCACCAACACATCTCAATGAACATATAAGAAAAGAAGACAAGAAAAAAGAAGAAGAAGAGAACATAAAAAAACATGTTAACCCCACAATGATTCTAGCACATTCTCACATATTAGACATGAATTAACATACAATTAAACATAGTTCATATCAACATAATGATCTCCCAACATCAATAATGGGTCCACCATCATATGTCAATAAACAATAGAGGAGGAGTAGAAGAAGAAATAGAATTTTAAAAGAAGTAGAAAAAGAAATAGAATTTTAACATCAAAGCATTATTCATTTCAAAGTAAAAGTCTCCCACCAACAGTTGTGAGCCCACCATTACTTATTCATGAACAAAGAAATAGAAGAAAAAGAAGAAGAAAAAGGAATAATCATATTATCATAAAAGCATATAAGAAATATTATTCCTAACATGACTCTAAACATGTTATCACTCATAATCCTAGCATGATTCTAGTATAATATTAAAAGATAAATAACCTACGCATGATTCTAACATACATAGGCTTAAGACATGTATACTAGCATATCAAACACATAAATAATCCTAAACATGATTCTAAAGAAACAGGCAAACATGCATAAACAAACATAAAATGTCCTTAAGACTCACCTAAATTCGGACACTATCAGAAGTAGAATCTTCACTTTGATAGGCACCCTAGAATAATCTAAAGGCACCTCTAGACACAAAGAACTCCTTTAAGATGACACAGGGAGACTCCCAATACCCCTCATTTCTGACCCTTCAAACTCTCTAATAACACTCAAAAGGGTATGAGAATCAATGGATTTTGATCCCTTGAATAAATAGTAACATTTCTTTATATAGGAATCATGTGAACATGTAAAACGATGTAAAATCAATATGAGATTCGAGACAATAGGCATGCACCTATCTCTCAAGCATGCCCCTGTTTAAAGGTTTATTAATACAAAACCTTAATATCTAGACAGATGGACGATTGTGATAAAAATCTGAAAGACATGATAGGCGTACGTTTGTCCCTAATTTGGTTCTAAATTCTAAATAAACTCTAATTTTTGCCCTCCCATTGTGTTTAATAACTGTTTTATTTATTTTTTTCCACATTTTGGTGTCTTTTTCTGATGCCTCTTAGATTCAATTATACATCTGGTTAGTATGTTTGGCTATCATCATTGGACGTTTAAACTATAAGTCAAAATCTAGTGCTTACACATGATACCTTAGGTTTTGGTATCTGGTAGACTAAAGAGACAAATTCTTGTCTTGCAGGTTATAGTGATGCAACAATAAATATGGATAAGAGGAAAAGCACAACTGATGAATGTTTATATCTAGGAAGCAATTCGGTGTCATGGTATAGTAAGAAGTAGAATTCTATCTCACCGTCAGTAGCAGAAGCAGAGTACATTACTACGAAAGTTGCTATAGACAATTGATGTGGATGAAGCAAATCTTGAAGATTATGGTGTTAAATCAGGTTCTATGACTGTATTTTGTGACAATACAAGTGCTATCAACATAACTAAAAATCCAGTTCGACATTCTAGGACTAAACATATAAATATTAGATATCACTTTATTAGAAAACTTGTAGAAACCAGATAATCCACATAGAATATTTAGCATCTAAAAATCAACTTGCTGATCTATTCACAAAGGTACTTGATGCTTCAAGGTTTGAATTTCTGAGAAAAGCAAGTGGCATCTATTAATTGAATGAATGATCGATGCATGTTTTATTTTTTACATGTCTAAAGCATCATAGGATCGATTCTGTTTAGTGTATGTTTGAGCTAATTGTTTAAAGTGTGTTGCGCAATAATGTATAACAATATGCAAAGAAGGCTACCTATTAATGAAGTGTAAAAGCCAACCTCTGAAAGCAACTTAGAGGTATTTTGGAGATATGTTTAGGTTGTCCACTCTAGAGGAGAAGGGCTACCTCATTGCATGAGTGAAAGCTACTGAATTTGAATAAAAATTCTTTGAGATTAATTCAAGTTTATGTAAAAAGTATGCTTTGATTAACAACGCAAATGAATTTATGTTTTTTAAAAATTATCTTCTTGATGTTTTGCAGCATAATTGTTTATGAAAATTTTCTGGTTAAATTCTGCTCAAAAGCATACTTAGATAGAATACATTTTATGATGTCTAGACATGTTTGTTATACTTTGTATATTAGCCTTTGTTATGTATGTTTTAACTAATTTTTTATGCCTTGAGCTGACCTAGATTACAAACTTTAATTGCACTGCTATGTCAGTGTGCCACATTAGCTAAGTAGATTAACATATCAGAATAGTCAGTGGTAAGGATTATGTTATTGGTTATGAATGGAATTCAAAATTATCTCATTAATTGTTTTAAGATAATCTTGGTAATTTAATCCTAATTAAATACAAAATTAGTCTTGGAATAGGATTAAAATTTTAAGAAAGAGAATTACAGAAAAACATAAATTCCTATGGTCATATAAATCAATCTCATTTTAGGGTTTGTTTATCGTTTTGTTATCTCTAATATCTCTCAACTAGAAATCTTAACAGCTTTTCAACTTTAATCGATCAACAATGGGGAAACTGACATAATACTTTTCATCAAGCAGTGAACAAGAAATTTTAAAAGATCCAGACACTAATTATGCACAAAAATAGAGACACTAATTCTGTAGAAAAATAGATTGAAGAAGAAATTATGCCCCAAATCGACACAACAACAGTGACCGAGACAGTCACATCGTCTCAGATAACCAAAGCCCTGAAACCCTCGTAGCAATAACGCTAGGAAGCTTAATAGGAATAAGAAGAAGAAGAGACCAGTAAGGGGAAGGAAGAGACAGAGGGTGATGATTGAAGTGATTCAAGTGAGGAAAAGAAACTAAAGGAGGAGGAAGAATCGAATAACAAAGAAGAGGAGATTGAAATCGATCCTCAAACAAGTAGTTGATGATAATCCACAACGTAACAATAACATGCAACACCATTCTCAGAAAAATTCTTCACGAAGGAGAGTAAAACAAAGTTCATTGATCACACATCCAGCAGAAAAATGGAGATTGAGAGGCAAGTGGTGATCAGTGACTTCAATGAATATGGGTTGTACACTTTGTTGGAAACTAGATCATGGTTTCGTACGGCAAATGATTTTCAATCTCTTCTTAAATCTTTGGTGCAAATATTTTTATTCAAATATTCATCCTTCAATTGATAAATCTAGTAGTCCATATTATCACTTAGTTTATTATCATGTAAAGCATGTTGAATTTTCACCAAATGTGATAAATAACTACTTAGAGAGATCCTACTAGGCTATACACATGATGTTAGTAGTGAATTTGATATGCTTGACATTGCTAAGGAATTGACTAGTACAAACATCACTTAAGATACATTTTTGAATCAAAAAGTTTGACAACCAAGTATTAGGATATGGCATAAAATTGCTTAGTTCAATTGGTTTCCTTCAACCAATCAAATTGATGTTAGGAAACACAGGGCAAAATTCCTCTATCGCTTGGGAACAAATAGGCCTATCAACTTAGGCTTGTGGATTTATAGGTTGGTTATGCAGACTTCAACTTATGAGTTCGATTATCATAGGCTAGCATTCCCTTGTTCGATTACTGGCATTTTGAAAAGACAAGGAGTGAAAATTGAAGCAACTGAGGAACCTAAACCTTTCAAAGCTCTAATTTCAAAGCTATTTTTGTAGCAAATACATTTATTACTAGAGGGAGAACCAACTAAAGATTAAAAACCAACAAAACAAAGGAATACTACTCTTAATACTATTGTTTATTTGAAATCTGATGTGCAGGTGTTATCTGATAAGAGTAATCTTATAACTACTCTTTTGGAGAACTATTATCTAGATACATTTGTTGAAGTAGAGATAGAGCATCGAGAAAATATGGTGACAAAGGCCAAATAAGCTGTTGTTACTATAAGCTCAAGCAAAAATCTGCCAAGACAAAGAAAGCTACACCAAAAGAGAAAGCACTAGCCAAGAGTGCAAAATCTGTAACTAGAACTTTAACAGTAAAGTTATCAAAAAAAGGAAAAGGGAAAAGACCAGCACCACCTATAACACAAAGATTGATTGATGAAAATGAAGATGGTAGTGAAACTACACCGAAACAACCACCAAAGAAATTGAAGAAGACTGTTCACAAGCAATAATCGAAACCAAAAACTCATGTTAAACTAGTTCGTGGATCAAACGGGAAGGATTAAATGATTGATTTTGGCTTCTTATAAGCAAACCAGGGGAAGAAAAGAATTGAGAACTAATTTTCAAATTTTTTTTTGAATTGAATGCTCTAATGAACTTATGTTCGGTTTTGCTTAGGAAACTTGTAGATGTCTAAAACTTGCAAGATGATCAGCTTGGTTTGATTTAGGAATTTGCTTAGTTTTCTTTAGATGCCAAATTCCTGTAGTTTTTGTTTCAGCATATTTCCTTTGGTAGTTTTCTGTTTGAATGCTGAACTTATCTTGCTTGCAGTTTGCAAATGATGCTAGTTGAATTTGTTTTAAATCATTTGTTTTACAGATTTTGGAATCCAGTTTGAGTCAGTTTGAGTTTTATTACTCTAACTTGTTTGCTTGTAGAGTTTGATAAGTCTGTTATACTCAGCGTAATAGAATGTGGCTTTCTCACAAGATGCCAAAAAAATGGAGATTGTCGGTTCTTATATGCCTACGTTACATATTGACGATGTGGCATATTGATGATGTGTTGTATTTTATTTTAACATCTTGTGATAAAAGCCAAGTTTGAGATAATCACTTAGTTTTATTATTCGTATTTATCTAGGATTATCTTATATAGTAATTTGTCTAAACTTTAATTATCAAACTAATGTGATAAGTACAACAAACAATTGAAAGCTATCTACAAGGCTTGATCGTGTATAAAGGAAGCAAATACAATTATGATTGTATGACTTGGAAGAAAGACTTGAATGATTAGGCTGAGAGTTTAATTTGATTTGGTTCATGTATGTTTGATTATTCAAATGGTTTATTTACAGTTTTTTTGTGAAGGTCTGTTTAACAAATTGTAACAGTGTAGTGAGAGGTGAACCGAATCACTAGTGTAGGTTTCAAGGATGGACAACTTTACATAGAATTTGTGTGACTCAAAACAATATAAAATTCTCTTTTGTCTTGTAAACCAACATACTACAAGAGTGGATTACCGTTCATACTATCCATAGACATAGGTTCGTTTGACAAACCGAGCCACGTAAAATTACTGTGCAGTTTTTACTTTTCTGTTATAGTATATGTGGCTGTTTTTGTGTTATATATAGTGACAGATCTATCCTCTTCAAAACTTTCATATATAATCAATTTAATATTTATTGTTTGTTTATAATTATTCATGATTATTGGATTTCATATTTCTTGGATATTCACAACTTCATCTTGAATCTTGCATTGGCGACTCCTTTGACTCTTATCACGATCTCTAATTTAATCGAATTTCATCATTTATATAAAAATTCGATAAACTATAGAAAGTTATGATTAAATTTTACTAGATAAAATAAACACATTTGTCTTCTATCAGCTTTACAAAAACAAAGTTTTCTTTGTTATAATTTTATAAATTATAAAAGGCATATACAATAGATTATTTATTTAATATCCTAAATTTTTGTTACGACTAAATTAAAGTTCAGACAATAAAGAAACAAAAGCTTTTAAACAGATGATATTAAAAACTCCCTACTGATAAGAAAAAATCATATTAACAAACAAAATGATATAAGAACCAATGGACCGGCTTATAATTCCAATAAAATAAGAAATAAGTAAAAAACTATATGCACCATTAATCTACCGGAGATAAACAGAATAGCTCACCTCAAATTTTATAAAATTGAATAAATTATACATATAACTCATTTATAATTAATTTTCTCATGAGTTGATAAAATCCTGCTAGAAATATAATTATTATATCAAACATTCTAACTTTTTTTTATTAATTTTTATTTTTTTATTTTCTAATAAAATTTTATCAACTCGGATTATAAGCAGTTAATTATTAAATTCGGGTTACGTATATAACATTGCTCAATAAAATTATCTTCTCTTTAGTTTCAGGAGTTACGAGAAACCTTCCGCTTTCCATGGTTAATTTTATTAGCAGAATTTAGGGGTGCTTATAAAATTTTTAGAACCTTTAGGGAGTCGTCAAGTTTTCGGGGACGTAAAAGACGAAGTCAGAATTTGAATACTATAAATGGTTGTGTCAGCTGTAAGTCTGACATTTGACCATCGCAGGATAGAAGCAAAGCAAAACAGAGCAGGACATCATGGGGCTCGTTGGTAATCTGAGTTCAGACAACCTCAACTTCTTTAACTCTCAAGGTTTGGTTCCCCTTTCATTCGCTCTTTGTGTTTTTTTTTTCAATAATTTTTATGGTTTCCAGAAAACAGAAGAAAACTATTATGCTAACTGAATGATTTGATAATTTATTTTTCCAGGTTATCTTGTGTTAGAGTCATTTGCGACTGATGAAGAGATTGAAGCCATGAGGAGGCGGATGGAGCGGTTGCTTGACGGCTTTGACGGCTCCACTTCCTCCGTTTTCTCTACCAAGAACCAGGTTTTGTTTTATCCACAATTTCTTTTTGAATAATTTTATCTGTTCATAAACTTAGCCGTTTGTTTCCAATGCTTTCATTTTTTTTTTGATTTTAATTAATAGCGAAAGGTGACTGATGATTACTTCTATGAGAGTGCTGAGAAAATTTCGTTTTTCTTTGAAGGTAATTGGTTCATGAATCTTGCTGCTTTTTTATCTTACTTTTGTAAAAATAATTTTAATTGTTAATTTCTTTTTTGAGCAGAAATGAAGGTGAATTTTACTTTTGATAGTAAATGGAAGTACTTTTAGAAAGTGAACCCACTTTAGATGATGGAGTACTTTATATTGCCAAAAAGTAAAGTTAAATAATTTGCTAATGGAGCTTATACCAAGGGTCTTGCTATAATACAAACCATTATAATTATCTTTTTCTGTAACATGAAACATCTATCAAATTTGTCGTTAACACGTCGTGCTTGTTAACAGTTAATGCTAACTTATAAGATATACAAGCTTGAATTCTATGTTAGTAACATAAAATAAGAGAACCAATATAGAAGCTGCATCAAAAGAAAACCTGTATAAACTAAACTATTAGCTCACTTGAGGCTTAGTGTATTTTATGGATTCAAATCAAGTTTTGAAGTTATGTTTGTAATTGGATAACTGTGTCTGGTTAAATAGTTCCTTATATATAGGTTTCAATTTTCTTATGTGGGATTACAAATCAACAACTGGACAATTAGGGTTCTTGTATTAGACTGACTAGTGATATGATCCTAATTTATGCTGAAGAAGAATTTTGCAGCGGGATGATTGTTGGTTGATTAATTGATTCTCATTTTGGCTGTGCCATGCGATTTTAGGCTTTAGTAGTGTTTAAAATTTTCAAATATTTTTGATTCCTTGGGCTCTTGGGGAGGCAACGTTAGTTTGCCTTGCTGACATTTGCTTTTTTACTAACTGGTGACAGAAAAAGCATTTGGGGATGATGGAAACTTAAAGCAACCAAAAGAACTCTCCATCAATAAAGTTGGGCATGGTAAGTTGTTGAGGCATTGCATCTCTCAGATACTCTCATATGATAAGATGCTTTTGTCAATGTGGTTGTAGGTATGGATTGTAGATAGCAAATATTTCTGTTCATATTTGAATGAGACTAATGTTGCTATTCATGGGTTAAATTGATACAGCATTACATGAGCTTGATCCAGTTTTCAAAAACTTTTCTTGCTCTGAGAAAGTATCTAATATGCTGCGCTCTTTGGGTTATAGAAGGCCAGTGATCATTCAGTCAATGTACATATTTAAGGTAATCTATTTCTTAATAAGTGATTTGAGTTCTTATGTATAATATGTAATATCTTTTGCCCTGCTATAGGCATTTAAGTCCTAAGTTCTCAAATGAGGCTCTGACCTATGACTACTGGTTTGATTTATTTCTTGTTTTTATATATTTTTTTTAAGTAGCTTGAGCAGAATATTATAGGTGTAAAAAGATCAGCATGAGGCTCTTAGATGTATAAGCAACAACTAGGATTATATATATACATGGTCTGTGATCTTTTGACTTAAAACTAGACTTAAATTTCTAGTCATTCATCCCACATAATTTGATGGTTGATGAGGTAGCATTATAAAATGCAATTTTTTTACTTTAAATCAAAACCATTAAATTAGGAGAGATAAATGGCCATAATTTATGTGAAGATATTGTTAAAAAAAAAATTTAAGTCAAAATATAGGGTTGGGATCTCTTGACGCAAATTTTTTAGCCATTAATCTACATAATCTAATGGTTGAGGTAGTTAATGATTGGCATCATTAAATCAACTTTTGACTTTCAATCTCAACCGTTGGATTATGTGTAATTAATGGCTAGAAATTTGTGTTAAAACTTTGTGTACATTTATGTTAAAAGATCTCCACCTAAATTTGTGTCAAAAACTTTGTGTAAATAGGATATGATGGAGCTCGAGTAGAAAGTATTTATTTATTTCTCAAGGGCAAGGGTCTAGGGTTAATACCAATTAATAAGTTGGAGCAAACTTCATAAGTATAATTTTTGATATAGATATGGAAAGGATCCAAATCTGAGAATTGTAAAATCAAAAAGGGAAATTCTTTAAAATTGGTAAAACTCTTTCAATCAAAAGTGTATCATGCAAGAATCAATTGCTCATATGATTCTTTGATAGAAAGAAATCACAAAAAGGGGTGTTTTGCCTGCTGTTTTTTAAAACGATTAAAGATCATTGAAGTAATGTCTAAACCCAATGACATACATATACGTATATATATGTATATACATATACGTATACATACATACATAAATGCAGTATTGAAGATGCTTTGCGTTTTGAAATAACTATTCGGAATCTTAGGGAGTTGCCCGTGACAACTTTTGTGGAGATTCTTTTGACAATTTTGGCAACACATTTCTTTTGCTGCCCATGAATAATGGGGGAGGGCTAAGAGAAGATTCTTTGGTGTATATATTGGTATAAAAATGTTTCAATGTTGTTTCCTTTTCACAAACAATATTTTGTTTCATATACTTAAAATGATATGTTAATACTGTGTAAACATGGTTATAATATCAAATGACCCTTTTATGATTGGGATGGCTTTGATTGGGTTTTGGAAATGGGCTTTTATTTGTTAACTTTGAGCTGATGAAAAATAAATTCCTATACAACCCTTGATTATTTAGTGTGAATTCAGTTAGTTTAAGTTTCAAGGTCGCTTGATTGTTTTTTCTTAAACTCCCTAAGAAATGAATCTGTCTTGGCTGGTATTCTATATTCTGTACATTCCATGGGCATGCATCTTATGTCCTATGGATGCGGACTGATTGACTTTTTTTCAACCCCTATTTTTCTGATTCTTCTTGTTAGATTTATTGTGACTGACATGTAATAAATACATTAGTATACTGCTTGCATTGAAATAATTTTCCATTGCAAACCCTGGAGACAAAATAATATGTAGATAATTGAGGCTGCAGTATGCTGATTTTATGTTTTTGAGAGTTTGTTTGCTTGTAAATATTTATCAAGATATCTGATTTTGGATATGAGACCTCCAATACTACTGTTACATATATTTTGGGGGCCATATGTCCCAGAGTGTGATGCTGTATATTACCTTATGTGTCTTATGTGTTTATATTTCTGGATGGTTGACAATGCAACAAAACATGTCAATAAGCTGGCACGGCTCAACCTCGTATTGCTATACTGTATTGTAGCTGGTCTTACTTTGATCATTTCATGAATATTGTGGGAAGATTGAAAATTTCTTTATTAATTTTCAGGTTACTGCTTACTAATGTTGCAAATTCATTGTTGCTTCTCTCTCTCTCTCTCTCTCTCTCTTTCCCCTCTATCATTCTAAGACAATATGCTTTGCATTCTGTAAAGGCATATTTGGCTACCTTCGGTCCTGCTTTCAGCATTGGAGATGCTGCATGTTGGGGAGAAATTGATTGTAAATATATCAGCAACATGACAACAAAATTTTTGGTGTATCGTCATGTTCTGCGGTTGTGTAGTATAGCTGGCATATTTGGTTTTAATCTTTTGAACAGAAGTGTTCATGGACGAAATTTAATTTGTTATTCCTATTTATTGCAGACAACTAAAATAGATGTTTGACTCTGTTGCAAACAGTATATCTGAGAAGTTTTTGATTTTATATGTATATATTTTATTCTTGTCCATAATCAACCCAGAATTTGTAGTTTTTAACATATAGTAATATGTAAGATTCTTATTGACAGCAACCGGGCATTGGAGGTGAAGTTGTGCCACACCAGGATAACTCATTTCTTTATACAGAACCAACAACTTGCACAGGGCTGTGGCTTGCTCTAGAAGATGCAACAATAACAAATGGTTGCCTTTGGGCCATTCCAGGGTCTCACAAAAGTAGATTTCCACTTCTTTTCTTTTCCCCCTTTAAAAATTTAAAAAAAAAAATTGTTAGAGGTTAAGAAGCTTTGCACATATTTAGCTTATTCTAATGTTTTTAACATTTTTCGTTGGTTCTAGATGGCCTTGTTAGAAGGTTCCTTAGGGGTGAGGAGGGGGTTTACTTTGATCGGCCTTCTCCGTCCTATGACCAAAAGGATTTTGTGCCTGTTGAAGTGAAAGCGGGATCCTTAGTTGTAATTCATGGTGATCTTATTCATCAGAGGTGAGTTTGAGAATTTTGCTGGAGCTCACATTAAAGTACTAGTTTAAATGAATGGCGTCAATACTAAGTTTTTCATCATTTAATTTTATACTTGGAACAGTTTTGAAAATCAATCTTCAAAATCAAGGCATGCCTACAGCTTGCATGTGGTGGATACTGATGGTTGCAAATGGGCTCAACAGAATTGGTGAGTATATGAGTATATTGTCTGATGTTAAGTGGGAGGATAACTAGGTAGAGGGCCTTTTGGCCTAAAGACTAACAAAAAGAGAAGCATTTGTTTTATAAGAACCAGACCTGACAGCAATAGAATAATAAGTAATCAATATTGAAACTATAAACTCAGTTACTCCAAAAAAAAAAAAAAATCACTTTTGCTCCCCACTTCAACCGCCCCACCCACACCCCCCTCCTCCCCCAATCTCTTCTTTTCATTTATTTATTTTAATGTTAATTTCTTTTGCCATTTGCATGTGTATAAATTGCCTTTGATCGTGTAACTGTTCACCCTTGTTTTGTTATTGGGCCTTCTGTTTTAGGATCTTGATGGTCAATTGATTTCAAGAAATTTTTGAATATAAACTCAAGTTTCTTAAGACTTTTTGGAACTCGTTTTCATGTAAATACTAGACTAGTAATGGATTTTAAATTTATAATTCTTACTTTGAAGTGAACAAGGCTAACATTTTGCTTCCACCCTTGAAATAAAATTAGTGAACGTGATATCTAAATTTAAAAGCAAGATGGATAGCCTTATGAATGATCCGGTTTTCTATGCTTTAATGTCTCTGCATTTGCCAACTACTTTATTTTTAAAGATTGTTAACTTTTTGGTCTGAATATTTCTTTCAGGATCAGAAGAAAGGTGGAACCACAGCCGCTCTATGTATCGTGATCTACACTGATAGTTAGTTATACAAAAGGCTGCCATATGCATCTCAAGTGAAATTGTTAATGCATGGTTCAGCTTAATGATTTCTGGTATGTGAATCGTAGGATTTGAGTTTCTCATGAAATAAAAGAAATGATTATACAGATTTTTATTTTATGGTTGTAACGTTCTAATGGTTATGTCTTTCTTGTCATTAGTAACTGTTTCCTGTATAAAACAATTTGACAAGATACTGCATGTAAATGAGTTTCCAGAAACTGTACTTTTTAAATATTCGGTAATCATCAAGTGATATATTTGCCTTACAAGTATCTGGTTGTAAACTAATTGATGTGGGATATTATGTAGTATGATATTTGAGGGTCTAGGGAATATCCAGTAATCCTAGTCATTCTTTGAATCAAGAAGAAATTTGAATCTCAATATGTTTCCTAAATACTAGTACGAGTAAAACCGTTATGAAGCTTTACCTGAGAAAAAGAGACCACTACTTCAGCTGTCAGGGATTATACCCACATTTCATAATTAAAGATTCATGTTGATGAAGATAGGTCTGATGGCTTGTAGGCAGCAGCAATATCCTTGTGACTTATTTTATGTTACAATAGCACATTAGTTTAACTACTGTGCTATAATGCAGTAGTAATCATGACCATCCACTCAACTCAATGTTAAAACCTGAAGTTCATTGCCTTGTAGACAATTTGTAATTCTGATCATCTCTTTGAAAGTAGAACAAACAAGGATATTAATGGTGAAGGATCACTCAGTTTGTAAAAAGCAGTACCTATGAAAGCATTAGGAGCATAGGTAAAAGATGGGGCTAGTGTCCCTTTGGACAAAAGCAGTTTTCATTAAGGATGAAACCAACTGTAACAAAAGTCATAAGTAGTTGCATGAGTGGCTTCTTAGAGCTGTCCCAGTGAGACAAGTTAAGCAGGAAAGTAAAGAAAGTAGTAGTGTAAGAACTAAGGCAAAGGGGGACCTGCTATGCAGCCTTCCTATCTTTGGACGGCAGAGGCAATTAATGCTGGCTTTTATCAGACTACTAGTTGGATTTTCACTAGATTTCAGGGTCAGTTCTTCGGCAACATGCCACTGTTTATTGTAGTTTGCACAGTTCTCCTTTTGACTTGATTACTATTCCTTTCTCTTTATCAGAATACATATTTTTCCATTGCCTGTTTTATCATCTATGTAGCAGATACCCCAGTGATGAAACCCTGCAAAAGTTTCAGTGACAACTTATTGGCAGCCCTCTCTCTCTCTCTCTCTCTCTCTCTCTCTCTCTCTCTGCATTTGCCTGCCTCAGCCTCTCTCGTGCATAGTTATAGATTAGATTTCTGAAGAAATATGGTGCATGTGTTGCATGCATTGGTACGGTGCTTGCTGCTTGCTGGTGAGTGGTGATTGCTTTGTTTTTGATGAGTTAATTGTCTAACGTCTACACTGTCAAACATGATTTGTACTGAGTACCTATTTGCTAGTTTATTAAGAGGGTTAAACGACAAATGTTTCACTGTGGCAATCTTCTAATGTTGACTGCAAGAAGAAATGAATAATGCCTTTCCATTTGGAGTTTTTTCAGACGTCTGTCGACTCAAATCAAATCAGTAGAAAAGATTTCAAGTACTAAATAGTTTGCATTGATGGGATGTACTTGCTAATGTTGTTGCCATGTTGAAATTTCATTCTCTAATATGAAAATCGATTTGATCATGTTTTCATTAAATAATAGAAATTTGAAAAATTGGTATTCAAGTTGGTATTTTTTTAGAGAAAAAAATTATCTGTTAGTTCAATAACTTGGATTAAATCTATTTTTATTTCTTCAAAAATTCTCTTCACGGTGTGAGTGATCCAAAACTTGTACAGTCACAAGAGAGCCAATCAAGTGAATAGTTAAGTACCCGGTATGTGGGACTAGATGGAATTTTGTGAGAACTCATAGTTTTTCTTAGGGTAAATCAATAAAACTCGAGGTTTCTTGAAATTGCATTGTACATGGTTACTGGTGGTTTCAAAGCCGATAAATCTCTCCTCATGTCAATTAATTTTTATTAAAAATAACATAACGGGGTAAAATCTTAATAAAACTCAACGGACCAAAATGTGAAATTCTGAAAAGGACTAAAATCACGGGAATGATTTAAAAACTATCATAGGTTTGATTCATGATCATAAATTGATTTTCATTCTTTTTTGTTCCGTCTCTAATGCTCAATAATTTTTTTTTTTTTAGCTACCAATCTCTAAATGTTTAACAACAAAATAAATATGTTCGTTTATAAGCATGTCGATTTGGAGTCATGTATATAAATTTTTTTAAATATGATCGTTTTTTAAATCGCTCAGTTAATTTTAATTATTTTTTAAAATTTCTCAAAGATATTCTATTTTGACATACAAAAATATCTTTACTTGGTCAATTAATATATGAATGAAACAAGTTACAGAGCATATCAACTAGTCTGCCATTGCATATATATATATATATATATATATATATATATATATATGAACAGTTAATACTGTGTAAACGTTAAAGACTGAGTTGAAATTTCATAACACCAGCCCAGAAAGAAAGAGCACTTTGGACAAGACAGAAGGTCAATTTTAGGTCTTGATGAGTCAGTTCATGTCATGATGATATAGACATTGACAGAACAGAAGCCAATCACGTCAAATTAATTTTAATTGGGAATTCTTCTTTGTCACATAACTAGCCAACATCTTGTAAATTTATTGAGATTTTAGATGAATATTTTTGTATACAATTTATATGTTAAAATTATATTTATATCATAAATAAAATAAAAAATTCAATCCTATGAAGCTCTTTTATTCTTAATTAATGAGCTTCTCATCATTGTCTGAAAATTAACATGGATCAAAATGGATGCAATAATTTTCGGTTAGATTTTTATGATGATCTTTTTAATTAGTGGGAAAGCTGATATTTTACAAGAAATATTAGAAAGTAACCTAGTGGAGGGATTTTTTTTTTTAATTTTAGTGTAAAATTTTTTATCGGTCAACCAAGTCAGTTATAAAAGATAAAAATATCCTTCTAAATAAATTGGTTAGACACGTCGTTAAACAATTGTGTAGATTATTATTATTATTATTTTAAGCTTAGCCAAACTCAACTGCAACTCTCCAAAGAAGTTGGATTATACATGCTGTTAGACAACTCCTAGTAAGCATATTGAGCACTCATTGTCAATTAGACAAATCTAATGAATAGAGCTCCGGCGAAGACAACTTTATTTTTAGTGCCATCTAACGGCTTATCTATAAAAATATTTTTGTTTCTTTTAGTTAAAATTAGTTAGAAAATAAAACTTGAAATTATGAAAATACCAAAATCATAATGGCGATTTGAAAAATAATAGGTTTTGAAAAATATTTAAAAACCAACTCCACAAACTGACAAACTGACATATGTTTTTAACTTAGAGCTTATAGATGCTGATAGTCAAAAAGAATTGTTTGTGTATTGGTCTATCGATTCGTGGAATGTGATTAATTTTCAAGTTATCACCTTAATTTTGACGTAACCATATAATTTACTAATTTAGCCAGTACAATAGCGAATAACCCTTACTAAAGTTCTCCTAATATTCGTTCAATACTACATAAAATCTGTAGTTACATATATTTTTATTTATTCTCTATTTAATCAGTCTCATTATTAGGTGAACGTCATATTGTGAGAGAATTTTATACAGAAAAGAGTTTCCACCCAAAGTTTCTCCTCTACGAAGTTATAATACTGTTTTTCAGGATTCATATATAGAAAAGAATCTGACTTCAATATATATACAGATGAAACATATATATATCTATACACCGATGTTAGTCAGCATCAAGAATTAATGTCAATATACCATGCATCGATGTACCCTTTTTCAGATTATTATGCAAGCCTAGCTTGAATATATCATAAATATAATTTAATAACCTGGAAAGTAATCTTGAAGTCGATGTTATTTTGATGTTAATTTCTCCTTTTCTCTTCAGGAAAGAAAACAAGATTAGTACACAACTATATATATGAATGTTGCATATGTAGTATTTTTGAAGTTTTTAGGGCTCGAATTTGAAGAATAATTAATATAGGTTGAATCATGCATAAGATATATAACATCATATTTTCCTGCGTATAATTGTACAATTAAAGTGATCAAGAATCAAGATCGAAGCCTTTAAATAAATGTCTATATCAAGGACTCTCTAATAGATAATTCTACGTTAATTTCTTGATGCAATTCAAATTACTCTTCATGACATGCATCCCTCTCATTGTCATATTCCATGTCTCCATCTGAGTCTGTCTTTCTGTCTGTCTGTCTCTCTCTGATTACTCAAATAAGGTTAAGAAAATGGACATAATCCTGTCAAAGCCTGAATACTGGATCATATTCTTTTTAGAGAAAATACAATAAAATCACTTAAAAATTTCTTGGTTTAACCAACATGGTCCAAATCCATTTTAAGCTAGTAACACACCCTAATAACTACATGTCCTTATCCTACTGTTGCTCCATGCACATGATATAAACAGGAAAAACAGTCCCAATCTCCAACAAAATGACAAACCAAAAACACATTAACCAGTTCACGTATGCAGCAAAAAAAAGGATCGATCATTAATGACAGTGCTTTCCAATCACATGGTTCTCAGCTGCTGCTGCTGCTGCTTGCTTCATCAGTTCTTCAGAGGAAGAAACTCAATGTACTGGCTTGGAGTGAAGTTGTTGGTATTTATTGTTGTGATGGGCACTACTACTTCAATGAGGTCTTTCTTGGTAGCATCATCATCTTCAGCACTACTACTGTTACGATCATGTTCATCACTGCTGTGAAGAGGAAAGAGCTCAAGTGTTTGATGATCAGCTACAACATTAATGCTTTCATATTGCACAACATTATTGAAGTTCTCTTGGGACGGTTTGATTGTTAATGATGATGAAGTGCTAGTGATAAGATTTTGATCATGGTCACGATGATTAGTAGTTACAGTGTTTAGCAACTTGGGGGGCAATGAAGATGTGGCCTTAGTGCTCATGATGAGATTATTGGTAAGGTGATGAGGACAAGGGAACTCCATAGATTGCCAGGTGGCAGTCATATTCTCCACTGTGTTATTTGTACTCTTTCTCTGTTGTAATTCCCTCTCATCAAATTGTGTCCACCCATGTGGTCCATTATCTGCCATTGCTACTGATCTATGCATTGGAACAAATTCCTGAGGAATATTACACATTTAAGCAATCAAAAGCTAATGTTAGTAAAATTATTTCGCTTTAAGTGTTGCATACAATTCTCTGAAACAACTCTTTCACAACAATAGCCCCAACAGAAAGTAAGGATTGCAGCTTTTGAACCATTCTTTATCCAACATATAAAATAACAAAACTTTAAGTTTGCCCCCCGAGCCTTTTTCTATTGCTTTATCTTGACTTTCTTTTGACCTTTTTATCAAACTGTGACACATCTTATATTTATACCTTCTAATTTGTTTTTGGGTATCTGTATCTCCATCAGCGGCTAGTTGCTTTGCTTACCTAATTTTAACTAATAGATAATTATTTGGAAGACTCTACTATATAAACACAGCATCAAAAAAGAGTAGTACTACAAAATTATTAATTTACTATATGTATGTAAATTTATTAATATAGACAGACCTCTGAATATTTACTCCAGTTTGAAGAAGATGCCCAATTCTTTGTCTCTTCAACATCATAACTTGTCTTTCTCAACCCTATATATTGAACAACAAGACAAACAAAGCAAGGTAGGAAAATTACTTCTTAGACGTCAAAGATTCCACCCAAAAGATTATGATGATGAATACAGAGCAAAAGTTAAACATCTAATCTATCTCTAGCTAGTACATTCACAAGCTGAGGCTGCTCGTTGCTTCTATTAGCAGTACTATATGTTAACCTGGGTGGTCTATATGGTGGGGAGATAACTGTAAAAGCAAAAAGGGAAAAGATAAAAATATATATGTATGGATATGAAGATCATGATTCTATATATATAACTTTGTACCTGAATCTTTCTTCTCTTGAACATAAACAGTTTCGTGATGTTTTTCTTCAGAATTATTCTCTATTTCGCGGCGGCGTTTCTGTCGTTCTCTTGCTTTGTGGTTCTGAAACCAGTAGAAAACATTCTTGCCTTCAATCTTGCCAAACCTGCGAAGCTGTGTGGCGATGTGTTGGATTTGTTCAGCGCTTGGTGTACGTGTTCCACGTCGATACATTTCTTCAAGGGCAAGCAGCTGCTCCGGAGTTGGATTCCACCTTGAGCTTCCCAAAGGTTGCTCAACATATTCATGAGTTCTACTTTGCTCAGTTGCATTACCTGCACCAATAATATATATATATATATATATATATATATATAGAGAGAGAGAGAGAGAGAGAGAGCCGGTCGCAAAACAAAACAAAAGCAGCATCTGATAAGCACTTCTATATGTGTGTCTATATATATATATATATATATATATATATATATGAAAGCTCAATTCTAATGAAAGATGAGTGAAAAGAAGGAAAAAAAAAAAAAAGCATACCCAGATGATGATTTAGTGGTAAGAGATTGGTGGTATGGATGAAATTGTAGTAAGGAGGAGTTATAGTAGAAAAAATATGAGTTTGTTTGGGACGGGAAGAGTTAGGGTTTGGAATCAAAGGTCTCCTTACTGTATCATTAAATGAATCATGATCAGCAGCTATGCCAAGCTCGTTATGATGAGCACAACGTCCCATTGTGGCCAACGAATGATCGATAGCTGCTGGGGTGTTTGGCCTTATCGTAGTTTGGAGTTAGCTAGGGTGACTGAAATGAAGCGGTTGCTTGTTGAGTTTGGGAGAAGTATGAAGAGAGGTAGAAAACAGTCGCTACAGCTAGTGAACTCAAATAGTAACACTACTAGTAGCTCGTTTCAGAAAAGTGAAAAGGGGAACAAAGGATGGCAGAAGTTGACCACGCTGCTACCATATATGAGAATCAAATTAATAAACACACATACAAACGTATTCTACAGATAGAGAAAGAAAGAGAGAGATGTTTGTGCTAGCAAACAAAAGACAAAGCAAAAAAGGTAAAGGCCTACAGCAAGCGTGGAATTCTGTAAAAGAGAGAGGGTGAGAAAGAGCTCGGAAGGCGTGGTATATATCAATACATTGTTTCCTAAAAGTATTGTTCTCATCCATCTTTATATATATATATATATATATATATATATATATATATATAAATCATCTTTTATCATAAATTGTAGATATATAGATTTTGCTGTATAACATTAACTGTCATCCATAACCATATATAACAAACTGTTTGACTAAAACCTTTATAAGATCAATAATTGATCGAGATGCAAAAGTTGTTTTTCTTTTTATATATCAAAATAGCTACACTTTACATTATGTAACTATAAATTCAGATGTTATAAAGTGAGGATATGAACTCAGAGTTTATCATGCCATGTCTCATATACTATACATATACATTTAATGTTCAATTACATAGTCTTGTACCTTTCACCTATCTTCACATTGCCAACTGTTGGTTATAAGCAAAACCATTAATTCAACTGCTGTATCCGTATAGTACCATTGCACAAACTAGTATGTTTCAATCAATTATTAAATATGGCCGCTCCACAAATCTAGTGACCTTATTTATTATCCCTGCTAGCTAGCTTATTGTATGTGAGTGCAGCAAGATGGGGTGTGGGCATGTGGCCGCGCGCGCGGGTTCAACTTAATATGAGAGAGGATTGTTTGGTGCCAACAAGCAGCAGCATGGGAGCTAGCTAGCTAGCTAGGTAGAGAAAGCTGCTTCACGAACCGTGTAACACGCGGCTTGCTTATTGGTCAAAAGCTTCGACGTTGAATTTTTTCTCTTTGTATACAAGACCAATTCAACTTGCTTGCTCGATCTCTTGATTTTAGTTAGTTATGCTTCACAATCATCAGTATTAGAACATGTATCAACGATCAAGATTTTATATAATTAGTTTTAATTTCTATTTAAAAGTGAGTTTGGGTATCGTGCTTGCACGTCTGACTGTATTTGTAAATATATTTATGGACCAAAATTGGCATTTCAACACTATACCGATGTTTTTCTTTGATTTGCATGTTAAAGATTCATGACAGTGTTAATAAGAACTTATAATAAATAATGTGTATCACGAAGGTTACCTTGCTAAATTTGTAGTGTTAAGAACTTATAATATCAAAATAAGATTTTAATTACTTAGCTATATATACCCAATATAGGATCTTGTAATGAAGGGCATTTTTAAATATTTTAGAATGATAGAAATTTTCAATTGTTTCGACATATCTACTACCGACCATCGCTGAAGAAGCTATAATTGTTACATTATATCTTACAGTTGTGTAACTGTTGAATTATTTGTACTTGGGGTACATTGGATGCGTGATCTTCCATTTTCACATGAATAATTTTCTACAGAAACTGTTCATGATTAAAGGAAAAAATAAACACTCAAGCTGTTCATGTCTGCATGCCAAGCTCTGAGAGCGTGAACATGACTGCACTATTCCTGGATTGGCCAATTGATCTGTGGACCAAGCTCTTGCCAAGAGTGTCTGTAGTACACTCACTTTTTTATATGTTTATAAATCTTGATAGGTTTCATAACTCAGTAACTTCATATGCTTGTTACGCTTCCTTGCTTTTACCCTTTTATGTATGTTATTTTCTCTACAGTAGCAGTATTAACAAATAGAGAACACGTATTTCTTTTTCTCTTTTTATTTATACACATATTTTTCTTTTCAAAATAAGCAACTACCCTCCAACTGAAAATATCTTATTAGCCAAAACATTATGGTTTATCGTATACTAATTGATAATACAAGATAATTTCACTAAATGAGCTTAATGGTTTCTTCAAGTTGTTCGAACAGTTGTGGAGAGTTGACATTTTTTCCCCTTTCTTCTACGATCAAACATAATTTGATAAGAGAGAATATTTGGCATGCAAATTAGCAATTACATAGAGAAATGTTTTCTTTTATTGCTCATGGAATTGAAATCAACTAGTAACTGCTGTTCAATCACAGATAGAAACTATTAAATTCCTGGTTTTAGTTACATGAATATGGCAGTGAACATACTACATACTTCTACATTGAATGGAGAACTTTGTCACAAAGAACCCATTAAGGGACGAATTAACATTGAACTGGAAAATGCATGCTAGTCCATGACAACAGGTACCTCCTTTCTGCTTTAAGTAATGATACTGTTTGCAGGTATGAGAGAAAATCACAGCTCATTTTGGTCTTTACCATGAGTTGCAGCTTTTTCTCCACAAATGAATAGTTATATGCTACTGCTATTTATCTGAGATATATACACTACTCCAGAAGCTTGTTACAAGTGCCTACACCAACAGCTGCAGCAAGATGCCAAGCAGCATGAAGGAAGGGAGTCTCAGGAAAGACATCATCTGCAATGAAAAAAACACCTCCCAGCAATGACGACAGTTTGTGCACATTGTGTGCCATCCTCAGGTTTGGATCCTTTAATGCTCTTTTTGCAAATGCTACCTGGAATAAATGAATTAGAAAAAGTCATTCCATTGAAAGAACAGCTTGACCTCATGAAGTCCCCCCTGACCATGCTATGTGATTTTCTATCCCAGGCCTTTGAATGTAAATCAAATTTTATGAACCGAAACAGCATGTCAAATAACTTATCTATAAAGTATGTTATTCATTTGTCAAGCTTATTTTCATCAGTAGGCCTCATATGATTGCAGCAATAAACTTGCTGATTTAAAACTCAGTCATTTTCACTTTACACTATTTAATTCAGAATCATGTTGTGCATTGCTTGGTTGGCAAAGTACTAACATCGAGAACAACTGGATGTTAGACTGAAACCTTGCCATATTCAGGAGGATGAGAGGTTCTCGGGATGGAGAGGGATACATCTTCAATAGAGTTACAGCTAGCCTGTAACAGACAATGGCCAACAATAATGACCCAAAAATACATCAAGCTGCAAAGATTATACAACTTGAGGAACTAAAGCTCGACAAGAGTGCAGTCCTAGCATGGTTGGATATTCCCAATAAAACCTAGAATACTGAAATTTTACAAGCATAAGGACTATCTTACATGACAGAAATTATCTCAAACAGACAAATCTTTGCCAGTTAATAATATTCATGAATCGTTACCATTTGATATTAATGGTTTAACTTTTAACAGCTTTGTGAAGCTGTATGAATTAAGCCCCACAGAACAAAGGAATAGAGAACATATGTGGTCATACTTTTATATATGCTCATATCAAAAGAGAATTAGGATAGTACTAGCACAACCACTTTATATTCAAAAAAGATCCCAACTAAATGCACTGGGATCTTTTGAGACTAATAAGCAAGATTTACACACGCACACACACAATAAAAAAAAAAAAAAGACGAAAGACCGAATATATAATAGAACTATAAAATTTGGACTAATAAACAGCTAAATACCTCCATCATTCCAGCGTGGACGGCTGAAACCATCAGAGGTTGGATAGGTAGAAAAAATGCAGATGCTGCCATAAGCAACTTTGGGTTCTCATCTCTGAGGGCCCTTGAAAGACACTGCAAAAAAGGTTCCCAATTCGGTTCCGAGTTTTGATGTTTGAGAGAAAAAACTAAGGCAAAATGAACGCAGGTGGAAATCTGTGCTGCAAGATTAGATAGCTTCACTGATTTCCTTCATTTTCCAATTAATATAGGTAATCTCATTTTCAGTAGTAATAGGTGATGTAATACTGTAGAATAACTAGCACAGAAGGGAGAATTAAAAAAGAAATATCTATATAACTAAAGCTAGTAACAAGTCAAAAGTTATCGAAAATCCTGCAGCTAAAATCTTCTGCTTGGATTGAACAGATCACAAAACATATGATGAGAAGCATCAGATAACTAACATCATTAGGCAACCACTGGCTCACGCAATTAAGGTCAGATTAAAATTAGAACTAAAGTATGAATCTCGTGCAAATGGTTGGCATAATGAACACATAGATAGTATTATGTCTTTTGCTTAGCTCTTTTCATATGAACTGGGAAAAACATATTCTTTTGACATTTACGTGAACTTAATCAAAATTCAAACAAGGGAATGAGCTAACTGTTAGCCAGGTCATACATAAGGATGATCACATGCGGGGGAAGATTGCTCATACAAATAAAATGCGATGAGCATCTGCAATGCTACATGGTGAAATTTAATTACAAAATAAACAGAATAATTAATATTATAAATAGAAGAGCAGCTATTTTTGACGGTACCGAATGCTGAGAAGTCAAAAATCAAGATAAAGGAAAAGTGTGGTGGAAATGAGGAGAATTTGAATTTCTGAGTTGTGCCAGCAGAGAATATTAGAAAGAGATCAGATGAAGTTAAAAAAATAATAAAAAAATAAAAAAAGGCCTGCTGATGGTAATAGTGACACATGGAGTAATAGTATGTAACATCCAATATGAATCAGATTTGACTTACCACTGTTGCTGTCGCAATCATTGTATAGTCAGCCCATCTAAAATACTTCCTCAGTTTTCCTCTTGAAGAATGATACATACTTGATGCAACTCCAACTCCAATTAATGAATTAGCATACAATCTAGTATTTAGATTTTTCCTATACCCAGAGCAGAGTAAGAGATCAGACACAATATTAATATACAATTGCATTGCATTTATCAAGCAAATTATAAACAATACCTTGGTGCCTGCAGTCCAAGGGCAATAAATGGAAGTGATGTCAATACATTAGCAAACCTTTCTAAAAGGTTCTGATCACCTAACAAAAGAGGTAAAATGGTTGAAACATATAGATCTGGAAGATGAAACTGGAATGCATGCTAGGCAAAAGGGGAAAATGATGTATCACACAGTACCTTGAATACAACAATGAATGGGCCTCAAACATGCTGGTCTTTGTTGCCATGCTCGTCTAGGGAACATGAAAGAGGTGAATGTGGATTAGATCTTACCAATTTTGTAATTATGCAATTATTTACAGCCAAATGTGGATAGAAATCAACTATCAAAGCTGCAGGAATTAGTCTCAAGGATTTACGAGAATAGTTACTCCTTTTGATAAGAAATAGAGCAGTTACTCTTAACACACCAAGTAAGCAATACTTTCACAAGCATATGTTCAAAGTCAAGTTTCCTTTCACTTACTGCATTAACAGAAGCTGACTAGCTCCAATAGTAGAACTTTCACAAGTAGAATGGAAATCCCCTTCTTCAGTGATCTCTTCATAGGTGAATGGCGAATGAGGCACCACATGCACACCATGCACACCCTCTAGGGCTTTACTACGGTTGGATGTACTCTGTGGACTCATAAGCAACTCCGCTGCAGGTCAAATGCTTCTTATTGCCAGCAAGACCTTGCTGGCAATTGATTGGAGAGAAGTGTGCCAGAAGGAATTCTACTCAGTCTCTCCACCACCACAAGACAAAAAGTAAACAGATTAGAATGATGAAATCACACTTAATAGGAATTCACAGAACAAAGCTGCTCCTAAAAACATGAACTGTGAGAAATTTCTTAATCAACCATCTCATTAATTTATTGTTATCAGAAATTTTACAAGAATACTCCAGCAATTTTTAAGTTTCTTCAAAAAAATTTTCATCACCAGTAAATGCAACAAAAACATGCAAATGCCACTAGCTTGTGTAACTAGCAAATGAGCTTGAAGTTGAAAATCTCAAATTAGGATGCACTTTTACTTGATCACGAGGCCGATGCCCATGTGAAGGAGCAAAGTCAGTCAGATGAAAGATAAAGTTAAATTCCTTTTTGCAGTCAAGCTCTAAATCTACATATGCATGAACCCCTAACAAAAGGTGAAGTTGTGTATACTTATTGAATTGCCCAAAAGAATCCTACCTACTTTGCAGCTAAATGCTTCTAGGACTCATACAAAAGACTTGAAATTGACTCCGGCTTCATCAGCTTGAAGCAGCTTATGTTAGAAATAAGGATTTAAGGGGAAAAAAAAAAAAAAAGCCCTTATCCTAACCTTACTCTTAGCCTATTGTAACAAATGCAAGAAAAGTGCATCAATATGAAGGTAATAGATCCCTCAAACTATTGTATATGCATGGCCAAGCAAGATTAAGACAAACCAAGCAGCGGTCTCGTTAATCACTTAGGACAAAAAGCCTGCATAACCTCAGAGAGAAATGAATTCAAGCACAAATATCTTTTATTAATTTCCATAAAAATTAAATAAATTTCGAGATGCTTCAAGCAAACCCATTTCGTCCTAAGACTTACGTCTCATAACATTGCCAAATTAATAAGAATTGATACAGATTAATAAGCAGCAATTCCCCAAAAGCAACACTAGCATTACAATATTTTCACATGAGGAAGACCAACATTAGACCAAACCAACCAACCATTCTCTACTCTACCTTTCCCAAATCTCGAGCAAATTTTCACCAAAAACAACAATAAATCTAAACTGGGTTCGTTTGAAACAAAGCAAAAATGCAAAACCACATCAAGAAAACGAATTCCCACGTAACATTTTGGACCGTCAATAGCTACACATACATGAATGACACAGAAGCACATGTTCCAGGACGAATGAAGGGATAAAAGTGAGAAGTACCTGAGAGAAGAAGAGGCGACACCGCGTCAAGCAGAAAGGAAGGAAGAGGTAAGAAGGCGGTTGCGAGAGTGAGTTCAGTTACGAGGGAAAGGAGGTGGTTAATCAGTTTTTAAGACAGGAAAAGATGCGCATGCGTCCACGAATCTTCCTCTTTGAGTGTGCGCATATTCGTTTGCACTAATCAAAATGCGCCACCTTTTTCTTTTCTATTTCTATTATAACCAAAATTTTGACTTCCCCTTTCTCTGGATGGTTCCCCTTCTCTTCCTTCGCTAGTCAAGACTTTTCTGTTGTGTTTAGCCGTGGATTGGATTGGAGAAATAATAGTTAACTTGATTCAAAATATCCACAATTTTTTCTTATTAGCTTTTATAAATTATCACAAACCTTTCTTTTCTTGTGGTTAAGATTTAATGGGATTTTTTTAATAGTAGGGAATTAAGATCCTTAATTGTGTGTTCATTAAGAGTCCAAAATTAAGTTCTCTTTATCTAACGGTTTATGCATCTCATTTACAACGTGTCCAGAAAAACAATTCAATTGCAGGGGAAACATGTGAGGAAGCTAGTAGAATCACTCTATAATTAATTAGATAAATCGGGTAAAATAAATGATAATATCTCACTAAATTTAGTAAAAAAAAAAAGATTATTATTATCTTCAGTATATAAATACAATCAGAACTTGGAATTCCAATAACCTACAGGTAGTAAAGCTTAAACATAGATAAATGATGAGCAAAGGGCACTTTGAGAAAATTCTTCTTCTAATTCCTTTAAAATTATTTTCATAACCAATTGTCGGATTTAGGTATATTCGCAGATAGATGCCTCTTTTTCAGAACAAGAAAACAAAAAATTTTAGACTAATAAGGATAATGAAAGGAAAATTGGAGCCCACCATCTAATTTGGATGCTTGTATAAATAGAACAAATCTAAGTTATTTTCTATAATTTGGAAAAAAAAAAAAAAACGTTCGAAGTTGTGGTTAATGAAATTGTGAGGGTATATGATTTTTTTTCTTTTTTTAAAAAAGTTTGCTTAATATTAAAAACATATATTGCACTTACCTCAAGCCCTTCGAGTTTCCAGAAAAACTTGTTATTACCTATTTTAAGGTTCTAAAAAGGGTGGATCTTTGTTATTTGCACGTCAACGATCATTTCTAAAAATCCCTATATATTTAAATTTTTATCTTTTCATACTATTATTTTTCTTTTGTTTTATATCTATAAAGAATGTCTCACTCCTTTTGAGTGAAAAACCTTTCCAGTAGAAGTAGACATATTATATATACATATTTATGTAGCGATCGATTTCTAATAAAACCTTATTTTCCAAACGTAAATAAAAGTTCAAATTAATGGTATGTAAGAAAAATCAGAGAATGACTTTGGTGTTTTCGCTTCAATTGAAACAAAAAAATAGAAATGGTTATCCAAATTCATTTACTCAAATTTTTTCACTTTGTTGATGATTTTATCTGTGATATTTGAACAAATTTATATAAAAAAAAAAGTTAGACAACATATATAGTTATTTGTTAATATAATATTCTTCATTCAACTTTCGAAAATGTTACAAACTTCTCTTGTTAAAAGTCCACGTTAGATGTAATATTTAAATTTTAAATTAATTACATATATATATATATATATATATATAACTTTTATAAAATTATTACCTCTCTTAGTGTAAAAAAAAAATTAGCAAAAATTTTTAATAATAGGGGAGGTCTTTAATTTCCTGTAAAATGTCCAAGAGTTCAACAAAATTTTCTTTTATTTGTTCCTGTCTAATGGTCTATAAAGAATTAAAGATTGTTGTTTTTACTATTTGACATCATAGAATCTATCTTATACTGTGTCAAGATATTAGTTCAATTTAAAGGTGAAACATGTGAAGAAACTAGTGGAAGCCCCTTAGATGAATCGAGTGAAAAATGACTAATTAATTTTGGAAGACTGATTCATATGATCAATGTCAAATGAACAAATTCAAAGTCAAAAGTTCTATTGTACAATACTAATCATAATTGTCTTATTATATTGGAAAATTTTTTTTCTAGAATACAAAAAAGATATTAACAATCTCTTTTACGTCTCTTTTTCTTGCATTAGCGACACGTGTTCTAAGCATTTTAATTATAATAATTGAGTTAATTCACTTTTTTATTGTTATAATTTAATAATTTTAATGGGAACTTCATTAAAGGTATCATAAGAATATATATATATATATATATATATATATATATATATATATATATTTAAAAGAGGTTGTAAGTAAATTTTTCTCAATTCTCAAATGTTAGGAAAGATAAGTGGTATTTGTATTTATTAGGAGTGATAATTTAGGTCACGACACACGAACACAACATTAATACGATACGAATACGATACACAATTAATAGATGGGTTAAATTCGTGTTAAGGGTGTTTAACACGTCAACCTATTTAATGACACGAATAGTTAAACATATTTTATCTATCTTTAATTACGAGCTCATTTAATAGTATAAATTGTTATATATATATTATAAAACCAAAAATTTTATATCATAAAATAAATTAATTTACAAAATAATAAATTATGATGATTTTAATAATATTATACACTAACAATGGTTTATATTCTAAAAATAATTTTAATTGATATAAATATATATAAAATAATATATTATGCATAACTAAGATAAACAATAAAGTAAATTATGTGAATTAAATATGACACGATTATAACGCATGGGTAACACGTTTAATAACTGTGTCGCATCCGTGTTTTATGTTTTGATACGAATAATTAAATGTATCGATACGCACGACTCAAACTACCACTTCTAGTATTTATCCAAACCTTATTGGGGGTAGATAATGTTTTCTCTTGACTTATAAGGAGTAAGGGGAAATTACCCTTATCTAAAAGATATATAAAGGGAACCAATAAAATTTTAAAGAGTATTATTATTTAAGCCAAGCAAAACCTCTTCTTAAGCTCTATTTTTTAATATAATTTACATAATTCCAAATTTATCCATTTTCCTAATACATCTATGCAATAAAGTATATCATCTTCCTTCTTTTTAATGTTCGTTTTTCTACACTCTCCTCAAAAGAAATATAAGAAATTAATTTCTTGTTCTGCATTATCAATTAGATTTAAATCATTTCATAATAATTATCTTGTAAATGGTTAAAATTTTGCTTCAGATTTAATGCAACTATATCAAGCTTGATTCGATTTCGGTTGGAAGCAAACCAAGTAGCAATGAATTTAAATTAGAGTCCTGTAAGATTCATATGCATTGAAAACAATAAGAAAAAAAAATTTAACAAGAAAGAAAAGAATAACATTTTTGTTGGAGAGGTTTTGCATCTCAGATAGGACTCATAAAAAACCAGAAAAACCAGATAATGAGTTGTGGATTTAAAAGAGATGAAAATGCAAAAGATTCCAGAAAAAAATGAAGAACGGGTCTTCGCCTTCAAAATGATAGAAATGCAAAAGCTTGCGTAGATCGGTTATTTAATTAATTATAAATCAATTGATAATGCTTTTCTATAATATTATTATATTTTATCAAGCTATTAATTTGATGGCTTTTAAATAGAAGTACTGGGAACTGGAACCACGAAGGAAGAAAAGAAGTCTTAATTGTTTTCTAAATAAATTTATTAAAAAAACAGTTACAATGATACTTTTAGAATTATATAACAAGTATTCACAAAAGGGGCCTGAAAAGAGATTTTGCGGGACTTGAATATCAAGGCTCAATTTTAAAATGGACCAAGCAAGCGCCTGCTGTATTTTCTCGCTGATTGACCCAAAAACTCTTTTTGGGTTCAAACATGCAAGATTATGGACTTTATCTGGCACAAAATCTTGAAGCTTTAACTTAAATTTTGGGCTAAAGTTCATGGCCCAGAGTGAACAAATAATCTTTGTAATAAGAAAATGGACAGGCACTTTCTTATAGGACTGTCTGACACACCTTTATAATTGATCTAAAGTCGCGAGTACGTGCAAGCCTTTGTCACTTCACTTTAGGGTTCTTTACATTTTTTTTTTTAAAATTTCATTTATGTGAGAGCTTGGTGTAAATTAATACAAATAAAATTTTTAATTTTAGAATATTTTTAATCTATGTTTTAGCAATATTGAAGAATTCTTTTATCACTCTGAGTTGGAATTTTTTTTTTTTTAAGAGGTTGACACAGTCAAGAGAATTTATGGCAGTTCAAGTTCACAAAAGAACAAAATTTGAAATTTTTACTACTTTAATAGACTTGCAATATTGTCTTTTTATAAAGCTTATGGCACTATCCAATATGACCTTCAAAGTTTTTCTTTAGTAATTTTAATTTTTTTTAATTTTAAGTGATGTGATGATTGATGTAACATGATAAAATCATAGACCACTTTATATGAAGTATCAAATCTTAGACTTTGGTGATATATTTTTATAATTTATTAGAGTAACGTGACTAAAAACATCCAATTTATCTTCCTTTTTTTTTCTTCTCACAAAGAAAAACTAAAATTTTTAAAAGAATTGAAGAGATCTTCAAAAGATTAATTACCTTGAAATATTTGTATTTCTTATCCTAATATCTAACTATATAGATCAAAATATGGGTGAAATCACTTGTCAAATCTTCTGCAATAATAAAAATATTGAGATTTTAACTTAAATTGTAGAAAATTATACTTTCAAAATTTACACCTAATTTATCTGTGAAAGCAATGTCTTGGGAAATAGTTAAAAGGCGAATAAATATTAGATGAGCCAGGGAGACAACCTTATGGATATGGTTAGATAGGTAAATGAGGCATTAATAAGATTCATGAATACATACATGTAAAACTCTTGCATCCCATTCCCAATCTCAATCATTAATAATATTTTATTAATTTTGGTAGGACACCAAAATTTTATTACATTTTCAATCACTAACACGCATTAATTATTGGCTTGTAGCATATATATAATTCTGGAAGAAGATAAAATATTTTTTTTCAATTATTTTAAGTTAATGGGAGCCTCAAGCCTCAGGAGGTAAATTATATGTCCATATATATATATATATAAATATAGAATAATATTACTCTTATAAATTTTTCATACAAATTTTATTTTACAAATTGATAAGAAGTTGTACAATTGGATGAGTAATATTAAAAATTTTATCACATTAATTAAAGCTTATAACATGTGCTAATCATACAATAATGTCACATCATTGTATTTACAAAGAGTTGGTAAGTCTAGCACCGCTTATAAATTTATGAATAGATACAATACTAAGTTGAATGATGATAATTAATATATTATGCATCGATCATAAACTTCAATTTTGTTCATTGATTTATGATTAAATAAATTTACGATTTTATTATTAATAATAAGAGAAATATTCTATAAGTAAAGGCTTATTAATTATATTTTCTCCTACATAGCTTTTCAATCTTATTTTCTTCTACATATAACATTACATTGTAGGAGACACATTTACTTGTATATATATTTTTATAAGAATGATGTTGTACATAATAGCTAGGCAAGTTACTTAATATTTTACGGAATTGAAGAACTTGAATATTGGTATGACAACATGTGATAGAGTTTGACTGTAGCAGTTAATTAATTAATTAGTGTCATCTCAAAAGTCCGATCATATGTGGATCATGGAATAAATGGAGCTAGCGAGCCAAGGTTAGCTGTCATTCCCCATTAGAAATGTTAGCTATAAGCAAGGTGAGCTAGTCAACATCTCATCGCTTCTGTATGTATTGAATGTGGGTGATCATCACTCGGTTCCAATATTAACTATGAATACGACATCCTATATATGCCGTTAATTTCAAACATTCACTCTTTACATATTATATATTATGTTATCCACTATTAATGCATGCTTTAATTATAGTTATACTTCATAATTACTCTTAATTTGATCATGTAACCAAGGATATATGTTTAATACTAAGTTCTTAATTAGATGTAAAGATTAATTAGGGCCGTAAGATTGTTATATTGTTTTGTTACAATAGTTTTTCTCACAAACATCATCGCATGTGATTTATTTATTTTATTGTTACTTTTAACGGGAATAAGATGGGCAATAGAAAGGGTTAGGATATTTTTAAAACCACAAGTGATTGCTTGATATTTCACAAAATTAAGAGAAGGTTAGTTTGTAGGATTATTTGAATTCATCTGTATAAACCCATGTGATATTAATAAATGATTGTCACTCATCACTCTTAATTAATGTTATTCATTTTTAAATTTATTAATTGAATAATTACATATCACATTAATTTTTATTATAAATTTGTATAAAAAAATAGTTTATAAGATAGTATTATTATTCTTAGTTGTCCAAATTGGGTATATGAGAGAGCAGGTCGTTGTGGGTTAATAGCTCTTCATGGTTACATATAGACAAATAGATGAAAGCGGTATTGGGCACCTTCCAGTCAAATGTACCCTATAGCTCAATATGGGACAGACTGAAACAAAGAAAAAATAGAAGCGAAAAAGCTGAAAGGGCAAGCAAGTCATAGTAGCAAGGCATAGGCATAGAGAGAATATTTATTATTAAACAGTGAGATAGAGCTATAGCAAATCTCTGAAGCACAGTGATTACAATGTAAAAAGTTTATAAAAACAAGTTGGTGCCATAAGCAAAAGATGGTACGAACATCAAGTTTGGTTTACCAATGGTAGCTAGCTTGCTAGCTTTTCTCCATAAGTTCATTCATTTCATTCATTCAAATATATATTCCGGAGACAGCGGCTATTAATACTGGACAGTCCCACAACACCCTCTCCAAGCAACATGAGAGGGAAATTAAAAAAATATATTAATAGTATAAAACAGGAAAAACAAAAACAAGAAACAGATGCCAAAAGGGCAGAATAGAAATCAAAGTATATAGTGGAAGTGGAGGGGGGAGTGAGTGAGTGAAAGGTGCTAAGTCCAAAGATTCAGAAGAGATCAATAAGAAAATATAAGAAGGTTCCAGGAATCAAGGGTCAAGATCATGTGACTAGACCCTAAGATAAGGGGAGTGAGCAACAAAGTTTAATTTTTTTTTTCTTTTTTCTTTTTTGGTTCTCTCCATTCTCGTACAGTTTAGAGAGCTGAGTTGCTAGTCTTCACAGTTTACGGCTTTGAAAATCCAAAGGGATTTATTGAAATATCCGAAACCCCACCTGCTTTTACACTTTAAGAGTAAGCTAGGTAGGAGATCCCGTTGAGCCTTTTATGCTGCTCTTTTCGTCGGTTTAATATTGCTTTTTCTAGTGCAATATAATTACGCTATACTTCTCTCAGTGCAATGAAAGTTCCTGGAGAAGTTGTGAGAAGAAGAAGATTTATTGGTGCAAAAGCTGCAATCTTCTTCATCTGGGTAATCTTAATTTTCTCTCAGTTAAGTCTGCTGCTCGCTCTTCATGACGAAACTGCTGTTAAGTCTCCGCCAAGGAAAACAAGGTTTTTCGATACTGCAGAGTCCTTCCATGCACCTTCAAGCTCAGGCCAGTTGGTGGACACGCAAGCAGACAATCCAGGAAAGTTGTATGAAGATGATAAGAGAATAATTCACACAGGTCCTAATCCTCTTCATAACTAGCGAGGCCATTGATAGCCAAGCTACCTATAGCTGGCTATCAAGCTCTCTCTCTCTCTCTCTCGCGCGCGCGCGCTTCTGTTGCTGTGAATGTTAATGAATGTTTTAAAAGATTGGAATTCTAGAGATGTCAAAAATTAAAAGAGACTAGGCGCTGTAAGATCTTCTATGTTAGCAGCTTTTCTCTCTGTTGTTCATTTTTGTTTCTTTTTAAATTAAGAGTGAATATATGAGAGCATTTGCTTTAGCCCTTTTTCATCAGAGATGTTTAATGAGAGCTCATTCTGGGGCAGTGTAGCAACTGTTATGAGAATGAAAGGAGGAGGATGATGAGGGGGCTAGCGTTAATGCTCTTGTTTCTTTTGCAGTGTTTTGTTCTTCTCTGTACCTTTATGTCAATGTTAATTAAAGATTATTCAATATTTTGTTTGAATTTAATTGTAGTTACTCCCCATTCATCTACTTCTCTCTTCCATGTCCTGCAACTTTTCTGGTCAAGCCCTGACCTTGACCATTTATTTGTCCCTTTGTCACATCTTGCAGCCGTAATATACAACTTGAATTCAAGAAAATGAAAAAAGAAAATTAAAATCTCCCCAACCCCAATGTAATGCAGATCATAAGCTACATAAATGTTGCCTCTGCTAATGAAAATATTCACTAGTAGATCTTATACTAATATTGTATTCTCTCAATAAGAGTTACGCAATGCAAATATCATTTTATGTTAATTACATTGTATCACAAACATTCATATATATTTGCAGCATTGATCTTGAACTATTTTTTCCCTATGCATATAAGCTTTTAGTATTAATAAATTTGAGTATCCTTTTTGATCTATAACAATAATGTAATTGAAAATTATTTATTTAAATTAATAAATCGTTTTATAATCATCGTTTCAACTTTGATCTATCTTGTTGACGTTAAAGTGGACCATTTCTTATCTTCTCTGATTCTAATTGGCAAAGTTGCTTGGTGGTTGGAACGTCCGTATAAAGGAAAGACAATAGAAAAATGTGAAACATGGTGAAACAAGGCATTCATTTACAATAACTGACTACTATACCTATAGCTTAGGCGTAAGGGTACACATCTTGACCATGAGATCAGCAAGAAGAACGAGGTTGTCGATGAACATGATGTGAAGAGATCAAGGGGTAAGAGGCTGCCTACGTGCGTGGAGTAAATGGTTACATAAGGGAAGCTGCAACTACTCTGTTGAGGGTTTAGAAATTATTAATAATTATAGGGCAGGGCAGGGCAGGAGGAAGAGGAGCGAGGAGTAATTTGATTGATTATTCCTAGAAGTTCCAATCTGATTTATTGCTTTTGTTTTCGACTTAAATGCTTCCATGTTTCTCAATGAGGATGCCTGTCCTACTGGCCCAACACGCTTTTTCAAGCCTTGGGACTCTGTACCCACAACATATATTTAATGGTAAAAAATTTCATGTTGCCAATTTCTTTATTATTATCGTTAGCGTACTACTACAAGCTTTTGTGTAGAAGTGAAGCAAACTAGCCTTTTGGGTTTTGAATTGCCAATCATACCCCTATCATTCCCCTTCCCAGTGAAAGCTTATTTCTTTTTATTTTTTTAAATTCTTAAATATACCTTCACATTTGTCTAAGTTTCAGATCTATTAATGGAAATTGCATTCAAAAAATAAAAAAAAATATATATATTGTATTAGACAAGCCATTATCATAAAAAATAATTGACGGTTATGAATCCAGTAGTTTTACTAATTACTCGACCATATGCATGCATGCATTATGGACACTAAATAATTTGATTCAACACTGAATCCATGAAACACAAATTTTATAAAAAGTTATCAAGAGATTTAACTTTAGGAAGAAGTACTTTTAGGAGATACAAATCTCTCTCTCTTTCTCTATCTATTATTTTTTTTTGTTTTATTGTTTATATATAATTTGCTGTCTCAGTGTCACCTAATGAGAAAACAAAGTTCATGATCTCAAGGTGAGATCTATAAAGAAAAGAAGCTTTGGAAACTTCCTTGGAATCCGTTTTAGAAATGGAGCCTGGAGAAGAGGCCAAGAGCAAGCTAGGGCAGATATTTCTCCTCTAATTATAATACTAACAATAATAATAAGAAGAAGAAAATTGTTACAATATATAATAATATATATCAAAGTTTTTGATGAGTTCAAAAGATTCCGTGCAAGTATGCATGGGCATGCATCATTAGAATAGATGTAGAGGGAAGAGAGAGACAGAGGCTAACTTGCTTTTATTTTGTGCAAGCTGGAAGGAGATACTATTCTCCCTATGAAATGAATGTTTGCTTGGTGGACAGCCAGCCATTATACTGCATTTAAATGTGTAGCCAGAGTTAAAAAGAGTGTGATGATGAGTGTGAAACTACCTTCTCTCTCTGTCTCTATCTCTCTCTCTCTCTCTCTTTGTCAAATTTCATAATGCTCTTGTTTATTGCCTTCACCCACCTAAGCACTGGCCTGCAGGGTTTCATTTTCTGGGCAGCTTCAAAATCTTCTAATTGCCTTCTCTTGCCTATCACCACTTCTATCATCTGTATGGAAGCCATAACCATCTCGGTAGTACCCCACAAGGGCTTCATTTTATTGTCAGTTTGGAAGGCTCAATTTATTACAGTATCAACCACCCAAAAAATTTTGTATTAATGTTAATCAATATAGGTCACATTCATGATGCTACTCAATGATGTGCTGTGCATGCCATGGCATCGACGGCTACTTCCAAATTCCTTAATTAGTGAATTTGATAAATTAATCTGTGCACTTTTAGAGTTTGATTAATAACAAAAATTATGCATTAATCTAAGAATTAAAAAATTCAGCCAGCCCCACAAAATATTATTATTGACCAAGCACATTACCAAACAAATTATCTGGCTGTAAAGGCTATTGGGAGTTTTGTATTATAATATAATTCATTGGAAACCCTTTAGAAGTTTATTCTATAGTTTGAGAGAAATGAAAAATCAATAACGTTGACTGCAGCTGTCTTGAATTCCTATTTATTATAAATTTTTTGGGTGTATGATCTGTTCATGGACATATAATAAAAGAAATGAACTGTATATATATTCGTTTAGAAGTGAAGGAGCCTAAAGAGTTGGACTGGAGGATGAGCAGTCAAATAGAGTGAAACCAAAAATTTTCTATACAAAACAAGAGAGTATTTTAATTTCTCCTAGGCTTTAAGTGTAACACCATGAGTGATTCTAGTCAAAAGTTATTAGACAGAGCAGCATATATTATGAAGCACATATTGACACTTGCGGCAACTTGGCATTGTTTGAACAAACAAAGCTAAAGGAGAGAGGAATTTTTATTATAGGTTTTAGCTTGCTAGGTTCCCTTACAGTTGACATTTGACATTTTGGTTTAAACCCTTATATTATTCTCTGCAAGCGAAAGAAAGTTGAACGGTGAACACCGAACAGAGATATTGAAATGAGGAAAAACAATACTCAAATACCCGATTCTCTTCTCTATTTAGAAACAAACAAATAAATTCATTAAAACGAATTTGTTCCACAGTACACCATAAAGGAAGAAGATTCATTAGAGACTCATTATATTTTATGAATTCATGATCACTATGTCCACGATGGTTATCATCACATACTGCGTAAAAATTGACAGTACACTTTAAGTCCTCAAGGCCAAGATGATCGGTTTCTCAAATAGCATTTTATTTATTACTCTTCCATGGTGAACGATGAAAGGGAGATAGAAACAGCTGCACATAAGTAAGCATAGAAATTGAAAGGTCTTCATTGAATTGGAACTATAAATATATATCAAACATCTAGTTATTTATTTACAAAATATAAGTCTACTATTTGGATACACATGTAACATGTTCCTGGTCATCTTTCTTAGTTACAATCTTGTAGTGACCCATCAAAAGAATGGCTTTGAGTTATTCGGATCTGAACATCTCCTAAGCAGGCACTATCATAACAAGACGGGAAGGCCAGGTATATTGAGCTTCCACGACTTTGACCCTGTAGGGATGTGACAAAACTTTATATACCAAATCCACAAATATCAAGAACCAATTTACGTGCCAGTGCCTTGGTCCATGTGCATGGAATAGTTGATTAAAAGATCGATAGACAAACACTATCTAGATGGAATATAGAGATGGATATTGATGTTCTTAATTACTCCTAGCTTGTAACAATATCACAGCATTCAAGAATTAATTTTTACTTGAGTCATGCTCTGCAATCATCTAAAAGAAGCAACCAGAACCTGAAAGCTCAATCTCAATCTCAGATAGCAGCAGATATCATGGAGACCAAAGTAATCATGACAGACTGAACGAATAACTTGTGTACAAAGAAAATTAAAAATGAACCATAACAACACCTAATTGTGGGTGAATTAAATACAATACTTCAAACCAGATGGACTCAGTAGTAGTACAACTAAAACAAAATTAAATTTCTTAGCATTTGCTAATTTACTTTTCTAGCCATGCCAGCTATACATTACTCACAATGCTCAGACACTCTATGAAGTTCTAGTTTATCTAAGACGACTGACCTGTGCAATCCAATGATGTTTTCCCACTGGTGATAAAATTAATATTGGAGGATCTTCCAAGATTTGCAAGTAATCTGTGCCATTTGATGGAAACTCTGATCCTGAAGGGTGATGCACAGGTCCAATGACAGCTCTGCTTCCAGAATAAGGAAATTCAAACATGGGCCGGAACAATGTCAAAATGGAAAATTTGCAGGGACAATGTAAGACACTAGAGTGCATAAATTAGCTGTTCAAAAGTCTTAGTTCAAGTATGAGAGATCTTCCCATATAAGATTACAGCTTAAGCTTACCTATTATAGGCAAAGGACTGGCCATTTGCTACCAATGGAAACTTTCCATCCTAGTTTTGGTAAGAGATACAAATTGATTGTCCTCATCAGGGATATTCACTGATATCCAACTAAATAGTTCCTGATGAATGGCCTTTGAGTCTTCTTAGATGACTGGAGGAACCTCTTTGATTAAATTGTATGTCCAGCTTACTCTAGAGTCAGACTGCTCTCTCTCCATGTAAGTCAAGGCCAAAGTCAGCATTGCTACTGTATAAACATCTCATAGGGAGCTTGTTTACAATTACTCTTCAACCACTTGTAGCAATTTAGGAAAATGAACATGAAATTAGCTTCTTATTTCTTATCCTGCTTCAAGGAGGGAATTATTCTTTGCAATCACCAAAAGTCCTTGCATGAACACACACCGCTTTTAAAATGGTGAAAACGGAGCTTATCTCTCATGATGATATCCCTCATTGTAATTTTGGAGACAAACTTAGAGAAAGTGTGGCAATCTTCACAAACCCTCAAATTCTTCATCACCCTAACGGGATACCCAGGTCTTAGGTTGATAAGACCAAATGTAATGGCAAGCTTTTCGCTATGGGCATTGAGAGCGGCTTCCTTTTCTTCCATTTCCACATCATGTAATACATAGTTCTTTTTTGGAATGTAACCCATACTCCTCATCTGGTTTACCAAATCTTCCAATTTCTCATATATAGAAGATGATTGCGTATGTGACCTGTCACCTCCATAGAAAACATGCACGTTGCCATTACATTCAACAGAGCTATAAGCACTAACTTTCTTAATACCTTTCTTTCTTATCCTCCGTCTCACTTTATCAACAGAATCCCATCTTCCAGCAGCCGCATACATGTTAGATAATAAAACATGATACGAAGCAATATCAGGTGCTACTTCAAAGAGTATATCTGCTACATGCTGGCCTAATTTGACATTGTTATGTATCAAACAGGCACCCAATAAAGCTCCCCAGATTGCAGCATCTGGTTCCACAGGCATACTTTTGATGAACTTATATGCCTTTTCAAGAAGTCCTGATCGGCCAAAAAGATCGACCATGCAACAATAATGTTCTTTTCTAGGTTGAACATTCTTATCATTAGATTGAGCCATGATATCAAAGTATACCTGGCCCTCCCTTACCAACCCAGCATGGCTACATGCAGATAAAACCCCAAGGTAACTGACATAGTTTGGACGTATTCCATTATTCTGCATCCTACTAAAAAATGCCAATGCCTTTTCACTCTCCCCATTCATTGCATATCCTACAATCATAGTGCTCCAAGAAACAACATTCCTACGCACCATTTGGTCAAACAGAGCCGTAGCCACTTCAACACTACCACATTTCATATACATGTCAAGACGTGCATTATCAACTATTATGTTGCAATCGATCCCTTCTTTTCTAGCGAGCTCATAAATCTCCTCTCCAGTCTCCAAACACCCTAATTGGCCACAAGCTGAAAGAGCACTCACAATAGTTACAGCATCGGGCTTAATCCTACCCATTTGGCGAAACAATGCAAGAGCCTCACTTGCCTGCCCCATTTGCACGCACGACGCAATCAAAGCATTCCACGCCACTAAATCTCTCTCTATCATACTCTCAAATAAGAGTTCAGCCAAACCCAGTTCCCCAAACTTCACATACATTATCATCAACTCCGTGTTCACCATCGCTACAAACTCCAGCCCATGTTTCACCACATGGGCATGCACAGACAAACCAGCCCGCATATCCCCAAGTTCACTGCAGGCCTTTACCACAAACGGATACGTAAACGCGTCAGGATGAATGCCAAGACAATGCATTTGGCCATAAACTGAAACAGCTGCAATGGGGATTTCGTTTTTCACATACCCTTTAATGATGGTGTTCCACAGAAAAGTTGTTGGTTTGTGCATTTCATCGAACAGTTTACGCGCGTATATCATATCGCCCAAAATCGTTAGACCCGTCAAAAGCTGAGTGATGAGGCTGTTCTTGATGGAGAGGCCTGTGGTCAGAATAAGTGCATGGATTTGTTTGAGTTGGTGTGCGTGTGAAGAGGAAGCTTGAAGGAGACCCGCGAAGAATTGTTTCGTTAAGGCAGCTCGTGGCATTCTTTAGTTTCATTAACGTCCAATCCGCCTTGGCCTTGCAATGTGTTGCGCGGGAATTGCGAAAGTGAATCTATGAACTTTTATAAACTTCAGTACTTCGCTTCCACTCTGATGAAAGTCTTTAGTAGCCTGTTTATTCTTAATTTTGTGTTACAGGGAAGTTATATTAACTTAGCAACTCTTTCATTTATTATATTATATTGGATTGAAGGTAATTAATCAATAAAAAAAAATCAAATTACAATAGGTTGAGTTTTTCCTTTTTTTTTTAAAAATAAATTCATCAAAGTTGTCCATTGAAATACCCCGAAATTTGTTCAAGCAAAAATCAAATTTAAACATTGATCCATGATAACCAAAAATCCCTCTAAACTGAGGATTTGTGGAAGTTATTAAGGATATGGAATTTAATGTGAATTGTAAAAACTTGAAAGTCAATTTCATCTACATATACGGCATTGTTTCAATTTTTAACAAGTTTAACAATTTCTTTGATTATTTAATCAAATTTATGCAGTAAAAATATTGTTCCAGATGAAATCTTAAAACCATTTAAATTAAGTTTTTGATTGGTTGACGGATTGAATATTTCTAACTTATGCAGTTAACCTTTTAACTAGTTGATGAGTTAAACACCTTAATCTGATAATTTGTTACTGAACTAATAATTGATTAGAGAAAAAAAAAACTAGAATTTAACTAAAATTTTGACATGTCTCCTAAAGAGTAAAGATTGTTATTTTTTCATACGCTAATAAGTTAAAAAAAAAATTGATATTTACCCTGATGACTGTTGTACCAGTTGCACTACTTTGACACTATGCGTAGTTCACTTTTGGCAAGCGAAAATAATAACAGAAGAGATGAAAAAAAAAAATGCTGAGTTTGTCATTTTGTTATAAGAAAGAGAAAAAATGCAAAGAAGTTAAAGGTGATTTGGATCCTTTGTTCCTGGTATCATTTCTCGCAGTATCAGCCTTTCCTAAGAGACTTATTCCAATAGTAACCAAACATGGCAGCAATTGTTGCCTTGCTAGTGAAAGGGGGATTCCAATCCCTGTTTCAATAAAGTATAGAAAACCAATAAACTAAAACTAAAACAAATGTTCAAAGCATCATGGGATTACTTCCGTGACGGCTTTTCCAGGATGGGAGGGAAACTGAGTCTGACCTAACATGAGTGAGACACCAGTTGCGCACGAGTGTTTTGGAAGAAGGATCATATTTTCCTGAACTCCAGGTTATATTGTATTAGATTGATGTTTAGCATTATTCATTCTTTTAACTACAACTTTTTGTAATCTTTTGATACCGTGCAGATTAGTGAAGATATATTACCAATCTGCTCCAAACTGATCGACACTGCCAAGTTACATTTGAGCACGAACGACAAATATCTGCAGCCCACCACTAAGTTTTTGGATGAACGCTTGCCAACTTCTGTAGTGGCTGTGCGATTAAAGCTACTATTAAGATCTGAACTTGGTGCAGAGCTTTGGGTGGGCAATTCTATTCTTTGATTGATTTTTAATCTTTAGGGTGTGTCCTCTACAAGAAAGGAAAAGTAGGTGAAAATAAAAAATTGAGGGAAAGGTATGGTGTTAGGAAACATCTCCTTATGTTTGGTTGTATAACGGGATACAGAATGGGAAGGAATAGTTTATAAATTAGTTAGACAAAAATATCCTGAACATTGAACTATATAATATTTATTATTAAACTCAAATATTAAAATTAAATTTATATATAATTTGAATCAAAATAAATAATTATTTATTAAATTAATAGTAAAATAATTTATTTTTTACTATAAATAGTTAAATTCCACTTTTTTCTTTAAATATAAATAATATATTTTAAATTATAAGAAATATTATTAAATTTATGTAGATTTATTAAATAAATAAACGCATAATCATTTATTGAAAATTAAATAAATTTTTAAAAATTACCAGATAATTTTAAAATTTTAATAAATTAATATATATTTTTTAAAATAAATAAATAATTTAATATATAAATTATATATTAAAAATTAAGAAAAATATAAAAAATTAAAAAATTATATATTATATTATTTATATTAATTCTAAATAAATAATTAAATATATTTATTAATTTAATTATTTAAAAATATAATTTTTGAAAAATGAAAAGGGGCAGTCGACGACGCTGACAACGACGATTACCTTTTGGTGGCCCCTTTTTCAATTTTCAGAAATTAAATTTTAAAAAATAAATTCCAATAAATTTATACTTTACAATATATTACTTAAATAAATAAATATAAAATTTTATTATTCAATTGTATTTTTGGATTTTAAATTGTTTAGGAGGACAATTTTGGTATTTTGAATAACCAAAAAATTTTGCAATTTTTATTTTATTTTAAAAAATATAAATTTTTAATTTTTTTAGTTTTTGAAAAAATAAATTTATCAATTATATATAATTATTTTGTTAATTACTTATAACATAATTTAATCAATTATTTAAATAATGTTAGTTTTGAACGCATAAAAAATATAAAATGTTAGTTTAGTAATTTAATATAGTATTTCTAAGAAAACCATGTTTTCCCAAGGTGAGGGAGTAGAAAATTGATTGTTGAAACTTAAATAATCATAATTCCTAAGAAAACTTTTTTTTTTTTAAGTAAAAAACATCAATCAAACAATAAACTTAGGATTCCTAAGTAATTCTAAGTCTTTTCCCCTCTTGGATTAATGCAACTATACACACCTTTAGAGAAAATAAATAAAAACCAAAGTAGTTTCTATATATCAAGACTTGTATCATATGTGACTATTGGTTGTATAGATTTTTTCAAGTCAATATGAATGTGTTTAGGTGGGCTTTGATGTCCATAATGCTCACAAGTCACAAAGTAGTTAGGGACTGATTGTTTTTTGGTCTGAAGTCTGAATTTAACTTATTCTCACACTTCAGATGTTTTCATAATGATTTTTTTTATTTATTTAAGACTTACTTTAGGACATTTTCATCTCAATGAAAAAAGCTAAAAATTCTAGCTTTTATCTTAATACAAATGTCTGAATCATTTATCACTTTTCTAATTCTTTTAAATACAGTTATAAATTTCACTTATAGCTAATTTGTACAAAGCTTAAGATTTTAATTTTAGAACATTATTATTTATTTCTAATTTTATATTATGATTCTCTATATGTTTTAAAATTATTTTATGGGCGTTTAGCTTACTTATATATTAAAATTATTTTAGAAAAAAACACTTCTTTATCCAATTATACACATTTAAATAAATTAAATAATCTAAAATATGCACATCGACTAATTTCCTAAAAAATATTAGAAAATAACTTTAGGAAATAAATCTACATTAATATTTTTATCATAAGATGACAAACAAAATGATCATGTGCACTGCATGTGGATGAGGCAACGTGTCAAACACCAACAATATTCCCCTTTGGCATCTTGTGATGAAAATATTAAATCATGTTTCTCAGTTCTCATCAAACTTGTATTGTTTAATGTAAGATAACCAAACAAAATATCAACACTCAGAAAAATTTCGCACATACAAAAACTAGAAAAACAACTAATAAGTTATATTAGACAACTGAAATAGCGTAACTAAATTTTTCAGATTCAATTACTTTGTGCAAAAATAATGACAATAACCAATGAACCTGCTTATCAAAATAGACATTTGACTCTTGCAAGTGAAATATCAAATTCAAAAATAAATCCTAAAAACATAAATCAATCAACACTCAAAAACTCCCCCTAAAACATATAAGCAACAAAGTTTAAAAGCTGCTTCTATAAGCAAAACAAACCAACAAAGTATTAAACTTAGAATCAACCTTCAAAACAAATCTAAAACAGAAACTTAAACAAATCCGCAAAAGCCTGCAAAAAAGTTATATTAGAAACATAACATCCATCCCAAATTTACATCCCATTGGCTTCATAACAAGTGCCAATGATAGAAGGAAGACTAAAAATTATTGCAAAATAAGTTGGAAATAGAGTTCAAAGACTAAATCAAATTTAGTTAAGTCTAGCTGATTTACGGACAAGCAATTTTGGTGGTTGGCTTGGGCACTTCTTAGATCTCCTAGCTAGGGGTGTTCAAAATAATCCTACCTGATTCGACCCAATTGGGTTTGATCAGGTGATGATTGGGGCTACTTTTAAAAAACCCCGAAATCGGGTTCAAAATATCGGATTTCTTGGGATTGGCTTTTTAATCGATTTTTTTGTTGTAACCCGACAAAACTTGGCCTGACTTTTTTTTTAAATTCTGAAAACTACCACGTGTCGGTCTGTGATAGGTAAAAAACATAATATTATTATGGACTTTGCCATATCAAATCAATGACATAAAACTACACATCTCCTAAATTCAACCCTAAACCTAATTGAACCTCAATCCCTAAAATCTCCAACTCCTTTAACAACCGTAGCTCTTCCACGCTGCTCCACTCTGTTGGAGATAAAAGGTTTAAAACAAACATTTACATCATAAGTTACAAAATTTATTTTGAAATTAATTTCATACGTTACAAGTATAATAAAATATGAACGTTACGACACTTATTATTTGTAACGTTCATACTTTTATTAAGAACATTATGGCTTAGGAGTTACAAGAAATTTAATTTGTAACTGACTTGGCTAAGAGACTACTATATAAAGGAGTCTCAAAGGTTCTAATATAGATATGAGATTTTCTGAGTTTTCTATGTTTTGAGCAACCGCGACACATGAAGACAGGTTGTTTTCTTCCGATGATCGTGCTCATCGAGAAGATAGGCTGTGAGCACTGGGTTGTATCTTGGAGCCTTTGAGTACCGATATGACTCGCACGAGGGGAGGACTCTTTGGCTTTAGGACAATGCCTTCGACATGCCTCCCAAATGCTTAGGCCACTTATTTCTTACTCTATCTCTTTGTTTGTTCTATTTATTTAATATATTAATCCAATTCATATTTTATTATTTCTTTAATATCTTGTTGTTTATTTATATTATTTAAATTTATTATAAATATTTCCAACAATCTAAAGCCAAAGAATGTCTTATATATTTTATTGTTTACCTTAATTTATCGTTGGTGGTATATAACGTGAATAGTTTGTAGAGTATATTGACGGCTTATGTTGTTTTGTTTATCCAATGATATTTTTATATTGATGAGTTATTTTTAGAGGTCTATAAGATTTGAATATGATAATATATTTTGATTGATTCCACTACTTGAATGATTTAACTATGATATGATTAGTGGATTGATATTTCTTTCTTTATATTGTGAATATATATATTTGTGTGAATTTTTGGGTGATCGAAAGTATAACATTGATTAAGTCATTATCCTTGCATGAGTTACAAATGTTTGAATGTATAAACAATAGAAATGTAAGCTTGCATAAGTTGTGAAAGTGTGTTGCCAATTGTCTATTTGTTTTTTCATGTCACATTAAAATATGCATATTGTCATTATGCTTTGACATGTAGATTTCAACTTGGCTATCTTTGTGTGCGTAGCTTTCAAATTGTGTTGACAACAAAAATGTGTATTCAGAGTTCTTGGCTCAACTTAATATCGAGATTGGATATCTTTATCAACCTTAAGACAATATGAAGGTAATAGATATATATTTTTTATTTGAGGTAATACAAAATTATTTATGATAGCATGACTATTTATTTACAATCAAAAAATATTTTTGTGATATATTAAATCTTTGTTTATTTGTCGTTACACATATGTTGTGGTGTTAGATTATTAGTGCATGATGCTTTGAGTTACAAAGAATATAGATGAGTTAAATGTAGTGGTTTTATAGTCAAAACCTTTTATGAGTTTTTATTATAGTTTAATAAATATTTCAGTTATAAAAATCTTTATTACTGATATTTATTGCATATTATTATTGATTAAGAATTCAATTTATGAGTTGCATGTATAAAATTTTTATTACACAATAAAACATGTGTTTTCAATATATTTAATTAGAAACTTATATATATGATGGTGTGCTATTAAGTCATAGTTTCTTGTGGCTATCATGTATATTAGATGATAACATCTAAATAATTGATTACTAGAGTATGTTAAAAAGGCTAATAGATTATTATGATAATTTATGTGGTTGTATTGAATGAAATATTAGCATAAATGCTAATAATTATTATTAAATACATATATGAGTTATATATATATTATATTTACACGTTTTAGCGATAAATATATTGTTAATTTGAGGATTGGAAAAATATTTTTTAATGTGGGGGTTTATAGTCTTTGAGCGGTTTCATATTTTAGTTTTTTAATTTTGTACAATTAAGATGACAATGATTTGAGTGTAGTTATTATTTTGATGAGTTTTAAAATTTAACTAATTAGTGCATTAATATTTTATGGAGTTATTGCTAGTGTATTTAAAATATTACTTAATGTGGGGGTTTTCTTTATTTGATGGCTGTTAATGTTTTTATGATATTTGGAGAAAAAAAATTGATATCATAAGTTAATAATTGAAATATTAATTTTGTTTATGAGTTTAAAAATATTATTATTTATGAAGTGATTAAATGTTTCTTCAATTTTCTTTATTGTGCCTTTGATATTATTATGCTCTCTAACATTCTTTTTGTGAAATATTTAATATTATTTAAGAGAGCTAGTGGAAGCAATCATCAAAATAATGGGAACAAGTTCTCCAAGATAAAATCAATGAGAGATTGTGCAATTATAAAAATTTTCAGCACGCTAATTAATTATTTAAATTGTCGAGGGGGATGTGCTTAAGCCCAAAAGGGAGTCACCTAGGGAAGTAACCCAACCTCTGTGATTGGAGATCCCATGAAGGAGGTTCAATGGGTAGGAACAATCCGTATTGTGTGACTTGTTAAGCACAACTATAAAGACATATCTTAAAGGAGATATGATCATACTCATCCCTATGGCAAAGTGCTTGTTATATGTGATGTTAGGAAGGATATTTATCCTGAATGAGTCCAAAGGCTAGATACTCTTGCGAGGTATAGGTCACATATACCTTTTAAGGACTCACCTAAGTGAGAGCATCGTGAGGGTCGCGACTGTGAGAATTGGGCTATTCTCTAAAGCTCTCATGAGAATCAAGATTGAGCGCATAGCCATTAATAGCGCTAACCCGCCAAAACCATGTCTTCGTCGATATTATGTGTGTGATAGTTTGAAGTTTGGTCAAGAAATCGAGTTCAAGACTTTGTTCACTCAGGTTTCTCAAATGGATACTATTAACACTAAGTGTAGGTTCAAACCCGAAAGGTACCTATACTCATTGCATAATAGAAGGTTGCTCTTTATATATAATTTTTATTTTATGAGTATTTTTAACTTGATATTTTATTTTATAAAGCTTTAAAGTTTTAAACCTTTTGTGGGGGATTATTAGAGATAAAAGGTTTAAAACAAACATTTACATCATAAGTTACAAAATTTATTTTGAGATTAATTTCATACGTTACAAGTATAATAAAACATGAACGTTACGACACTTATTATTTTTAACGTTCATGCTTTTATTAAGAACATTATGGCTTAGGAGTTATAAGAAATTTAATTTGTAACTGACTTGGCTAAGAGACTATTATATAAAGGAGTCTCAAAGGTTCTAATATAGATATGATATTTTTTGAGTTTTCTATGTTTTGAGCAACCGCGACACATGAAGACAGGTTGTTTTCTTCCGGTGATCGTGCTCATCGAGAAGATAGGCTGTGAGCACTGGGTTGTATCTTGGAGCCTTTGAGTACCGATATGACTCGCACGAGGGGAGGACTCTTTGGCTTTAGGACAATGCCTTCGACATGCCTCCCAAATGCTTAGGCCACTTATTTCTTACTCTATCTCTTTGTTTGTTCTATTTATTTAATATATTAATCTAATTCATATTTTATTATTTCTTTAATATCTTGTTGTTTATTTATATTATTTAAATTTATTATAAATATTCCCAACACACTCGTCGCTCTCGCTCATCTTGCTCCAGCTATCGCTTCTCCATGGCTCTACTTCACCATAGCGGCTCGCCTCCACTTCACAATCTTTCTTGCTCACGGCTCTGAAACAAACATAGATTCTCCTCTTAAACAAATAACAATGACTGCTCCAAGAGGCTACTACTCTAAAACTCACATGCAAGGTAAAGGTGAAAGTGATGTCTTCTTCAAGGCATTTTTAGCAAAAATCTTACAATAATTTCTTATTGCTTGCTGCACAGTTATGGACTCACAAAGACGCGTCTACTTCCACACCTATTTTCCCTCATTTTTGCTTACTCTATTTGTGTACATCATATTTTTTTTCAATCTCTCTCTCTCTGATTTCGTATTAGAGCTTAGCCTTTTCATTTGGATTAACAGGATTTTATATTGAGTTTGGAGTTCTTGTTTTTCGATTAGTCAATATGTGGCTAAATCTACGAGTTGTTTGTGAAATGTGTGTTTTCATGTGATTTATATGGTGTGGTTTTGATTTCAGTTCTTGATTGTGTTAGAGTTTTTGATTAGTTTATTATAATTATCAAATAATAAACTAATCATAAATTATTACTAAGAGAAAATTTTAATAAAGCTTAAAACAAAAAAAAAAAAAGAAATTGTTGATCATAATACGATTAAAATACAAAAATCAATAATAAAAAAAGTAAAGGGAGAAACCCCATTAGTGGACTTGTTAGTCTTTCTTGCTTGATTACTTATAGTTGTTTGTGTCTTGATTATTGTGTTTTGTTGTGTTGATGTTTGAAACTTACTAAAAATAGTTTTATTTTGAATTGATAATTTTGTTTCTTTGGATTGGTAGTTTATTGTTGATACTAATTTTTTTTTTTAATTTGTGTTATGACCTAACCAACCTGACCAACCCAATCCAACCCGAAATGATGGGTTGCACATTGCTTTCCTCTTTTAAAAACCCAACTATTGGTGTAATTTTCCTAATCTGACACATGATAGGGTTGAGTCAGATTTAATGAAACCTGACTTGTGTGTACTCCTACTCCTAGTTATGGTCTTGAACCTCTTAAACACAGTAGTTGGAGAGATTGGATCACGTGTTGGTGTATAAACTTGTGGCGTTGTGCTTGTGGAAGTGGCAACAACATCAAAAGTTTCTTGAATCTCTACGGTTTCTGCTACTACTTGAGTGATATGCAGTGGAGATTGATGAGGCTCTGGTTTGGGCGGTGGTGGTTGTGAAGTGGCACCTCCTGATTTTGAAGAAGCCTTGCTTTGTATAGATTCATCTGCAATTGTTTTGGCTTTCTTCTTCTTATTTCCTTTTTTGTTCTTCTTTTTCTTTTTCTTCTTCATTGAAGTTTAACCACTTGATATTGTCTCTAGCTTCTTTTAAAAAATATGCAATTTTGCCTTGATAGCTTGATTTTTCTACATAATGTCAACTAAAGAAGCAGAAATCACAGCAAGTTGATCATTAATGAGAGTAATTTGATTTTGCTTAGGCGGTCTTTGCTATCTACGCTGTCTCCAAGGAATTTTCTCCCCCTCAGGCGCATTCTTGATTCTGGTCATGAAACCTTTCTTAGTGGCAGGAAGTACCTCTTCAGTGATCTCACTATCTTCCAAATTAATATCATTTGCATCAATAGAGCATTAATCATGTGGGGAAAACAAGTAGTTTCTTATAAATTGATAACCTGTAATTTGTACAATTTAATTGTACAAGGTAAAACCGATGTGTCCCACATGATAAAGGAATTTTACCTTGTCCTCTCTAACTCTATTGGAATGAGTAAAAGGAAAGCAATCATATTGTGTAATTTTATGCAAAAAATGATACTTCAAAATCAATTTCTTTTTATCAATGCCACCATATGGATCCCATTGCACATTACGAGATCTAATTGACTTGAAAGTAACCTCACTTATGTTCAAATCACTCAGAGTAGTATGCTGGATTCCAATAGGAATTTCATAAAATTGATTTATGATTTTATGAGAGAATTCAATTAGTTTTGCCCTATACTATACCTTATGATAATAGTAGCTCTTAGGATCATTAATCCAAGTCAAAATGTTGGCATAGAACTCTTGAACAAGTGATTTAATAGATGGAGAGAGGTTGGTTACCATTCTAATCCAATGCCTGGATTCAATGACATCCCTTAGTTGATAGTCCTCAAAATCATCAATTTTCACGGTCTCTCAACTTGAACTTCTCTCTTGGATGTGTATCTGTGATATGTGATTTTATTCTCTCTTTTTTAGAAACTTATGATTAGGAGGCTTTTCACGATTGTGGACTTTCCAAGCATGACATCATAGTCCTCGCTCATGGCAGGGTCAACCTGAAATGGAGAAGTTGGAGGTGAATCTGGTTCTCCAGTCAATGATTGTTTTGATTTGTCGGATGTGACTGATCTGGTTTGATTTCTAAGTCTGCATGTTATTCTTGCTCTTCCTATTATTCTTGCTGGTTGGATTCCTCTTCAATCGAAGAGTCAGAGAGTGATGAAGAGCTAGTGGTTTCAGGTTTAGATGATGAAGATTGGGTTGCTACTTTGCTTTTGTCCATGGTGAAGAAAAATGATTTTGATTTCAACTGCACTTAGGATAATGAAACCATGATGATAAAACAAATAGAAGTAATTAAATTAATCAAGACTTCTATAACATGAAGTGATAAATTCCGCATTAAATCTCAATACAATCCAAATTTTGAGAATTTTATTTTGAATAAAAATTCTATTTCCAAAAATAATTTTATCAAAGAAAGAAAAAGAACATTCATAGTGCATATTTTTACGACAATAAATATGTTAAATTCAAATTTTCTCTCAAATCGAAATATTTTGAAAAATCAGTATTAATTAAGGTGAATTGAAATCAAATAGCTTTATATCACAAAAATCTTCCTGCCACTGAACAAACTCCCCTTTAAAATGACCTTCCTAACTTGGCTCACTTTTTGACACATCAACATACAAGAAAATCAAACTAAGTTAGCCATTTAGCAATTTACGAAAGTTATACTGTACATAACTGAAAACAATTTTATTGCACATAACTGACATACCTAAGCATCAATTAATTATTTTAAAATCAAGCATGTAACAAAGCTGTATGAAAAATTAGACAATTCATTTTTCATTATTTTTGCATTTAATCCAGTTAAGTGTTCTACATGAACATATTTCTTACACACGAAAACATTAATCTTAACATAGATTGATAAACAAAAATAGTAGCTTTCACACAAGAAATAAATTAGCGATTGTCCATTAGAGTGGGTGACCTCAACATATTTCTTAAATACATGATAGTTTCTCTTTATAGATAGCTTTCACATGTCATAGTTGGTAGCCCTCTCTGTTTTTGATATTAAAACACTAGTAAATTAATTAAACAAATCATCTTAAACATGTTTAAATCAGAAAATTGATTATTGAAACTGCAGTTACAAATAACATAAATAACACAGTTCTATCAAGATAACTGACAAATGCCAATGACCTTTCTCAATTTGTTAAATCTAAATGCATCAATTGCTTTAATAAATAAGTCAACTAGTTGATTCTCAGGAAAGATATGTTCAATATGGAGTGTTTTTGTCTCAATAAGCTCTTTAATAAAATGATGCCTTATATCATTGTACTTAGTTCTAGAGTGCTGGACTGGATTTTTTGAGATATTAATCACGCTAGTATTATAACAAAACAAAATTAAAGAGTCTTGATTAATACCATAGTCATCTAGCAGTTGTGTCATCCGAAGTAATTGAGTGCAACAACTCCCTACAGTAATGTACTCAATCTCTACTGTCGACAATGAAATGTTTTTTTGCTTTTTGCTATGCCAAGAGACCAAGTTGTTGCTTAAGTAAAAGCATCCTCCTGAAGTGCTTTTCCTATAATCTGTGCTCCCTACCCAATCTCCATCACTATAACCTACAAGACATGCATTTGTGTCTTTAGTGTACTATATTCCAAAATCAGAGGTACCATGAATATACTTGATAATTCTCTTCAATATTGATAAATATAGCTCCTTCAGACATGATTGAAAATGGGCACATTGGTCGACACTGAAACTTATACCCAGTCTACTTACTGTTAGGTATAGAAGACTTCTAATTATACTCTTATAAAGGCTTCAATCAATATCATTTCCTGCATTTTCTAATGTCAATTTGATGTTAGTATCCATGGGGTTCTAGGAACCCTAGCTTTGTCAAGTTTAAATTTTTTCATTAAGTTTCTAGTATACTTTGATTGTGAAATAAAAATTCCATTTTCAAATTACTTCACTTGTAAATCATGAATAAAATTTAACTCTTCTACCCTACTCATCTTCAATTCACTATACCTTAACTCAACAAACTCATTAGCTTTGACTTTATTAGTGGAACCAAAGACAATATCATCAACATTCACTTGAGCAACAATGAAATAACTAGAAGCATGTTTAATAAATAAAGTCTTATCATTGCTTCCTCTAGTATAACTTTTTTTTGTATTGAAAAACTTGTCAATATATTTTACCAAGCTCTAGGAGCTTGTTTAAAACCATACAATATTTTATGAAGCTTATACACAAAATCAGGATGCTTAGGATTAACAAATTTTTTTAGGCTGTTTAACATGAGCCTCTTCATTACGATAGCCATTCAAAAAACCTGTTTTAGCATCCATTTGAAACAATTTAAAGTCTAACAAGCAGGCATTGGCAAGCAACAACCTAATAGACTCAAGTCTAGCAACAGGTGCAAAGGTTTCTTCAAAATCAATGCCTTTAATTTGTGTGTAAACTTGTGCAACTAACCTACCTTTATTTCTAACATCCTGCCTAGTCTTATCAGTTTTATTCTTAAATATCCATTCAGTTCCTATAACATTTATATCATTTGGTCTAGGGACTAATATCCATACTTTGTTCTCTTAAATTGATTCAATTCCTTTTGCTTTACACTAATTCAAACTTCCTCTTTCAAAGCTTCATTAACATTCGTAAGTTCTATCAAAGAGAAATAACAAGAATGACTTACCATATTTCTTACCTTACTTCTTGTTTTCATTAAACTTTCTGGATTCCTTATGATTGATATTGTAGGATATGTGTTCTATATCCATGAAGGTGGATCTCTTCTAACAACAATATCTCCTATTAGATTTTTATCCAAATCAATGTTCTCTGAGGGTTCAGTTTTGTCTAAGTTAATTGTAGTAGTTATAGTAGTCGTAATTGGCTAGTCTTTGCTATCTACAAAAACTAACTTCGAAATTTCTTTATCTTCCATGAAACTGACTATTTGCTCTTCTTATGAATGAACAGAATAATCATCGGTATCATCAAAATTCACATTTGCATATTCCATTATGGTTTCAATCCTCAAATTTTAAACTTTAAAAGCTTTCCTATTTGTTGAATAACCAATAAACACTCCCTCTTCACTTTTAGCATCAAACTTGCCTAGTTGCTCATTATTATTTAGTATAAAACACCTGTAATAAAAAACATGAAAATATTTGAGGTTAGGCTTCATTTCCTTTAGAATTTCATAAAGGGTCTATATTGTTCTAGGTCTTAGGAACACTCCATTGGAGATGTAACATGCTGTGCTAATAGCCTTAGTCCACAGCCTTTAAGTCAGCTTCTTGCCATTCGACATCACTTTTGTTATCTCTTGAAGAGTCATGTTCTTCCTTTCTACCACTTCATTTTGTTCAAGTGTCTTTGGAGCTGAAAATTCATGAGCTATGCTATGAAATTTGTAAAAATCTGCATAGCTTACAATCTCGAATTCCTTACCATGATCACTTCTCATTCTAACAATTTTCCTTATGTTCTTGTTTTATTCATTCATAAATTTAACACATAAGTTTCTGAAAACTGCAAAAAGTGTTATATTTTTCACGAATGAAATCAACCCATGTGAATCTAGAAAAATCATTTACACAAACAAAAGCACACTTTTTTCTTGCAATGCTCTCTATTTGCATGGTCCCATAAGGTCCATATGCAGTAAATCAAGAATCTTAGAATGCTAAGATGTGTGTTTGAATTATGTAATGCTCGTATCTGTTTGCCTAACTAATATAGTCCACAAATTCCTTCTGTTTTTTCATCAAAAGTATGAATACCTTTAACTACACCAGTCTTAGTTAACTTAACTAAGTCTCTGTAGTTCATGTGTCTTAGCTTTTGATGCCATAGTTCTAAATTAGATAGTTTAACATAAAATGCCTTAATGTTTAACAAATAACAATTGTCAAATGATCTAATGCCCTTTGTAATGGAATTTCCATTTTTATCCAAAACCATGCATTTGCTTTGAGTAAAATTCACCTTAAACTGATCATAACATATTTGGTTAACACTAATTAGATTAGTTTTAAGTCCTTCAACAAATAACATATTTTTCAACTCAGGCAAACTGTTAACACATAAGGTTCCCTTACCAAGCACTTTGCTTTTAGCTCTATCACCAAAAGTGATAGTACCTTCCTTACATGATCTGATGCTCTTCAAGAAACTCTTGTTCATAATCATGTGTCTTGAACACCTGCTATCAAAATACCAAGCGTCATTAGCTATGGATGTAAGAGCAGTAAAAACAACATTGTAAGCAGTTACTTGTTTCTTAACCCAAATTGGTTGTGTCTTAGGTAACTATCTATATTGTTTTAATTTTTTATTCAAAAGATTCAATAATTTAAAACACCTTGGTCTAATATGATAAGATATTATTTTTCAAGAATTTGATAACTATTTTATGATCATTATTTCGACATGGAATTGCCTCGACCTATTTTGAGACATAATATACTGCAACAAGAATGTACACAAAACCAAATAATGGTGACAATGGTCATATAAAATCAATACCCCAACAGTCAAAAATTTCAACAAAAAGAATGAGATTCAAAGGCATCATGTTTCGTTTTGAAATAGATCTGGATTTTTGACAATTTTCACAATTTTCACAAGTTTTGCAAAATGCATATGAATCTTTAAATAATATGGGCTAATAAAATCCATATTACAAGATTTTTACAGCTATTTTTCTTGACAAGAAGTGTCCCCCACATGCTCAGAATGACAAAAATTAATAGCACTACTTACCTCATTGTCGGATATGCATCTTCTAAGTATTTGGTTAGAGTAATATTTGAACAGATATGGATTATCCCAATAAAAATTTTTCTCCTCATTCAAAAACTTATTTTTGTCTTGGGCACTCTAGTGAGGTGGCATTTCTCTTGTTTTAAGAAAATTTACAGTGTTAGCAAATGAAGGTATTGTAGCTACAAAGAAGAAAATTCATCAGAAAAAGAGCCATTGATAAGTGGGATTTCAAATGATGTCTCTTTCGTCAATCTTGATTGATGATCTACAACGAAATTTTCGGCTCATTTTTTATCATTTATTGTGATGTTAAATTCTTGGAGTAATAAGAGCCACTGTATCAATTTGGGTTTTGCATCTTGTTTAAACATTAAATATCTCACAGCAATATAGTTAGTGTAAACAACAGTTGGAGAACTAATTAAATTAGATCAAAATTGGTCAAATGCAAATACTACTTCGAGGAGTTCTTTTTCAGTTGTAGTGTATTTCATTTGTGCATCATTTAAAGTTTTACTTGCATAGTATTTCATATAAAGCTTATCTTTTCTTCTTTGTCCTAAGACAACACCAACAGCATAATCGCTCGCATCACACATTAATTCAAAAGGTAAGGACTAATCAAGAGATTATATAATTGGAGCAGTCGTTAAAAGTCCAACTAACTTATCAAAGGCATTTTGATATTCTTAGGTCCATTCAAAAAAAGTGTCTTTTATTAAGAGGTTACAAAGAAGTTTAGATATATCACTAAAATTTCTTATGAACCTCCTATAAAATCCAGTATGCCCTAAGAATGAACGGACCTCTTTGATTGTTTTTTGTAGAGGCAAATGCGAAATCAATTCCACGTTTGCTTTATCCACTTCAATTCCTTTGGAAGACACCATGTGACCTAAGACAATCTTTGAGGTAACTATATAATGACATTTTTCTTAATTCAAAATAATACCTTGTTCTTCACATATTTTAAGGATTTTTTCTAAGTTTTCAAGACAATTATCAAAAAGAATTTCCAAAAAAAATTAAATCATCCATGAAAACTTTTAAATAATGCTCAACCATATCAATAAAAATGCTTAACATGCATTTTTGAAAAGTAGTTGGAGCATTACAAAGTCCAAAAGGCATCCTTCTAATTACAAAAGTGTTAAAGGGGCAAGTGAATGTCGTCTTTTCTTGGTCTGTAAGTGTAATGGAAATTTGGTAATAGCCTAAGTAGCCATCAAGAAAGTAGTACTAGGAATGCCCTCCTACTCTTTCTAAAATTTGGTCAAGGAATGGTAAAAGAAAATGGCCTTTTCTAGTAACAGCAATTAATTTTCTATAGTGTACATCCTCCAACTAGATGAGACGCGGATTAGTAATGGTTCACCCTTTTAATTTTTTTACTGCTGTAATGCAAGATTTTTTAGATACTACTTGTGTAAGGCTTACCCACTTACTATCTGAAATAGGGTAGATAATTCCCATATTAAGTCGTTTAAGAACTTCTGTGACGATCTGAGTCGAGGCCCTACAACCTCTTCCTGGGTTCCACTCCGGTCTAAACCCAATCGCATAGTAAACCGTATTATCCGCTTTGGCTCGGCCCACTAGCCAATAAGCCTCATGGCTTTGTTCCTGAAGGATGCATCCCCACTCAAACCTGAGACCTCCACCACAAAGGCTCTCACGGTTTATCATGAGTACCGTTTGAGCATTGTGACGATCTGAGTCGAGGCCCTACAACCTATTCCCGGGTTCTACTCCGGTCTGAACCCAATCACACAGTAAACCATATTGTCCGCTTTGGCCCGGCCCATTGGCCAATAGGCCTCACGGCTTTGTTCCCGAAGGACGCGCCCTCCACTCAAACCCGAGACCTCCACCACAAAGGCTCTCACAGTTCATCATGATTTCTTCTCTGCAAAGATCTTCATCATGTGGTAATCCTGGATGTAAAGCTGTTTGATGAGGCATCTCCCAATCATCTTTGTAAGAAAGAGAAACAAAGTATTATTCTCATGACCAAAACTTATTCGGAACATCTCCACAGTATTCGAGAAGTTCTTTGTGCTCTGTTTCAAACTTTGAAGCAAGAGATTTGACTTTTTTTTTTATCCTTTCTTTGTAAAAGAGACCTGGAGAGTTGAGGACATTGTCTGAAACAGGACTTTGAGTACAGTACAGTAATAGCATTTGATATACTTCTGTTAATCTTTTTCTTGCATGCAGACATCCTTCCCAACACATCTGGATATCATCACTCACATGATCATAGATAATTGGCTCAATAAATGGCTCTCTTGATCTTCCCCATATATCTCTTAGCTGAAAAATTATTATCATCTTGTGGACGATTTGAAATCCACCTTTGAGCGTAAGCGTCAAGAGATCTTCAAAGATTGGAGAGAATATTCGATCAAACCATCGATTAGGATTATACCTTCTGTTCCTGTGAATTAGTACAGGATCAAATACCATCGCTATTTGATGTCAGCAATCGAGCTTTTTATGTCAACAATCGAGCAGAATGTGTTCTTGGAAAGAAAAGATTCTGTATTGATTACAGAAAGCTAAATGACTGTTTGCGTGATATTCGATATCCTGTTCCAAGAAAGATTTGTCTCTTAAAGAGGATGGCTAAGTCAAAGATCTATTTGAAGTTCGATATGAAGTTAGGATTTTGGCAAGTGGGAGTCAAAAAAGAAGATCGCTATAAAACAGCTTTCATTGTGCCACATAGTCATTATGAGTGGAACGTGATGCCTTTCGGTCTCAAGAATGCTCCTTTAGAATATCAGCATAGAATGGATGATGTGTACAAAGACATAATTAAAGTTTGTCTTGTATACATTGACGATGTCCTTATCTTCAGCAATAATGAAGAAGATCATGTTTAGCATCTTAAACAGTTCAAAAGTTTAACTTTTGAGCATGGCTTGATCTTACCTGAAAGAAAGATGTTCATTGGAATCCCGGAAGTAGATTTTCTTAGATTGCATATTAAGGATGGCTACACAACCCCAATGACACATATTGCTGAAAAGATATTCTTGTTTCCTGACAAGTTGACAAGTAGAAAGATGATTCAACAATTATTGGGAATAGTCAATTATGCAAGAGATTATATAAAGAATTTGTCCAGATACACGAGCAAAATCTCAAGGCATATAAAGAAGAAAGCAGTAGCATGGTCAGACGAAGCAACTTAAGCTGTGATTGATTTGAAAGAAAAATGAAGGTCTCTTCCTCCTTTAAAGATTCCTGACAAAGGACAACTCATCCTTCAGACAGACGCAAGTGACAAATTTTGGGGAGCAGTGCTACTCGAGCAAGAAGGGAGCTACAGAAGAATTTGTGCATATAAATCAGGGCAGTTCTCAGATTTTCAACAACATTATCCTTCATCCAAGAAAGAGGTGTTAGCAGTCCTCAATGCTATCGAAAAATTCTAATTTTATCTCTCTTTTGAGGAATTTATAGTAGAAATTGACTACAAATATTTCGAAGGATTGCTCAGAAGAAGAGAAGATGAGATTCCAGATCCTCAACTCGCTAGATGGTCAAAGTTTTTTTTGAGATTCAAGTTCACTGTTTGCTTCTACCAATCAATTAGGTTCCATGACAAAATGATTTCTTCTTTAACTCAGATGAAGATTAAAGCGGAAGCAAAGTGGACCCATCAGCTGAAGCATTGGTGAAGAGATATGATGTGACAAGATGTAACGTAAAGTAATAAAGTATGAGATGAGTCATGATAGTGTAATAATGTAATATTGTCTTTATGTGTGAGTCATGTAGTGAGATGTCTAGTGTAATGATGTTAGTGATAAGGTATGAGTTGTAAAGTAGTGTGATGTGACATAAAGTATAGTGAGTCATGTAAAGGAGATTCTTTTATGATGAATATCTTTGCAGAGAAGAAATCTCTGAGCTACTCAAAATAGATCTCATCAGACCTTCAAAATCTGAATGGGCAAGTCAAGCTTTTTATGTTAACAATCGAGCAGAACGTGTTCGTGGAAAGAAAAGATTCTGTATTGATTACAGAAAGCTCAATGACTGTTTGCGTGATATTCGATATCTTGTTCCAAGAAAGATTTGTCTCTTAAAGAGGATGGCTAAGTCAAAGATTTGTGACAAGATGTGACGTAAAGTAATAAAGCATGAGATGAGTCATGCTAGTGTAATAATGTAATGTTGTCTTTATGTGTGAGTCATGTAGTAAGGTGTCCAGTGTAATGATGTTAGTGATAAGGTATGAGTTATAAAGTAGTGTGATGTGACATAAAGTATAGTGAGTTATATAAAAGAGATTCTTTTGAGATAAGGAAGCATCCTAGCATAGTATCCTGGCTTTGCCTATATAAAGGATGCCATAGCTTTGTATGAGGGACACGGAATACTAGTCGAGTCTCTTGTAAGTCTATCCTTTGTGTAACCCTTATCCCTAGTAATGCTATCAGAGATGAACCGCGAGAGCCTTTGTGGTGGAGGTCTCGGGTTCGAGTGGGGGACGCGTCCTTCGGGAACAAAGCCGTGAGGCCTGTTGGCCAGTGGATCGGGCCAAAGCGGACAATACGGTTTACTGTGTGATTGGGTACAGACCGGAGTGGAACCCGGGAAGAGGTTGTAGGGCCTCGACTTAGATCGTCACAACTTCAACCCTATTGACCCCTTTCATATGAGGATTTAATCTCTTTTGAGGTTGTTGGGATGTTTTGACATTTTCTTCTAAATGTATTATATGTGTACAAATCAAATTGTTAATGCCTTTTATGTCTTTTAAAGTCCACCCAATTGCATTTTTATGCGCTTTAAGCACTTTTATCAACTTACTTTATTGCTCGCTTGTGAGAGATGAAGAAATTACCACTAGGTACGTCTGATTCCAAGATATGCGTATTTTAGTCCTCCAGGTAAAGGCTTCAATTCTAATTTAGGAGCTTCCTCTTCATTACTTTCATTCATTGGTCCCAATTCTTCAAATCATGGTTTCGAGCCTTTATTTTTCATTACATATGTACAATCCAGTAAGGAACATATATTAAAAAGATCAGGCTCTAGTTACATTCTCGATAATGAATTGACCAATCCAAAAGGTCAGAAAAAATCCTTTTTTGAATATGGTCTTCCACAACAGTTTCGATCATATTCGCTTCTCCATTTTCATCTTCTTCTTCATGTGGTTGGTTCAACATATTAAAAATATTAAGCTTCAATGTCATATTCCTAAATGACAACTTCATGACTCCATTCGTGCAATTAATCAGAGCATTAAAAGTTGCTAAAAATGGACGTCCTAAAATAATAGGAATTGAATTGCATACTTCTATCGATTGTGTATCCAAGATGATAAAATCCACAAGATATATGAATTTATCGACTTCAACTAACATATCTTCAACTATTCCTCTTGGCACTTTAACTGATCTATCTGCAAGTAAAAGAGTCATAGAAGTTGGCTTTAACTCACCTATATAGAGTTTTTGAAAAACTGAATATGGAAGCAAATTCACTATAGCACCAAGATCAAGTAAAGCTTGTTCAACTTTATAATCTCCAATAATGCATGAAATTGTAGGACAACCAGGATCTCTATATTTCATAGCGTTATTGTTATGAAGAATAACATTTACTTATTTAGCTAGAAAAACGTTCTTTTTCACATTCAACTTTTTTCACAGTACATATATCTTTCAAAAATTTTGCATAATAAGTTATATGTTTAATTGCATCTAGTAAGGGAATGTTGACCTTTGCCTGTTTGAAAATTTCAAAAACTTCAGAATTGTGGTTTGGCCTCTTTTGAATGGCTAATGCGTGAGGAAATGGAGGCACAAGTGAGGATTTGGTTTCTTCTTCGCTAGGTGTTGGTTTGGAACCTCTTCCTTATCCTTAAAGATCGATTCATCTTCTTTCTTATAAGGTTTAGGAATGTGTTTTTCGACAACCTTACCATTATGAAAGGTCATGACTGATTTGGCTTGGTCCACATAATGGCTAGTTGAACTACCCGCACTTGAATTAGATTAATCTTTGGGGTTTTGCAATGTTTGTAAAAGAAATTTTCCTTTTTCTTAGATGCTAAATGTAAATAAAAATTTTGCAAGAGTGTCGTCAAATTTACTAATATTTGAGCAGTTTGACTATTAAAGGTCTATTGCTTTGCAATGAATGAATGCAATGTTTCCTTTCTAGGAGAAAGAACATATGATGCATGATCATGAGAATTTTAAAAATTTTGATGTGTTTGAAAAGGGACTTGTAAGATTGTGCATGATTGTCATTTTTTTAACTAAAATTCAGATGATTTCTCCAATTCGGATTGCAGGTTTGTGAGAATGAATTGTGATTTGGCCTTTTGAAAGTATTTAAAGCATTGGCTTGTTCATGGAGACATTCCCTAAAAGCAGGCAAAGTTGGACAATCATTGGTAGGATGGTCATTAATATTACAAATGTGGCAGATAATTTCTTGAACAGAATTTAATTGATCACTTTTTTTTTTTATTTCTAAAGCCTCGGCTTTTCTAGCTAGAGATGCATATTTGGCTTGAACATCATGGTCTCTCTAAGGTTATAAATGCATGTACTAGATATCAAAGATGGGGTTTTGCTTGGTACCTCATTGGTGTCAATAGTGTCCCAATTTTGGGCTTTTTCTGCTAGTGAGTCTAGGTAGTCAATTGGTTCCTCCGGATCTTTATCTCCAAATTACCCATTATACATTAGTTCTACTAATTGCCTTCTTGAAGTGTTAACCCTTCATAGAAAATTGCAACTAATCTTCAAGTTTCAAAACCATGGTGAGGACAGGTATTAAGTAATTCTTTATATGTATCCCAACATTAATAAAATGTTTCTCATGGTTTTTGAGTAAAAGTGGTGATTTGCTTTTTAAGAAAATTTGTTCTATGGGAAGGACAATTTTTTTTAAAAAAAAATTATTGTTTCACCTCAATCCATAAACTAATGGAACTTGACCTCAAATTTTGTAGCCATGTTATCGCTTTATCTTTTAATGAAAAAGGAAAAAGCTTTAATCTAATGGTGTTTATGTTACAATTTGGGTTATTGTAAAAGTTACACACATCTTCAAAGTTTTTTAAGTGTGGATATAGGTTCTTCATATCAAGGCCATGAAAGGTAGGTAAAAGTTGAATGAAACTCGACTTGAAATTGAAATGAATTGCATCAGGAGGAGAAACTAGACAAGATGGTACACTAGTCCTCATCGGATTTATGAAATCTCTAAGGGTTCTTGGTTGGTTTTGGTCATTTTGTTGGGAACGATTGTTCCCTTCATCTATGAGTCTCTCAACTAGATTATCGATCATGTTTTCTAAGAAAGATAATGTTTTCCTAGCAAGTCTACCACTAGATGTGCATGATCAAATTTTAAACTAGATCCTTCCCCGACAAAAAATTAACTTTTTAGAATACCTCCTTCCACTAGTTCTATTTTGATAATTTTAAAATAGAAAAAGGAAAGAAAAGATGAACACAACCAAAAAATTAACATCTAAAATGAGAAAAGAAAATACCTATAATTTTGCCCACCAAATTTTACCTTCCCCGGCAATGGTGTCAAAAACTCCCAAGTATAAGAGTGTTAAAGTAATAAACCCAGCAAGACCGAGGTCGATCCATAGGAAAAGAGATTTAGCGGTACAAACTAAAGAATAAGTAAATATGATATGAATAATTCAAATAAATAATAAGATAATATTAATAAATAAAAGCAAAGATGGGAGGTGGTACAATCGACTATTCAAATGTAAAATAAAAATAAGATGCCGTAAAACCAACCATGGAAATAGGTGGTAAAACCTATCATAGCAAATGAAAGAACAATTTCATAAGCAATAAATGAGAATAAATGAAATACACAAGTAAGATAAATTAACACAATAACAATGAAAGCTAAGGTTAGGGGATCCACTCTTGATATATCAAATAAGAATAAATAACTTTGTTATAACTTCATTGGAATTTATACATCAAGAAGGTTTCAATCGGAAGATATGTCATTTAAGTATATTTTAGTTATATGAATTATATTTGTTTTATTACCAAGATTTATATCACTTCTTCTAAATGGGTTCAAGCATCCAATGTGTCAATCACCATATGTCTATAATAAATCAAGGTTCATAACTAGACTTGTGTTAGTAAAGAAGAACTATACGACGTCTAGAAATGATCCAAGCATTTGATGTACCAAAAATTATCTATAATAGATCAAAACCTTCACCTTATGAGTGGTGTTAAGATTGATTAAGAAAGTAAATATAAAGCATATAAAATAAATAACACAAGATTATGATTATTAAGTACATATCACAAGGTTACAAAATCCTTATTCTCATATTAAGGTTTTCCCCATTTCACCTTAGCAAGAGAGAATTTAGCAAGACATTATGCAAGAACGAAATAAATTGCAAGAAGAAAAAGATTTATTAATAATATTAAAAGAATAAAACATAAAAGAGAAAACACAATGTTAAAAGATCCCAGCCAAGAGCCAAGATGCCCTAATAGATCACATTTCACCTTTATTCATAGATACATTTAAGGGCGAATTTGTCAAATTATAATGGGACAATTATAAAATATGTTATTGACAATTTGGATTATCATGTGCATTGACTTTGACCACTGATTTCGGCATCGAAATATTTGGAATTTTAATCATATGTCTCCATAAAATTGTAGACGTCTCTCAGCTTTCTAGAACATATTAAATCATACGATTTAGATTCATATTTCAAGAGATACGTTCAAAATATGAAGACATGGTCAAGCTGGGTTGAGACCGCATATGGGTTTGCTTTAAGCCCATTTTAGGTCTATTAGATGCTCGAATTTCATTATCCTTGTGAATATAATTTTGTAGGCAATGTAATTAGCTTTCCACCAAATCAAAACTTGCACCATTCTGATATATAAATAGAAAGTTATGCCTATTTTACCGAACCTGTATCAAAATTGAAATTAAGATGAAGCTAATTCAAAAGTTGTCAAGGCTAAAAATATGCTTAAGTTGAAGCATTTAATGACACTATTAATATAATATGATGAATTAATATTTTATTAAACATACACATTTAAATGTTCATCAGAAACCCATATGACCATCGCCTCACCGTCGTTGACTTTTCGTGGCATAGTTTGACTCCATTACCTAGTCACCTACTCTTATCATTCTTGGCTACTTGTGTGCACGTCATCGTTGTCACTGCCGCTATCACAACCCCCTTTGTTCCTCTCACCGCTATCACGTAGCTTCACTCCACCACCATTGCAGTTGTTAAGCACCTCTGTTTGGGCGAAATTGAACTGTGAGTCTTTCTTTTCTTTTTCAAATCATAGATGCCTATTTTATGCATTGATAGTGTTGTTGATTTCTTATGCCTAATTGCCTATGTTATGTTAATATTGGTTCATTTTTATGGAGATTTTTTAAGTTAATATTGTCCTTTGTAGTTTTTTATGTCATTAAATTAACTGTTTGCATAGTTGTGGAAGAGTGAGTAATTAGTCAAAAAGTTATTTTAAACTGCAACTATGATGAGTCTTCTTGGTTTTCGATTAATTCTTCCTTTCATCATTTGTGATGAAACTATTGTGTGCTTGAACCAAAAAAAAAAAAAAGCTAAAACTGTTTTAGATGCTTTTCTATTTCCAATTTTCATTACTTGATATATATTTTTTTTGTTAGTTTGATTGTTTCTATCACTCTTATCTGTCCACTATCAATGTATTGGATTGCAGTGATTGTTTATTAGGACTAAAGCGGACATATATCGGTATAATGGTGTTAATCTTAATTTTTTAGCTTTGCTAGTTTTTAGAAATTTCTTTTTAGTTTATAATTATATGCATTTGAATTCTTTTCAAATAATTTAAGATTACTAATATTTTTTTGGGGAATTTTAGAAGTGTTTACAAACATGGTGGGAAATACCAATAACCTTAGCTTGTTGTCATTGGCCTACTTATGAGAATTTGATGGACATATATTAGTATAACAACCTTATTGTCATTGTCCTATTTATAATAATCTTTTAATTGTTTGGGTCTTATTTTTGCCTGTTTATTGAGATTAGATGATTCTAACTTAAGATGATTTGGGTTTTAAAACGCTTGCTTTATTTGATTTTTATTTTTGGGTTGTTTTGCTCATAGGCATGTCTATATATTTGCCTATTTGGATAATAACTCAATTCAAATGTCTATTTAATGTCTTTTATTAATTTATTTTCCATTTTTTTAGGTATGGATACCGAATCCAATTCCCGCTTAGAACAACAAAATAAAGCCAATATAACTTAAACCACACACAACCCAAAAAAAGGGGAAAAACCTTAAGTTTCAATGGTGTGGGATCATTATGAAAAGGTTGGAGGACATAAGTGTGTATTTAATTATGTGGAAAGACTTTTTTTTTGGTGATAGTAAAAAGCATGGAACAACAAATATGTGGAAGCATTTACATGTTTAAAGGGGGGTGTGGATGGGTGGATTTAAAGAGTGGGTCGGGTAGTAGTCTTTTGTCTGCTGGATTTGATAAGGAAGCCATTAGGAAAGCACTTGTAGAGAATTATCATTGATAAGCTGCCTTTCAAATTTGCGGAGAATAAACGGTTTCGTTGTTTTATGTGACTTGCTTGTCCAAAATTTGAGGTTCCATCAAGAAGAACAATTGCACTTGTAGAGAATTATCATTGATAAGCTGCCTTTCAAATTTGCGGAGAATAAACGGTTTCGTTGTTTTATGTGACTTGCTTGTCCAAAATTTGAGGTTCCATCAAGAAGAACAATTGCACTTGTAGAGAATTATCATTGATAAGCTGCCTTTCAAATTTGCGGAGAATAAACGGTTTCGTTGTTTTATGTGACTTGCTTGTCCAAAATTTGAGGTTCCATCAAGAAGAACAATTGCACTTGTAGAGAATTATCATTGATAAGCTGCCTTTCAAATTTGCGGAGAATAAACGGTTTCGTTGTTTTATGTGACTTGCTTGTCCAAAATTTGAGGTTCCATCAAGAAGAACAATTGCACTTGTAGAGAATTATCATTGATAAGCTGCCTTTCAAATTTGCGGAGAATAAACGGTTTCGTTGTTTTATGTGACTTGCTTGTCCAAAATTTGAGGTTCCATCAAGAAGAACAATTGTAAGAGACATCTTAATGTATTTTTTGAATGAGAAAGAAGTGTTGAAGAGGCGTTTGAAAGAACACAAGGTTAGAGTTTTTTTACAATAAATATTTGGACTTCAGTTCAAAACATGAGTTACATGATCATAATTACACATTTTGTTGGAGAAACAAGAAAATGTGGCAAGAAAAGTGTGGTTCAGAGCTGATGACACAATCAAGCATTGGGAGTGTATACAAATTCCATAAACATGCCTGATAATTAAGGTGATAGATAACAAGAGTGCATATATTTTCCAAAAAACACTGTGAATGACTAAACAAAAAGAAACAAATCTAAAACCACTAAAGCATTCAAAATCGTATGAGAAACAAACCTCTTATGAGAAAGAAATTCCAATGCTACCCATGGATATATTAATAAATATTCACAGCATTATTATATTAAGCTACACAAAACAGAGGAGAAAATAAGAAACATGACTTCTAATAATGGTAACTTGAGCGAACAAGTTGATCAAACGGATTAGTTGATCCCAACCTTTAAGATGATCAACTAGTAAATCAATCCATAGAGACTTATGCATGTAAAGACACACATAGAGAAGTGATAGCAAACTCCAGTAGAAGGAAAGAAAAAGGTGTATCCTAGCATTCCATAAATAACTCCATTTAACAATTCTGTTTCTGCATGGCACATAAATAAAAGATTTGAAATTATTTTCCATAAATAACTCTAATGCACATAACTTGTCATAAGCACAAGACATTCTTTAGTCAACCAGTTTTCTAGAACCTAACTTTAAAATGAAAGATAGGAAAAAGAAAAAAAGAAAAAAGAAAAAGAGTAGCATATTCCTTTGCTCTATTTGTTGGTTGGGAAGACCTAATTCTAAGAGTAACACAATTGAACACCAGTTGGCTATCCTTGTTAAGCAAACCATTCAACATGGATCAAGTATATAAAGCAACATTCTTTGTATCACATTTTTGGGTTAGGGTTAGGCTAGTCTTGGTGTTATATAATTAATCGTAAGCCCTGGTTGAAGTTTGGATTAAAAATTTTGAATAATTCTAGTCTTACAAATTTTTTATACAAACTCTTGTATATAAACTGATGTGTTATGAAATAATTGGACTAATAAATTTACAAAATCTATTTATTTAATGAAGGGTGATGATTTGTAAAGGAATGAGTAATGCCATATTAGTTTGTATACATGAGTTAGTATATAAAGTTTGTAAGAGTAACACTACTCTTTTGGGTTTGTGTTCAATTTTGCATGTTACAAAAGGACATTATGAGTGCATTTGGCACTGCTGTTGTACAATAGCTTTTGGATTCTACTACTAGTTACAACTATTTAAGCGTTTGGTAAATCCTTTGGAAACTAATTGTCTAGAAAGTTGCTGCCTCAAGAATCTGTTTTTGAATTAGATTATAGAAGCATGTAGAGGTAACTTTTGAAAATCTGATTTTGAAAAGCTAAAATTTGGATATGCTAAAATACTAAAATTGTCCCTAAAATTTAATATAAATCTAAAAATATCCTTAAATATTAAAATGTTAAAATTAATTATATAGTTAATAAAATTAAATATATTTTTTGAAAGAATTTAAAATTGTTATCGGAGCAAAGTACGTCTCCTACGACCTTCCACTGGCCACTGCAGATTGCTACGCGGAGCGACATCGCCAGCTTTAGGAGGCACACTGGAAACCACTGTATATAGATACACTGATTGTTTCGTCCTTCTGACTGTAAATCAGTCAAATCGGACGATTAAAGTTTCGAGATCATGCACTGACCGATAGCGGTTGGCGACTGACGGACGACGGATAGTGGTGTCTCTTTGGGGTTTTTTTTAAGTTCTTATTTAAATTTATTTTTAATAAAAATAAATAAATATCTTTAATTATTTTATTTAATTATGATATTTAGATTAAATATCAATAATGTAAGTTTTTTATAATTTTTTTGTATAATTTTTTATTTTTATTAATAATTAGCTTTTAAAAATCAAGTTTACTAGACACACATTCATAACTTTTAGGCAATAATTTTAAACAATTATTTTATTAAACACTCTAAACTTTTTTTAGATAATATAACTAATAGTTAATTCTTTTTACAACATTTTCTTTAATATTAATTTTTCATAATATAACAATTCCAAACACATCCTACGTTACCCTATTTTATACAAGATGAATCAATAAGGAACAGACATCATGCATAACGTCTCACGTGATGGAAATCATGCGCCGCCAAGGCCAGGCCTTGCCTTGCCAACCTTCGAACCACCAAACAACTCCTAACCTCTACGCGGTGCTGCCTAACAAACAAACGCAGATTCCTCGTCACTATAAAATCTCTTCTCTCTTCTCATTCCCGTTCTCTATTTCTACACCACTCTTTCACATAATCTGCCAATCACAACCCAACACGTCGCCTTCCAGTACTATTCCTCTTAAAATATCTTCACTTTTTGCCTACGTGGCCAGCTCCCACTGGTCATCCAGACATTTTTTTTTGTCATTGTTGGAAACGGGGAGAGAGGCAGAGAGAGCACTCTCTCAGTCTCAGTCTCCGTCTCAGCTCTTGCTATGGCCATGGCTTCACTGCCTTTATGTAGATGGTCGATGAAGGCAGCTGCTGACTCCTCTACAGCTGAGGTCTCTACTGTTTTGGTCAATAGCTCAATTTTTATTTCCAGTAATTCTAGACGATGTCGTGTGCCTGCTGCTTCTGCTACACGCAACTCTTCTTCTTCTTCTACTTCTGGTTTCGGTTCGAGACCGAGAAAGAGGATAAGCTCCGATACTTATAGCTCGGAAAAGACTCAAGATTTTGATGATGCGAAAAGCGATGTCGTTTTGGCCTCTGCTTCGAATGGAGTTCCAGATCAGAGGAGGTGGAATCTGAGCTTTAAGTCTCTGTTTGGGAGAAAATCTCTTTGGCGAAGGATATTATTTGCCTCCAAGAAAGTTAGGAGCATCATTCTGCTCAATGTTATCACTCTCGTTTATGGTGAGCTTTTTTAAAATTATTAATTTTTTTAATATTTTAAATTTTATAGCTCTTTCAGAATCTATTTCTTCCGTTTGGTTGCTGAAATTGAAGAAAAAAAGTATATGTTTTGAAAGAAAGGGGAGAAGTTTAAATTAATTTTTTCCTATTATTTTAATTCCATTTAAAATCCTCCTCAATTTGGGAAATGATTTAAAATATAATCAATTGAACAACATGTTCCATTGACTGATGTTGATGTTGCTAAACAAAAAGAAAAATGAATATGTTATATGCTTAACGTTTGGTTAGCTAAAAGGTTCATCGTTTTGCTTTGCCTATGCTATGCTAGTTCTAGATTAGCGGAAGATTATGGAAATTCTAATGGCATCCACATAGTGGTTAAGATTGACACATTTTCACTAGTGGAAGCAAATTTAGGAACGAGTAGAACTTTTATAGGCGTTAGAGTGGAAAGATTGTTCTTGTAGTTCACCAATGGTGTAAGGTTATCCAGTGGATTCCATGAGGCGATCAGTTTTGTGGTCGAAATTCTATATCCAGAGGGCCACTTTTGGAGAATATAAAACAAAAATTTGTTAAAATCGTAATGATTGAACAACTTATTTCCTATCATGAGCTCTCTCCTCTAATATTTCATTTCTTTGTCTTCTTTTTAACTTTTAATTCAATGAGATTAACAAAACTACCAAGTGAACTATACTCTTTCATTGAAGTGAAATGCAATTATAGTTAAGTTCTGAACAGAGATACATTAAAATGCTTTCCTTTCCATGTATATACGTTGGTATCTAACAGTCCAACATGGTAAAAGTTTTGGTTGTTGGTGATGAGTAGAATTGGAGTAAAGTAGAATGATAAATTAGTGTAGAAGGCCACTGTAAGAAGCAGAAGAGTAAGAGGGAAAAGGCTTGTGGTCTAATTGGGACAAAGATATACCATTTTCCCTTTTGAATTGGAAATGAATACCAAGGCTTGATGCTGGGATGCTATTTCATTGTCACTCATTGATTTGACCATTCTTTCTTATTGATACTTTGGCATTGTTGATCCAAGCCTGTTTGATATCATTCTCTATAACCATTGTGCAATTGGATCTACCATTTGCTATCTGACAACCTGGGAAGTCAACAGTAGTACGTCACATATTTGCTTTATAGCTCGTACGTTATTGCATAGGTTACAGTTTTAACTTTGCTTTACATTCTTGTTGTAGCTAGTAACATCCCTGTTCTGAAAGAAGTTGAAGCTATTGTAGACCCAGCAGCATTTAATGTTGTAAGATTTGCTGTGTCTGCCATTCCATTCATCCCATTTATGTGGCAAGCACGAGATGATGTTCATACCCGAAATTCAGGAATTGAGTTGGGTTTCTGGGTCAGTCTAGGATACCTAATGCAGGCACTTGGATTACTAACATCTGATGCTGGACGTGCATCTTTTATATCGATGTTCACTGTAAGTCTCTTGATTGATGTCTTAAATTTATTGGGAGACAGTTTCTTACCCCCTGTGAAGTACCTAAATTATGATTTTGGTATATCTTGAGTGAATTTATCAGGTAATTGTGGTTCCCTTGCTTGATGGCATATTAGGCGCGATAGTTCCTGCCCATATCTGGTTTGGAGCAGTCATGTCTGTCATAGGGGTTGCAATGCTGGAATCCAGTGGGTCTCCTCCAAGTGTAAGTGTTTTCTAATTTCTGTAAGCTATTTCCTTATTCATATGGTGTTCTTATGACTTTTGCTGGCGAACACTGTAGAGGAACCGAATAGCAAGTTTTTCCTATGGAACGTCTAAGAACAAGAAGAATTAATTGGAAATATCGACGGATTCTTGTGGAGCCCAAAGAAATATGAAATTTTTTAAAAAAAAAAGCTCTACTGTTCCAATTTCATAACTGTCGAATTTTCAATTTTAATATCAGAATAGTGGATATAGTCATGATTCAATGGTTCAGGTCCACTTACATTTTTTTTTGGCTGATTTCTAATCTTTTCAATGGATTTTATTGGAATAATGGAAAAGAAAAACATTTGGCGATTAAAAAAATGACTTATCATTATAATAAACAAATGTTCAACTTTCCTTATAACTAGAATTACTAGTCTAATTATCACAATATAGCTCATTATAAAGATAACTTATTATCATTAAATTATAAAGTTTAGAGTTACATTATTCTACAATACAATTGTTTACTTTTGTTTTTAAAACAAAAAAATATCAATAATATCTTTATTCTTCGTTTTTTTTTTTCATTAGTATTTTTCAAGTTGATAATTAATACCATGCTCATTAGTTAAGGGAATTGTTTTCATCTCTGTTTTAATATTTTGTCCCATACTAATTCAGGTTGGAGATCTGTTAAACGTCTTAAGTGCAGTATTTTTTGGAGTCCATATGCTAAGAACTGAGCATATTTCAAGAAGCACAAATAAAAAAAATTTCTTACCTCTCCTTGGTTATGAGGTTAGTATACAGTCCAATTACTGTGTCAAGTTGAAAATATTGCACCTTGTATATTTTCATGCATGTTTGATTAATTTTGTTCCATTCAGGTATGCGTTATTGCCCTCTTCTCGATGACATGGTATTTTGTTGGAGGCTGGTGTGGAGGTACCCAAGGCTCTGACCCATCATCTTGGACATGGGTAATATTTCGGGACTGGGTGGTTTCTTTTCCATGGATACCTGCATTATACACGGGCATATTCTCAACGGGGTTATGCTTATGGATAGAGGTATTTACGTAGCCCTGGACAATGATGTTGCTAGTTTGCAAATATGTTAGTTTTACTGACTGATAGTTTTTAATTTGGGACTCCTTTTACAACAATCAATGGAGTAGTAACTTGCATGATTTCTCTCTTCTCCAATTTTTTGCACGATTTTGAGATTTATTCATTGTTATGTGTGGTTAATCAGATTTTTTAACTGGGAGTACTGATTTTGGCATTTATCAGAAATTTTATCTGTATGGATACAAGTCCAAGTGTTACAATTTCTGCAAAATTGATGGATTAGTTCAGTGGAGTTAGTAGATCTTTAAGCTTTGTGGTTTTTATATTCTAATTTGTCATTTCAAGAATTTTGACCTATCATGATAACTGAAAGAAGTATAGAAGTATAATGAAATACACTACTGAAGTTTTGATCAAAGGATGCTCGTAATTGTTTTGGTTTCTTGAAGGCCTATTTGCCTTCTGTTTTCTCTCCTTCCATTACTTTTATTCATTACTTTTTCTCTTTCTTTATTTTATTGTTGTTGTTAAATTATTATTTCTTAAGTTTTCTTCGAAAGACCCCATTCTTTCAGTATTCTCTTAATGGAAAAATTTCGAGTACTTTTTTTAATGGGATATTATTTTCACTGGCAACGGTTTATTATTGAATTTATACACTCTATAGATTGCTGCAATGCGTGATGTGTCAGCCACGGAGACTGCAATAATATATGGGCTGGAGCCAGTCGGGGGTGCTGGTTTTGCATGGTTTCTCCTTGGTGAAAGGTGGGGTGCTACTGGATGGCTTGGTGCTGCTCTTATGCTAGGTAAAAATAAATTTTTCTTATAATTGAAATAATTTGTTTCAGACTCAAGATGGGCAATTGAAGTCTTAAACAATTTCTTTGGAAGTCACATAAAGTCAGTGGAGAGATCCTGCACAACTGTATGTAATAAATATATAAAGAAAGGGGAAATGACAAAAATAGTATCATTTTGATTCGATCTCCTGATATTTCTGTGAGCATGCATGGTTTTTAGCGGTTTCCAAGCTTGCTTTTATTTTTATTTTTATTTTTTTATGTTCCAAAATCTATTTTTCACTGGGTTAGCTTGTGTTTGGTTTCCATGACTCTCTTCAATTGTTCACTTGCCACAAAAACATTCATGCTTGCATGCAGAAGAAAAAAGTAAAGGAGTTAAATTATTTTGCATGAATTCTGATAATCAGTAAACTTATAGAAAACCTATATATGACAGGCTGTCAAAGGAAGATATCATGATCCTTTATGTTTTCTACTTTGCTCAAAATGATTAAATGCCACTTGTGGCCGAGCAAGCCTAAGTTTATACATTTTGGCTGGTATATTACGGACGAAATTTCTATTATGCGATTTCCCTTCAGATCAGCATACTATGCCATATTCCTACCTAATGCACCAAAATATACATAGTTCTTCGAAATGCATTCTTATCTTAATTTTGCATATAACTCTTCATGGTTTCACAATGAACCTATTTGATTATATTATCTTCAGGTTCTTTCTCTGACAGCAATATTTGAGAATTGTGTAGGTACAAACATTATGATCTCTATGATTGAACTTGATGCCATGTTTGAATGTTGAACTGGAATACATCCTCCCAAAGTTGGTCCATATCTATGTCATATAATCTATTTACCGAGGAGTTGCTTCCCCTGTAGGTGGAAGCTTAACAGTGCAGCTTTTTGAGTCATCATCACCCTGCAATTCTAGTGAAGACGAAAGGACAAACAAGAAAGGTGATCCTGTTGTGGGTATGGATAAGAAGGATTGTTTCACCACCTCTCCAGTTGTCATAAATTCGAAAGATGATGTTTCTAATCTATTTAAAAAGTAAGCCTCATCATTTGTAAATCTGTCCCGCTTCTTGTTTACAGAAATCAATTTTGTATGCCTGAAGACTTTCAGCAATATAAATGTATATATGTAGACAAGTATAAAATACTCATTTATACATCATGGAATAGAAAATTCGAAAGAATTTCAGTATCTGTTATTGTCACTAGCAAATCTTTTACGGAAGGTAAACAGTAGGATTTGAAGATAGGAAACTATAAAGGTCTTTTATTTATTTATTTATTTTTTAAAAAAGGAAGAGAAAAGAAAATAACTTATAGAGCTAACTGATGGAGATTAATTGTTAGCTTGAATCATCACAATTGTTGAGAATATTACTCCTGCACACTACCCAGCCTATTTATTGTAGCGAGTGCACCCTATCGGCACAAAACAAAACCAAGCTGTTATTATACTAGCATCAGACACTAGGAGGAATCGGAATATATTCCTGTCTACAGAGTCTCTGTTCTTTATTTAAGTATGTAGGACATCTTAATTTGGGCTTTCTCTGGCCCCGGGGAGTGATTCATGTCATAAACATCTTTTTCTTAATTAAAGAGTAAGTTTACCTCTTTCCTTTCATTTGCGTGTCTTCGGAATTTAACAGAACATAAAAAGTATTTGTCACTCAAAATCCAATGTAAATTGTATTTATGTGTAATATTTTTGCTGATGTTATTTTATCTTGTATCTAATGGAATATGTTCAACCTTTTAGCCTTCGGTTTAGCAGTGTAGTTTATGTTCCTACCATGTCAACGTCTTGTGTTACTGAGGTGAAATATATTGGTAGCTAGATGATACCCCTTATTATTTCTTGAGACTCTGCATTTGCATCGACCTTCTTGACTCTGGAGAAATACTCCGTATGGCATTTGATAATAGGAGCAGCATATTGGATTTCAGTGTTGTAGGTCAGAGAACCAGGAAGCACTTGAGCTTGCTTAGAAGTTCCTTCCCTTCTATATGTTGCGAACTTATTGTGATTTAGTATTTCACGAGTAACTTTCTGTCTTCTTACCCGGAAATGAAAATTTTGTGTCAACTACATTTTTAAGAAACTGGTTAACATGAAAACTCATCTACCTAGAAGGACATATTCATTGTGAGAAGTACAGTTAATATGTTAAGCCATGGATTACTTTAAGAAGCTCATCAAAATTGAATGCCATGAATATTAATACAATGAAACTGAAACATGGTATCAGTTTAACCAAATAATGATGTTGAATTCCTGTTTTATATTTACTGAATTGTTGTTTATGTTGTGTTTGATGTGCTTACCTTGCTTGTGAAGGGATGAATTGAAACTTAAATACCATTATTGAATCTTCATTAAATCTAAACTTTTGAGTCGTGTTGACTACATTTGGTCGCTACCAATCTTCATAGTTTGATGAAGATCCCATTTTTGAATTTGACGAGTTAGGATAAAGCATATTGATTAGTAATTTTTATTGCAAATCAAGTTTAATTTCTTTGCTTCTTTTTCCCTTTTTGGTGATTCCCTTCTTTTGAATAAGGTTGTTTTGTGATCCAAAATCTTCATGAACACAATAATGCCAAAATACCGAATTTTCTTATCTAAATTTGGCAGAGTTTATCAACCATTGCATCACTGCCATCATTATTGCCATATATATAGTTATCATATTAAGAAAATCTGCGTCTTTACATCAACAAACAATGGTAGGCCAATTCCTAATTTAAGATTTCGTTTTTATATGTTTTTCCCTGTTAATAGTCTTATCTTCTCAATCATTGCATGATTAATCACACCTGAATCACAATCATGTTTGTTAGAGATATATATAATTAATGCCGGTTTGCAAGAGTTGGTGATGATAAGGAAAACATGTGCAGCGGAACGCTTTTGCTTTCAACCTACTCCCAATCAAAAAGGGGCAGTTCAAAATTGCTACTAGCTTAATAATAAAAAATATTGTTTTGTCAAGTTGTATTTACTAATTAAATATTTGTTGATCAAAATCTAAATTAGATTTGGCTCATGTTAAGAAAATTGACCTCGTGCCTTGTCCACAACGACTATTCTATTCTGCGTATTTCATGCCGAATCATTCATCTAAAAAGAAAGGAAATTAATTTAAAAAAAGAAAATATTTACATCTATATCATAAATAATAACTGCAATAGAAGAAAGAATTTAAGTGTTGGAATTTGAAGAAAATGTTTGAAGATTAATGGCGCAGCTAGATCTCCCCTCGTCGAAGATCCATTACGTCCCATGTAATAAAGGATTTATCACACAATGTTGAAGACTTAAGGGCAGCTCTTTATTATTATTAGTGATACTTGTTAGAATTGTGTGGCAATAGACAAGGACACTTTTCATCGGTTAGAGAATCTCAGATGAGCTGCTTTTTGGTATAAAGACCAGTGAGAAGAGGTTTACCGTTTGGAAAGAAGGGGCAGAGCAGAAAGTGAACGTCGAACACTAAAGGGTCATCACTGTTTACAAGCTCCACGGGTGCGCTGAGATGGGTGCCAAGCCAGCTGCCACATTGCTTACTGTCTCTTTTAAGATGATATTCTCATAGCTTTGTTTGTTACTAAGAGCAGAGTGGTCATATATATTCTAAAATTTATCTCAAAATCAAATGATATGACATAAATTTTTTAAGATTACCATATCATTCACGGCATCATCAAACAATCAATTTATGATTATTTATTAAATATTTATAATTTGAAATAAAAAAATAAAAAAAAAAAGAATTTGAGATGTGTATGATAGTTGTTTTTACTAATCCGCCTCTACTTAAAAGTAAGATCCATATTAATCAAGCCATATAATTAAAATTAATTATCACATTATATATTAATAACTCATATTGATATAATCCTGTGTATAAATTGATATTATTAAATAAATCAAATGTGTCTCTGTGTGTGTGTGTCTATATATATATATATATACACACACACACACACAAATATTATACATATGGCTATGAGTCTTCAAGTATTGTTCATATGATAATGTAGGAGACCTGGCCAAGCCCTCTATATGTTTCTATTTTATATATATCGTCCATATGCAGGTTAAAAGGATACTCTTTCTAAAAAGAATTTTTGAAAAGATAGATTGTAAATCCGATTTGATTAAATCTTGTTTCGATCAAATGCATTGCTAATAAAGTCAAATTATTGTTTTCAATTTTTAAAATAATATACTTAATTAGAGGGGCACCTTAAAACTTGGACTATCATTAAAAGCTATTTTTCAAGTAGTGTATCTTCTCACACTGAAGAATGTGTTTAATAGATCTATTAGAAATGATAAACATGTGTAACAATTAAGATGGGTAAGCAGTGGGATGGAGAAGACAATCCATTACTGTAAGCAACTAGTTGGCCAGGCACGATCAACTTCTATATAATGGGAGGCAAATTATCCCTCTTGAAGCACGGCCTTCTTTACTCTTAATTTCTTTGCTATCCATAGCTTGTAAGAATCGAAACAATGGCTGTCACCATTACTGGTAAGGTTGAGAAACAATTAGAAATTGATGCACCTGCAAAGAAGTTCTACACGCTCTGGAAAACTCAATGCTTCCATCTCCCCACTTGCTCCCCTTCCAATATTCAAGGAGTTGAGATTCACGAGGGTGACTGGGAAACTGGCGGCTCCGTCAAGTTGTGGAAGTATACAGTCGGTGAGACTCTCTCATACTCTATATATACTTTAGCTAGGGTTTTCACCATTAATTTTAATAATTATTTATACGTTGTTGCATTCAATTTGTTAAGTAATTACTAGACTAAAAGCTTAAGCTTCGTGAAATTTGAATCCGCGAGGCCTCCTAGATTAATTTAGAATTTTTTAACTCTATACCGTGTTAAATAACCAGTGGTCTAAAAACTTAAAGCTATCAGATATGAGCCAAATATTGATGTTTGAGTCTAACATAATTATATATTTATTTTTCTCATCTATTGCAGAAGGGAGGGCTGAGACTTTCAAAGAGAAGGTTGAGGCAGATGATGAAACCATGACTGTGACTCTTCATGGCATTGAAGGAGATGTGTTCAAGGATTACAAGAGCTGGAAACCCATCTTCAAAGTTGCACCAAAATCGACCGGGAAAGGGAGCGTGACGACTGTCAGCATTGAGTATGAGAAGCGAAGCGCCGACGTCCCAGATCCGGTTGCATATGTGGAATTCATGGCCAGCATGACTCAAGATGTTTCTGCACATGTTTTCCAGATATGCAAAGACGGGGGTTGTCGCGAAATTTGAACCCTTTTACGAGTACGGGTTCTCTACTACGTATGATAAAGCTTTATCAGATTCTGCTGGTTCAAATCTGATTTATGCTAGTAATCCTGTATGTAAGAATGCTGTGTGTGGCGCAGTGCTATGTATGATATCGTATGAGAATATAGTAATGCTGTGTGTTGTGATTGCAAGTACGTTGAATAAAGTTTGTTGTGTTGTGCTGAAGTTATTAATAAAATTAGCAGCTCCAGTGGCACGTAGCTGCTCCTACTTGTGTAAAGTTGCTGATATTGCTACTTTTTCTTGTATATGTTCATCTAATTGATGAACAAGTTTACTCATGGCCAGCGTCGTCTATGCCAAATTTAATTATGCAGTGGAAATCAAAATGTTAATTTGACGCGTCTTCCAGCTACATCAATCTAAGAAAAGATTTTATTGATTTTTAAACCATTTATTATGTATCATGTCCAATCAGGCAAAACACACACGCATATATCCATATTACCATAATCTAAATTAGGAATTCGATATTAAAAAATTAAGATTCATATTATCAAATCAATACTCTACTTAAAGGATTAAACTGATAAGATAAGTTCAAAGTATGATATTTAATTTATATATATATTTTTTAAAAATTATCTCTATTTTAATATTTACAGTTCTATTTTTTGAATGGAAACTTGTCCGAAAAATATTACTACGACTACTACTATCTCAGTACAGTACAGATTTTAATTTCCTCTACTAATCAATATAGATTAATCTTGGATAAATCTTCCGCACAAAATAATCATTGATCAACAACGTATCATCGTCACCAAACTTATATAGTTGTAATAGTAGGTAAACTTGTGGGTATATAGAATGACCAATTTGAGTTTTAAGATTTCATCTTTCAGTTTTCTTTTATACATGGACACAGAGAGTGCTTTATTTCATCATCGTCATCACTAGTATTTATTAATTAGATTGTACTATGTCACAGATCTCGATTGGTTACCTAATTGATCCTAATAATTGATCCTTTATTCATTTGGTCTAGTGCTTGTTTTAGGTATCTTTTATGAGAGTCATTGATGACTTCTTATAAAAGCAGCAACATCTGCTTTTCTTTTTTGTTTTGTTTTGTTTTGTTTTTTATTTTTATTTTTTTGGTCTAATCCGCAAAGAGAAGGTTGAAATTATTGTACGCTAAATATAAAAAAAGTATATACTCTTTCGTCGGTGTGATTTTTCTTACATATAACTCGATTATTCTATTTAACTCGATTTGATTAAATGATATTCTTAAGAAAAGTGATACTTTCTTTGTCATTAATATGTTGAGAATTCAATCAAGGGTGGCCCGCAATGATGGCCTAGGCGCCTGGCCCCATCAAACTAGGAAGAAATATTAATTTTTTTATAAATATTATGTGAAATAAATAATATATATTGAGTTTTCCTATTTCAGCCTTCTCAAATACTTTATATAACAAATTTATATAAAAATATAATTAATATTTTCAATTTATGGGTTCACAAATTTTTTGTTTCATTATATTCAAATTAAATATTCTTTAAATCAGAAAATGATATTTCCTATTTAAATAAGAATTTGTTAAATAAATACGTTTTCTATTAGAATAATAATTACTATCCTATATATTACATAAATAGAAAAGTAGTTTAAATAGATTTCTTAACAAAGGATTTATAATGAGTTTCCAACTAAAGTACTCCATGAGTACCATATGTACAATTTTAATATAATTATTATATTTTTTATATGTTATTAATATTATTAATTTTATTTTTAGATTATATGATTCTTTATTGATATATTTTTTGGATAATTTATTAATAAATTTTTTATAGTTCGGCCCCTAAAAAGTTTAATCTAGGTCATTTCCTGAATTCAAATCAAAATTGTCACGTTCAATCATAATTAGTTGACACATTAATTAAATGTCTCATTGATAGCATTTGTATGTATCAACAGTGCAAGATCTCTCCCCCACTCATCAAGATTTTATTTTGAGGGCATGCACCCTCCTTAAGTAATGAGCACATATCAAGATCAATTCAAGATTAAGAGATTATAAAGCTATGATTGATTGTGATCACATTTAATTAATATTAACTCTTCTAATCTCTTCTAGAAGCACAAAAGTTAACATAACCGATGCAAAAAAAAAAATAGAATGACAAGTGTATATTTTGATGATATGGATAAGGGAAAATTTCATCAATGACCCTCATTTCAGTTCCCTTGACAAACGATAGGGTTATTTTATGACATTTCCAAAAGTGGGGGAACAAAATGTAGTTAGGTCTTACCTTCGGGTCATTGATGAGATTTTCTTTATTGATAATGTGGATGATTGGACTACACTATTATGACTAGTTTTATATTTTATCTCTATTTAGGATGTTAAATTTCACATCACTAGAGCTTGTTTCTCTTATAAGTTTTATTAGACGAATTCTTATCTATCTTATTCTAATTAGTCAACTAAGTTCCTAATAAGTTTTTTTTACATGGTTATTGGTTAGCTTGAATCGTTTAAGACTAACATTGTTACTTAAACAACATTTGATATATATCTGAAATTATATAAGATACTAATAAGAGATGACATTTAGAGATACTAATTATTTAATTTTATATAATACAAGTTATAAATTAATATTTCTATATAAATATATCCCATATATTAATTTTTTTAGTGCATTAAGCTATTGTTATTACTTTATAACATTTTAAATATTATGAATTATAAGGCCAGATTATAATCAAAGATTCAAACAAAGAAAAATAATTATTTCATATTCAAAAGAAAATAATTACAAGTCTAGTGCCAGCAAAGCTTCCATCCCACTCTAAGCGATTGCGACTTTGGCACTGCTTTTCGAAACGCCTTTCGAAGACTTGTAGGGTTGTACGAGTCAAGTCATATAAACAAGACCTGGACATATATCATATTCATCACTTGAGTAAATAACCACAAGAAAATTTGGATGACGGCAGCCCATTTCTTGCTTTTGGGCCTAACTACCCATCATCCCTCCAAAGTCAGGTTCGAAAATTAGGTATGTGTTACATCCGTTCAGACGTTAATCCTATCTCCACTAGGTCATAATGAGTCCTAAGTTTTGAGTTATTAATGCTATCCTATCATGATCCTAAATTTTATTATGCACATACAACTACATTTTATCTTATTATTGCATGTGAGATAGACAATTTATATACATACAAAGAAAGGGGAAAGAAATGGATTACATAGCAATCAAACATGGGGAATCGGTGAGGGGTTACAACAATCCAAATAATATTGAAATAAATTAAATGCTATTGTAAACTAAAGGAGTTCTATATACCCTTCATCATCAAATAGAAGGATTAGCGATGACAAGCATAATTAAGCTAATTATCAGCTAAGCATAGGATTAACTAACTACACTAAACATGCATAATTAACATCTAAATGTCATACAATTAACCACTAATTAACCATTAATCATGCTTAACTAACCACTAATCATGTTTAACTGCTAATTATCAACTAATTTACTACTAATCAAGCATAATTAACGACTAATTAACTACATAATTAACTACTAACCATGCTTAATTAAACTATTAATTATCTACTAATAATGCTAAAATAAACATGACAATTATCTACTAATTAACTATCGCTAATCCAAAACATCACATAATTAAACTACTCCTAAGCATGACATATTAACTATTACTAATTAAACAACTTCTAAACTAAGCATGGCGTAATATTTACTAATTATACCTAAACTAAACATGCCAAATTTTAAACTATAAGGGCCTGAAAAAACTTATCAAATTTTGAATTTAATTAGAAGCTAAATCTTGACTAGCGGTGGCATTCTAGAATAATCCAAGGAACACCGAGAGAACACCGAAAATATTTATACTAGAGAAGATTTAGAAAATATTAAAAATCTCTCAAAAACATTAGTTTTTAGGTATTTTTTCAGCCAAAACTGCCTGCCTAGAACCGAGATCCAAGTTTTCTTATATAGGCGCAAGTTGGCCAGAAATTGAGCTCTTTTCCTTATGTGGGACTATAGCTGTAGGCGTATGCCTATAGTGTTAAAGGTGCACACCTCTACTATAGGCGTTGGTAGGGTTTTAGATCCTTCTAAGGCGGGAACCCTAGAAGAGCTCACCTTTAGTGACTAAAGGTGCTCGTTCACCACCTCTAATGCTAAACGCGCTTGTGAGCTGCCTCTACTATTTAAAGGCGCTCTTGTGTCGCCTTTTGTTTTAGAGGCAAGCACCTCTAGTGCTAAAGGCACGAGCCCTCTTTTTGGATTTTACATTGACGTTTATAGTTTAGGGCAAGGGGTGCTACTCCCAAGCCCTATGAGAGGGGGCTTCCTGCCCCCTTTCCAACCCCCACGCGACCTTACCACAAGGGTGGATTCATGTATGTGTCAGGTTGACATGATACCTAGGGTCCTGACAACCCCCACCGATACCACTTAAATCCTAAACATATTTGACTTTCTACCCCATGTCAGTGTTGAATCTTGGTGCTTCTGCAAGTCAAGAAAGACTTCTTATTGATGTCTTTGCTATCACCATTGAGCCTCAAAAGCATAAGCAAAATTCCAATGCTTACATCTAGATTAATTTAGTCTCTCTTTATCACTTGTTCCTGTCTAAATATTAACTAGGAAATCCTTCTATTAAAAGATAAGTAGAAAATTAAAAAAAAACATTTTGTATTGCTTTGACATACCATAAAGCAATAATTCTATGCAAACCTTTCCAGTTGCTTCTTAGTTTAAATTCAATAGACAACATTAATCATCTTTAGGTTTATTACACACACACACACACACACACACACACATACACACACCCACCCACCCACCCACCCACCCACCCACATGCGCGCGCACACACACACACACACACATGTAATTTATGGGCCATTGCCACTAGCTGCCCTCAAGTTTTCACCTATTATCAGGCGAAAACAAGGTTTGCCTTTTTAATCACAAACACCTCTGAGTTTTCTCAAAATCCATCACTGAGCAACTTCCATTTAAACAAACAAGGGTAAATTAGAAACTTCATACAAATAATAAATATTTCAATTCCAAAAAAAAAAGTTTTCAAGCCAACCGGCCTGCACAAAACAAAGGCAGTAAAGCGGAGGTGGCTTGGGGGCTAAAGATGGGAAAAATGGCCGCTGCTACCACATCCAACGATCATTACAATGAAAGCCCACCACCACCGAATACTCCCCTCAAAGGTTCTTTTTACTCGCAAGACATGGATCCTGGTCACTATGGCCTTCAGCAACGATAGGATTATAACAACATAATTGTGGTTTCCTCCTTAATAATCACTTATATGGGATGATAATACAAGAATTTTTAGGGCACTTGTGATTGTCCATATTTTTCCGACATCTCATTCTTAAAAAAAAAAAAAGAAAAAAGAGAGAGAGAGAGAGGAAGTCGTTGGGTAGGGAGGATATGGACTGGATTGGCCTAACCTCCACTACAAGAATTTTTTAAATATTTGTCACTTTACAATTTTTTTATTTGGAGGTTTTTTAAAAAAGTGAGAAATATAACACTGATCTAGAAGTCAAACCTACATATTCATCTTATTTGTCACTTTTGTCTTTATTAAATCTAATACTTATCACATTTTATAAAAAGGTGATAAGTATTTGAGTACTATATAATCTTTTCCTTTTCCCCCTCACATTTCCTTCTTTTTTTTCATCTTCTTTTTTCAAGTATGTGAATATACTAATGGGAAAATTGAAAAAAAGGACATAATTAGGGGCCCTTAATGAAATTTGGACACATCCTAAAAAATTTTCAGCCATAGACATTTTCTTGATAAAAAGACTCAAATACCCTTTGAAATTTATTTTATTCCTAAGCTCTTTATTCCCTCTTTCCTTTACGAAAGGCATAAAAACAACATTTCTGCCTAAACGCTCGACACTTGAATCTGACACTCGACACTCGACACTAGATGAGAAACAATTTGTCGAGTGTCGGATACATCATTGAAGAGTTTATAATGTCGGATTCTTCATCCGACACTCGACATGTCAGATGAAAGAGAAAACAATTTTGTCGAGTGTCGGATGCAAAATCCAACATTGTAAACTCTTCGCATGATGTATCTGACACTCGACAAAATTGTTTTCACTCTCATCTAGTGTCGAGTGTCGGATTCGAGTGTCGAGCGTTTAGTTAGAAATAATACTGATTTATTTAAATATATTTATCATTTTCTCTTCTCTTAAGTCTCACCCCTTTCACTGCCGCAACCCTAAAATATACATATATGCTACATCAGGCCTCCACCCTTCCATGGTCTCTCTCTCTCTCTCTTCCAAACATGTCACTCCCTCCTTTCGTTTCTCATCCCAAATGTCTGCTTTTAGGGGCCCCGTCACTCCTCCATCTCTCCCTTCTATTAACGCAAATTACCTTTTCGACTGCCGCCCCTCACTAGGCCATCTGGATGGCCTCTCGCTTCTTCTTCCACAACGTCGTCCAAGATGCTTTCAAGACTCTTGTGCTTATGGTTTTGAGACTCTTACCAGAGAACACACGCAGAGAGAGCTCATAGATTCAATTCCATATCTCAGAGATTCAACTACTCGATTAAACAATGGCTCAGCCTCTTGTGAAGAAAGACGACAGTCGTGATGATGAAGGTACGAATCTTAGGTTGCTACTATTAGATCAGCTAATGGGCTCTAGATTTGTGAAGCTATGTTGGTTCAATTGTGCCTCTAGATCCAGTATAGGGATTATAAGTTGTTGTTTTAGTGGATTCTGTTTCGTTCTAGTTGATCTGATTAGTTTTTGATTTTGCATGTTTAAATTGCAATGTGGATTGTTAATTGTTTTTAATTACAGTTAATTTTAGTTGATCTGACAAGAAATTTTAGGTATTTGGATCTGTTTGTCTCTTTGTCGAAAAAAGTGGACGGATTAGTCAGGCTAGATCTACTCTAATTAAACTCTTGCATGTCTGTACTCGTGCAGATTCTATCTAATCTTGGAATTTTTGTTTTCTTGATTGCTTATTGAGTTTGTCTTGGATTGTTTTAGTATGATCCTGAATCATCTCCGAATAATGTACGGTATCATCGGCCTCCTCAAGTAATGCTTGCATGCTTAAAATATCAATGGTCGCTTGGGGAGGATCTCAAGCAAAAGGAAGCATTTGCTAGGCTGCAGGGATAGCAGATTTCTCTTTGGTTTTATAAGTACACAGAATCCTAAGTATTTACTGTATTACAGAATTACAAATGTTAACACAAGATTACTATTATTAAGAACCTCTTACTGCTAGCATTACCAAAGCTTTCTTGAATTCTTATCTTCTTGTTTTATATATATTCTTACTAATGTCTTGCGTCATACATTTTCTTGTCCTTAATGATGTTATAGGAATTGGCTCTGGAGCTTTCAAGTGCCCAAGTTATTCATCCAGTAGCAGGGACTGGCTATACTAGTGGTATCGGTACAAATGTTCCACTCATTGCCCGTGTATATCTGAAGCTTGGAACTTGGCAATGGGCACTTTTTCCAGGATTGGATGACGACGCTATACAAGGTAGTTAAATACTAATAATAGGTTGTTTATTTGCATTGAAAATGTTTGTGATCTTCTCTTCTCTTGTTTTAGAAATTCTTGCTGCATTTGGAAAAGCCACTTAGTGTGAAAAACATGAGCAAAAGCATGGCATACATGGGCATTATTCAATACGGCAGTGATGTCTCATTTTACTTTAAGAGGTTTCCCCGCGGTTGCCTCACAGTTTGTTGTTACAATAGTCACTAGATATTTTCATTCCATTGCATGTGCTGTACACGCTAAAGGTGTTGATGATAGTTTGCAGGTAAATGATTTAATTAGATACAAAGGGCTATTCTGATTTCAACTCCAGAGCATAAAGCGATGAGTTTGCTTAAGAGATTTCATTCTTTTTCATTCAAAAGTGGTGGCTGTGTGCTTGTGGCGAACTAGTTGGTTTTTTGTTTTTCTTTTCTCTTTATTATTATTATTATTTGGTTGATTGCAGTGAACTGGTTCACTCTTTGTTTGTTGTATTTGAATTTAATAAAATTTGTTTGCCTTCTCTTAAAAGGAAACATATATATTCATTCTAAATGTTGAAGCTAGCTTGAATGTTAGTGAAAGTAGTTTATTGTCAATGTTACATATAATGGGTCCATTTCAAATTTTACAAGAATTTTTGGGTGCTATTTTGTTGTATCAAATGCTCCAGAATACGAAGTAAACTTTTCTACAAATTTTGCCATTTTGTTCAGGATATGCTTCGTCTTCTCACATTGTGGTTCAATCATGGAGCTATTGTTGAAGTTCAAATAGCTTTACAAAAAGGATTTGCACATGTTAATATCAACACGTGGCTTGTTGTCTTACCTCAAATAATTGCCAGGATAAATTCAAATAACCATGCTGTGAGAGAACTGATACAATCACTATTGGTGCAAATTGGACAAAGTCATCCATAGGTTTGTTTTTGATAGTGTTTGATTTTTGAATAAGTTTAGAATTTACTGGTATTGATGAATGGATGAATGATAAAGTTGAAATCTTGTTGGTATTATAAAGACCTAGGACGATTGCTCTCTCTCTCTCTCTCTCTCTCTCTCTCTCTCTCTCTCTCTCTCTCTCTCTCTCTCTCTCTCTCTCTCTCTCTCTCTCTCTCTCGTTGATTGTTTTTATATATTTATTCATTTATTAGGGTGAGTGCGAGAGGCTATAAAGGAGGTGCCATTGCACTTTACTAAATTAGTTGTTTGTTTGCAACCATTTTTTGTTAAACTCTTTGTATAATTGAGTTTAGCTAAATTTTGCAAATAATTTACATAAGAGTTTCTAATAATACATTATGATAAGCGGAGCAATTAATGCATGTTGAGTTCATTGAGTTCTATTTACTTTTTTTTTCCAGTATGCTAAATATTTCAATACCTATTTCCAGTATGCTAAATTAATATTTTAATACCTATTTCCAGTATGCTAAATATTTCCAGTATGCCTCAATATTGAGTTTATCATTAGGAACTTAGGAGTTTTATGAGAAATTTGTTTAATGTGACAAATAATACAGATTATGAATTTCTTAAATTTTTTAAAATACCTAATATATATATATATATATGTATTAATTATTTTAAAATACTTGGGCTAAAAACTACCAAGTATATATTTTTTTTAATTTTTAAAACTATTATACTTGGCGGCCAAAAACCGCCAAGTATATTTTTTTAATTTTTAAAACTATTATACTTGGTGGCCAAAAACCTCAAAGTATATTTTTTTTAATTTTTAAAACTATTATACTTGGCGGCCAAAAACCGCCAAGTATAGTCAGATGCATATTTGGCAGGTTGACCGACTGCCAAATTAACTATATTTGGCGGTGTCATTGGTGGCACTTTCAAGACTGTCAAATATATACTTATTTGGTGACCAAAAATCGTCAAATATATGAGCATTTTTCTTGTAGTGCTCCTATCATGATTGTATGTGTTGCTGGCATTTCTTACTCTCTTGAATCCACAGGGCTGCGGAGGGGTATGGTGCAGTCCATGAACCGAACTTCTGGTGAGTCCTGAATGATATTTATCATCATCAAAACGGTTATTTAGTGCTCATGGGTATTAAATTTGGTCATAGCAGTTGGGTGGCTGGATTTTTGCAATTAGATGTTAGTCCTTGGATGAACCCTCCCATGAATGGACTAAAGGAGGAAGAAAATGGTTAGAGAGGTGAAGATGGGAACTGAAAATGGTTAGGGGCACAATAGACTTTTCTTAATCTCTATTAGAATCCAAGCTAACGTCCACTAATATGAGAAAAATTCAGGAGTGTTTTTGATTAAAGAGGCAAACCTTGTTTTTGCCTGGTAATAGCCCAAAACTTAGGGGTAATTACTGATAATAGCCCTATAACTTATTTGGGAGAGTTGAGATTAAATTTAATTTGCATGCATACTCTTGAAATCATACATAGAAGAGCCAATCTAATCATCGAAATGTTGTACATAGAAGAGTCAATCTAATTATTGAAATATTGGATCTAACATTCCAAAACTAATTGTACCTACAGAACTTGCGTAAAAAATGAGGGGCTGGTTCAAATTCGAAAACTAATTGTACCTACAGAACTTGTGTAAAAAATGAGGGGCTGTTGAACCAGGCCTTATATGACATTTGTATACTCATAGGATCGTTTCGGAACCTTAATTTTCCGTCAATCGAATAACTTAAATATGGATCAATTCGCGTTAACATAAAAAATTTCCCTTCGATCCATCATTCAATTAAGAAATTGTGATTCACATTCGTTTGAGACATTTCCCATCCACTTTTTCTTTGCACGAGCTATATGATGAGCTCATGCATGACATGCATGAGTTCTAGAATTCTGCTGAGCTCATGCATGACATGCATGGCTTCCAGAATCCCTCCCATGTGAATGCATTGAAAGTCAAATTTGTTAGGCACCTCCAATTTTGAACATCAAAGGAAGTAGCCAAATTTGATTTGAATTTGTATGCAGAATTTTCCCTATAAATATGGGACGAATTCTGCCTTGTTTAAGCATCACTGAGATTCCAGAGAGAGTCCAGAGTCTAAACCAGAGAGTTTAGGATTGAGAGAGAGAGCCAGGAGAGCCCCAGAAATTTTAGGGGAGTTTTTGTATAATTCTTGTACATTAATTTTCTCTGTTAATACAAGTGAATTTTTCTCCCAAATTCTGTTCTGAGTTGATCATTACATCCCAACAAGTGGTATCAGAGCCTCGTTGAGCTCCTGGAACGTCAGAACAGAAAGGAAAAATTCAGAGAAAATTTGTCCCCTATTTCTGAAAAATTTCGATTTTTCGGAAAGTCATCGAATTTCGAATTTGAAGTGTCCAGTGTGTTCCTGACGTCGTCCTGATCATTCTGAAATTTTCCGACGACCGATCCGACGTCCAGAGAGGCCGCACGCGCCTCCGACCTGGTCTGCGAGTGGGCGTCACTCGCCCACGCGCTGCACGCGCCATTCCAAGGAAGGAGACGACCACGTCAGCGCCACGTCACCAGCCACGTCAGCGCACTTTTCGCCACGTCAGCCGTCCACGTCAGCAGGTCGCCGCGCCAGCAAGCCACGTCAGCCGTCCACGTCAGCGTGCCACGTGTCGCCACGTCAGAGCCACGTCAGCATTGTGGACCCCACCTGCCACGTCAGCAAAACGTTAGAAAATTACATTTTGGCCCCTGTATTTCCGGGTAATTACATTTTGACCCCCTGAGTTTATGAAATTTACATTTCAGTCCCTAGAAAATATCAGTTTGGCCCTGTAGTTCTGGTGAATGACATTGTGCCCCCTTTAGTTTCTGAAATTTCAGTTTAGCCCTTAAGAAATTTTAGTTTAGTCCTTAAAGTTTCCAAGCTTAGTATTTATTGTATAAAAAGAATTTTTGAGCCCCGGAAGAGGCTATTCCACCTAATTTGACCGTTCCGGACGTAACGGTGGGCTCGGATTTTTTGAAATTCAATTTCCATTTTAGTGAATTAATTATTCTAAAATGGAAGAATCATCCGGAGCCATGATAAAATTGACTGCTACAAATTACACACTATGGAGACCCAGGATGGAGGATCTCCTTAGTTGTAAGGATCTATATGACCCTATAGAATTTGAAGGGCAGAGACCTGAGACAGAAAAAGAGGCAGAGTGGAAGAAAATTAATAGAAAATGCATCGGTCAGATCAGACAATGGATCGATCATAGTGTCTTCCACCATGTAGCCAAAGAAACAGATGCATATACTCTATGGAAAAAATTAGAGAGTATGTATCAAGCCAAGTCAGCACGGAACAAAGCCATCCTGATGAGACGGCTTGTGAACTTGAAGTTGCGGAGCGGAACTCCTGTAGCAGAACATACAAGTGAGTTCCAGAACTTGGTGAATCAGTTGACAGCAGTCGAGTACAGCTTGGAGACGAAGAACAAGCACTTCTACTTCTCAGTTCCCTTCCAGATTCATGGGAGACGTTAGTGGTCTCCATCAGTAATTCAGCACCCGGAGGCAGACTTACCCTATCAATGGTTAAGGATGCCTTAATGAACGAGGAGGCAAGAAGAAAAGATGCAGGCGCCAGTCAAGATGAGCCTACATCACAGAGAATCGAGGAAGACAGTCTCGAGATGAAGACTGGAGAAGAGGTAGAAGCAAAAGCAGAGGCAGATCAAGGGGCAGGTCATCAGATGGACGGAGACCCACATACAAGTGCTACAACTGTGGCAAAGAGGGACATTTGAAGAGAAATTGTCGCAGTCTTCGGAAGCAGAACCAGGAGAGTTCACAGGCACAAAGCAACGAAGAACCACGAGTTATAGTGGTAGAAGATGTAACCATCTGTGCAGAAGAGACGTGCTTCCACACAGCAGATCAAGGAGTAGAATGGGTCATTGACACAGCAGCTTCCTGCCACGTCACTCCTTGCAGAGAAATCTTCACCACTTACAAAGCAGGAGACTTTGGGATAGTGAAGATGGGAAACAACAGCACCGCCAAAATCATGGGAATTGGTGATATTCAATTCCAAACGAACGTCGGATGTAAAATAACTTTAAAGGATGTTCGTCATGTGCCAGATCTTCGACTCAACTTGCTCTCGGTAAAAGCCTTTGATCAGCAAGGTTATGAGAGCTGCTTCACCAACGGTACATGGAAGATGTTGAAAGGGGTCATGGTGGTTGCTCGAGGTAAATTATGTGACAATCTTTACAGGACTCATGTAAAGATAAACGGAGAGAGCCTTCATGTAGCAGAGCACATGGTACCTCTAGATTTGTGGCATAAAAGGCTCGGTCACATGGGTTAAAAGGGTTTATCAACCTTCAGAAAAAGAAGCTGATCACTGTTTCCAAGGATGCAGCGTCTCATCCTTGCGACTATTGTTTGTACGGGAAACAACGGAGGGTATCATTCAGCTCCTCATCAGTGAAGAAATCAAAGCTGTTGGAGCTAGTACACAGTGATGTATGCGGACCTCTTGAAGTTGAGTCCTTAGGCGGTAAAAGGTATTTCTTAACCTTTATTGATGATGCATCTCGGAAAGTGTGGGTTTATTTCCTTAATACGAAGGATGAAGTTCTAGAGAAGTTCAAGGAGTTTCACGCCATGGTAGAACGTGAAACGGGTAAGAAATTAAAATGCCTTCGATCAGATAACGGAGGCGAGTATACCTCCAGAGAGTTCAATGCCTACTGTCAAAGATATGGCATTCGACATGAAAGAACAGTCCCACGCACACCACAACACAATGGAGTGGCCGAGAGGATGAATCGAACCATCATGGAACGAGTCAGAAGCATGCTCAGATTGGCTAAGTTACCCAAGCCATTCTGGGGGAGGCAGTTCGCACCGCCTGTTACTTAATCAACAGAGCACCATCGGCACCACTGAACTTCGAGATTCCAGAAAAGGTATGGTCTAATAAAAAGCCCTCCTATAATCATTTGAAAGTGTTTGGTTGTTTAGCCTTCGTACATGTATCCAAGGAGCTCAGACAGAAGCTCGATGCAAGAACTGTTCCATGTATCTTCATCGGTTATGGAGATGAAGAATTCGGATACAGATTATGGGATCCCAAAGAAAAGAAAGTCATCCGGAGCAGAGATGTCGTATTTCACGAAGACCAAACATATGAAGACGCTGAAAAGACAACAATATCTACAAATCCCACTAGCAGTGCCTCAGATATTGTTGCAGATTCTACCCCAACACCAAATGCTACAAGAAATGACGAGGTACCAGACGAAGTTCCAGAAGCAGATCAGGAGGAAGAAAATGAAGAGATTGCTGAGCCGGGGGAGCCACAATTACCTATAGAAGCTGCTATACCTCCTGGAAATGAAGAACCTCAGCTACGACGATCTGAGCGAGGTTGGATTCCGTCGAGGAGATATCCGGAATCAGAGTACACACTGCTTACTGATGAGAGGGAGCCAGAAAGCTTTCATGAAGCTTTATCTCATCCAGACAAAGAACGATGGCTGCATGCAATGCAAGATGAGATGAATTCTCTAGAGAAGAACAAAACTTATGAACTGGTCGAACTCCCAGACGGAAAGAAGGCACTGAAGAACAAGTGGGTATTCAAGCTCAAGAAAGATGGAACAGGGAAGGTAATGAAACATAAAGCCCGATTGGTGGTAAAAGGATTCCTTCAGAAGAAAGGAATTGACTTTGATGAAATATTCTCACCGGTGGTAAAAATGTCCTCAATCCGCGTCATCCTCGGATTAACAGCAAGTCTTGATTTGGAGCTTGAACAGATGGATGTGAAGACAGCATTTCTTCATGGAGACTTGCATGAAGAAATCTACATGGAGCAGCCAGAAGGGTTCGAGGTTCAAGAAAAAGAACACCTCGTGTGCAAGCTCAAAAAGAGCTTGTATGGCCTCAAACAAGCACTAAGGCAATGGTACAAGAAGTTTGACTCCTTCATGGTGAGTCATGGGTACAAAAGAACCGCTGCAGACCAATGCGTCTACTTTCAGAAACTTCCAGGTGGAGACTTTGTTGCATTAATGTTATATGTGGACGACATGTTGATCGTCGGAAAAGATGCAACAAGAATAAAGCAGCTGAAGAATGAACTATCAAAAACCTTCGATATGAAGGACTTGGGACCAGCTCAGCAAATCTTGGGGATGCACATTCGTCGAGATAGGAAACAAAAGAAATTATGGCTGTCTCAGGAGAAATATGTTGAACAGGTAATTTAAAGGTTCAACATGGATAGTGCTAAGCCAGTTAGTGTACCACTGGCTAATCATTTCAAGCTGAGTAAGAGATCATGTCCCTCATCCAAGAAAGAGATAGAGGACATGGCGTTGGTACCCTATTCTTCTGCTATAGGAAGTTTGATGTATGCCATGGTGTGTACAAGGCCAGATATTGCTCATGCTGTAGGAGTCGTGAGCAGATTTCTTTCCAATCCAGGGAAAGAACATTGGGAGGCAGTCAAGTGGATTCTCAGATACCTTAAAGGTACTTCGAAGATATGCTTGTGTTACGGGGGAGCTGATCCAATCTTGGAAGGCTATACAGATTCAGATATGGCCGGAGAACCTGACAGTAGGAAATCTACATCAGGTTTTGTTTATACTTTTGCAGGGGGAGCTGTATCATGGCAGTCAAGACTACAGAAGTGTGTTGCGCTATCCACGACAGAGGCAGAATACATTGCCGCAGCGGAAGCTGGAAAAGAAATGTTGTGGCTGAAGCGGTTTCTCCAAGAACTTGGGATTGAGCAAAAGGAATATAAAGTACACTGTGACAGTCAAAGTGCTCTGGATTTGAGCAAGAACTCAGTGTACCATTCTCGAACGAAGCATATTGACATCCGCTATCATTGGATACGAGAGGTGATGGACAAGCAACTGTTGAAACTAGTGAAGATCCATACTAAAGAGAATCCAGCCGACATGTTAACAAAAGTGGTCACCAGAGACAAGCTAGAACTATGCAGAGACATAGTTGGATTAGAAGCTGTCTAATTACTTTTGTTGTTACTCCCTTTTCACATGGGATGGAGGGGGAGAATTGATGAGCTCATGCATGACATGCATGAGTTCTAGAATTCTGCTGAGCTCATGCATGACATGCATGGCTTCCAGAATCCCTCCCATGTGAATGCATTGAGAGTCAAATTAGTTAGGCACCTCCAATTTTGAAAATCAAAGGAAGTAGCCAAATTTGATTTGAATTTGTATGCAGAATTTTCCCTATAAATATGGGACGAATTCTGCCTTGTTTAAGCATCACTGAGATTCCAGAGAGAGTCCAGAGTCTAAACCAGAGAGTTTAGGATTGAGAGAGAGAGCCAGGAGAGCTTCAGAAATTTTAGGGGAGTTTTTGTATAATTCTTGTACATTAATTTTAGGGGAGTTTGGGAAATGTCTCAAACCAAATTCTGTTCTGAGTTGATCATTACATCCCAACACTATATATTGCTTTGATAAAGCCAACAATAATGAGAACCAGTTTTCTCATATATATATATAAAAGAAATCAATCAGGCGAATCTATCAGGATATTTAAATTATGATCCCTCATCATCATCTTCATTAATATATATATCATAATAAAATATATAAATAAGAATTTCGTAATTATATAGTTAATTTTATTTAATATGCTCGTTAATTTAAGTAATCACTTGAAACGTGTTAATTGACATCATCTTCATTATCATTATAAAATATAAATAAAGAATGTTACGATGACATAATTGATTTCCTTCAATTCAATGTATTCTTGTTAAGTAACCACACTTATACAAAAACTTAAACTTTCAGACAATAATGGTACAAGATGTTAATAATTACTGAGCCTAAGAATCCTATATCAGTGTTTCCAAGAGACAATGAATGTAAAATTGTTTATTTGTTTTTCCAAACGTGTCGTGACGGTGACAAGAATTAGTGGTCACCTTTTGAGAAAAAAATATCATAATCCCTTAAAGTAAAAATATAAAGAGTAATATTACACTTGTTTTTAAGAATTTGTGCTGACATCTCTGGTCGATTATGGGACAAAAAGAATTAAGTTAATAAACTTTAGTTATAACAATTTTGTATGCTAGATATTTATATTAACGAAAGTTAATGTTATTATCATGTTTATTTATCTCTTTATTATTTTATTTATTAATTTACTGTCTGATCCTTGACTTTAGTTATCTTATCTCTAATCAGTTTTTGAGTTTTATATAGTTTCAAAAAGTCAGGATAAGTTACAAGTTCAACTCACTTTAAAATTAAGTGATTAATTTATCACTTATGGTGAACTCAATGAGTACACGTTCAATTTCTTAGCTCTTGGACAATGATCAACTGAATTTGAATTCAAACTTCTTGATGATCTCTTGCACTCAAAGCTTCAATTTTCTTGATGATTTATGCAAGATTCAAATAAAAAGGGAAGGATATTGGCCAATTCAGATCTTGATAATTTTCTTGAGTTTCAAAGTTCAAAATTGTGAGCCAAGTTTGTCTCTTCATCCCTTTTCTACTCCTAACGTGTTACTATATAAAGGAAGGCTATGTCATATTGAATGCACTAAATTAGGATCCAAGTAAGTGAAAAGCTTCAAAGTGTTAGATACAATTTTTCATTAGACAGAGTTTATTTCATAGAATATTGAGATTGATAAAGAAATTTTCTTCTCTCAACGTATCTGTTCTAGTTGATGGTCTTCTCTTCTTTACTCTTGTTATTGTATTTGTTGAGAGGAATGTTTCAAGAGAAGAGAATGTTCACTAGGGTACAACTCGGGAGGAACGAGATTACTGTTACTAGGCACTAGAACAAGAGGTTGTCTATATTAGAGTAGAGAGAGTATGTAGTCTAAGACCTAGACTAGGCATTAGAATAGAGGGAGTCTATAGATTGTAAATCCTGGTGTAATCTTTTTAACATAGTGAATTCTCAAGCTTGAAATTGCCCTCATGGATGGAGGTTATTGAGAATTGAAGCATGTTAAACATTTACTGTCTCAATTTACTTTTACGTTGATTATTCTTTGTGAAGTTGATTGTGTTTAAACTGCCTTCAATGCAATTTTCGTTGTAACTAATCTGGTCTAACACTTATAGAAATTCAATTTTACGAACTAATGTATCATTTTATGGTTGGGGAAGTGAATTTAACAATTTGATCACATTAATAAAGGTATATATATTATATTATTTCAATTAGCATTTTTTACTTTAATTATAATCAGACTTGGTCAGTAATCATAGTAGCACTACGCAAATATAATAATGCTATTTCAATAATTAAACTTTCAATTGCATGTTGATAGTCGAGGTTAAGAATTCACCTAACCCACCTGTGATCTTAACCACTCCTTTAGTGTTCTTCCAGCACATCCTTGACCCCTTTTAAAAGCATACTTATAATTAAATTTTATCATATGAACAATTTAAAATATAATACATCTAATAATACAAAGTTAAGATGTCTATGCTTATTTCTTAAAAAATATAATTAGAACGTATAATTTTTTAATTAAAAATCATTCATAAAATATATTTTATTAATAAATATAGATTATCAATAACTTTTTTATAAGTTAATAGATTTCTATTCGTAATAATATGAATATATATATATATATATATATATATATATATATATATATATATTTGAAATGGTTTATACAATTAGATAAATAATTAGTTATTTGGATTTTAAATAATACTATTATGCTTAGAAATTATATCCCAAGTTGAGTATCCCTAGTTAATTATGCCATTTGCTACACATTAATTCAGCATCAACGTGACGTTTACACATCAAACTAAATCACTTAAAATACAACACTTAGGAATAATAACTTGTTATCTATAATATTATTATAGATTGCAACCTAATTGATTTTTGAGGTAATTCTTAAGAACATTGAACCTTTGTTTATTTATTTATTTTTCGGGAACACAATTTTTGGTTAATGACGAAGCCACAATATTTGAAAAAGGGAGTGGCTACAGTGCAGCAGTTTTATCATTCTAAAAAATAAAAAATAAAAAAAGAACACAACGTGAAGCATGTGTTGAGCTGTAATGTCTATATTAAAAATAATAATTTAATATCTAACTGGCAACAATAATTTTGAGCATTTAATAATGTATAGTGAAGATATCAGGCATTAGCAAGCCTTATCTCTGTGATTAGAAATAATTTTGAGCATTTATTATTGTGTGATTAGAAAGGGCCCTAACTCTATGACTTGTATATAATGGGATTCCATATGGTCTTCTTGAGGCACTGCACTACTCTACTGCCTTATTCTTAATAATTGATTTGATCTTAATTTGTAATTTGTGAGAGAGAGAAGAGAGCAATATGGCTCTTACTGGTAAGCTGGAGTCTGAAATTGAAATCAAGGCATCCGCTGAGAAGTTCTACAATGTCTGGAAAAGCGAATGCCACCGTATCCCCACCGCCGCTCCTAACCATATGCAGGGAGTTGAGGTGCATGAAGGTGACTGGCATACTGCTGGCGCTATCAAGTTCTGGAATTATACAGTCGGTAAGGAAAAGCTTATATGTTTTAATTGATTAATTCAGATTAATTAGTTAATTAATATAGATCTGAAATATATGCAAGTATATTAAATAATGCATCCTCATGCAGAAGGAAGAAAGGAGACTTTTAAAGAGAGGATTGAAGTAGACGACGAGAACATGACGGTGACTCTTGTTGGGTTGGAAGGACATGTGTTCGAGAGGTACAAGAGCTGGAAGGGCATCATTAAAGTTGTCCCGAAAGAGAGCGGGGGCGTCGTCACATTTAAGCTAGAATATGAGAAACTGAAGGAGGATGTTCCTGTTCCCAATGCATATTTCGACTTCCTCGTTAATGTCATGAAAGATATTGATGCACATCTCCTTCAGGCCTAAATAAATTAAAGGTTAATTGCATGTGCAAGGAAATAAGCTTGAGATCCTCTTGAAGCATTTAAGCCCAGTTTCACCGGTTTAATTTCCTTTTTTGTAATGTAATGCAAAATATGTGAGAGATCGTGTCGTGTCGTGTTGTGTTTGCAAGTATTCAACTATGTTTTCCGTGTAAATTTCTGTTTAATAATTAAAGAAGCAGTACTCCAGTGGCAGCAGCTGCTTCCCTTTATATTATCTCACGCAGGCCTCTCCCCTTTCTCTTGCTACGTTAATTATTAATTCGAACATATATAAAGAAGTTTTTGAAAAGCCTTGAACGCTATACATACTTGTTGAAAAAATCGATTTTGATAAGAAATAGGTGATGAATAACAATATATAGGCTTAGAAAAAATGTCATATAAGAGTGAAAATTAGAAGCAAGCCGTACGTCATTAAAACTTGTAGCCATTTCCTACACCAAGAGGATCATTTCATGAAAAAATTTAATATTCAAATCTAATTATTAATAGAGTTTTGATCATTACTATTGATATCGCTAGGAAGTTCTGATTGACATATATATATATATATATATATATATATGTATATATATATATATATGTACACCCAAAAACTTGAATATTGTTTCCGAGCTTTTTTCTCTTATTTCGATTCATCCAATAATTTTAATATCCTTCGCTTTACTAAAAGTTTCTGCTGCAATATTGGTCTAATTGTATTGTATAGAAAAGAATGTTGATAGCGGCAGTACAGCATGAAATGCCATCAGTAATTGTTACCTTTAGGTCGTGGCTGTACCAATCATGTAGAATAATTAACCTTCTTGATCGCCTTTATCAGATTGGCATTTTTTTTAAAAATTTTCTTAACCATAGTCAAACTTATATCATAAAATATTTTTCTTTTTTCTAATGCAAATGACACATTATAATGGAAGGAAGAGCTGAGACTTTATTTTAATATGGGCTGGTTAATAAATATTTTAAAGAAATAGTATAAAAATAAAAAATAAAAATAACAAAAGACCTACTATTGTGTTTATACTCATTTGGAGGCCGCGCATTAATGCAGTATATAAATATATGGAGGAAGAGATCTTATTTAGAAAGCATCTTAAAATGGTAATGAGATATAATTACTCCGATTCCAATCAAAATATTGAGGAAGCCAGGGCCGCGCATGTTAGGTGTATTCAATATTCTAATAATTATTCACTGAAGATATATGATACACACACACACACACACATTAACACCAATAATATTTGTTGCCTACATATTGATTACCTCAATTTTGATATATCCTTTAAACGTTTTTCAAGGAAAATTGTCCAAAAAAATTAACACTATAACTACTCTGATGATCCAAGTAAAGATTAATTCTTCCTCTCCCAACTAATTTCTTAATATAAATTTCCTACAAAATAATCACTGGATCAACAACGTATCATTGTTAACACATTGTAATAGGAAAACATGTGGGTATTTACAGTGATCAATCTGTATTTTGAGATTCCATCTCTAGCTAGTTTTCTGATTTTAATTAATAATTTTATATACCTTCAACATGACCAATAATATCAGCTAGATCAGTAATATACAGCGACCGTGAGTGTTATATATCATCATCATCACTAGCTAGTATTTGTTTATTAGATTATACTATGTCACCGCATCGATTAATCACATAACAAAGCGTTTAATCAATTGTCGAATTGCTTATTTTAGACATGATTCATGAGAGTCCGTGAAGATTTTTAAAAAAAGCAACGAGAGGCCTTCGTTTAATTTGGAAATTAGTGCAAGCTTAATTAACATAAAAACTTAAAAAATGTATCTTATTTTTTAATTAATTATTAAGCCAACAATTAGAAGAATTTTTCTCGTAAATATATCATTAATATATATATATATATAGATCAAGAAATCAATAAGTGTACCAGTTATACAACAGTCCTGATCGTCAACATCTTCATTATATATCATCATAAATTATAAACAAATAATGTCATTATAATATAATTGATTTCATTCAATTTATATCCTAACTGTATTTCCAATGGACAATGATGGTCAAGTTGTTAATTTATTTAACTACATGCTATGACAAGATTGGTGGTGCTGTGACATGATTCTTTAGAATGAAAGATATCATTTAATGAATATTTTTTTTCTTGATTAATTACAATCTGAATCGGACTTGGTAAGTAATCATAGATATTAATTGAATTTTCTATTGCATGTTGAGAATCGAAATTAGGATCTCACTTAATATACCTGTTGATTTTAACCTCTCCCATAAGTGTTCTTCTGGCACATGCGCGCAGCAGAAGCGAGAGAGGCTTGTAAAGTAAAATTAATAATAGATGGCAGAAATACGTCCTTGACTCTTCTTGGATTGGGAGGAGACGTCTCCAAGAATTACAAGAACTGAAGGGTCACGTTACAAGCTACTCCGGGGAGTGAAAGGCATGTTGCCGGGTCAAACATTTTCTGGAATAAGGAGAAACGAATGAGGCGTTCCAGATCCAAATGCTGAATGCATACGTCGATCTCAAGCTTCACCTTGCAAAAGACATTGAATTGAAGCTCATATTTTGAAGCCATAGAGAAATAATTATCATTTCATGTGCGAGCAAGTTGTCTTATCCAGAAAGAAAAATTAAATGTGACAATGATTGATATTTCTTCTGATAAAAAATTATGCGTTCGTCAGCATAGTCATAAATAGTGGATATATACGCCCAAATAATCAACCTAGATCAAGAACTTGAAACCCTAATATCAATTGTTGTAAATAAAATTGTTATAAAGTACACCAAATGCAAAAATAATAAACAGCTGATGAGTTTTTTAAATTCCTCACTGTTGTTTTTGTTTTCTTGGTTCTTGCGAATTCCTTGATCACGTGCTTTAGAAAATGGCAATTCTGTCCATACTGCTAGGTGTAAACAGCTAGGAAGACACAATAAGTACACCAAATGCAAAAATAATGTACAGTTCGTATACTGACGTTAGTTGATGAGACACTGGGTGTGGCTAGAGTATGGATGGCTGTTCGGGTGCTGGCGCTTTTTTTTTTTTTTAATTTTATAAAGAAGTTGTAAATTCTATAAATTATTTTTGCTGTATTTACATTTTTTTTACAGATTTACAATTTTCTTTAAAAAAAAAAAAAAAAGCCGCCACGCCTATGGAAGGACTCACTGTTTTTGAGAGACTTTATCTGCATATGAGTATGGCTCTCGTATACATACAATGTTTATTAACAACCGCCTTCATGATATAGAGACGAAGTTTAAAGAAATGTCGAGTTAATTTTTCTCAACGCAAAGAAAATCCTAAGGAGAAATCAATCTTTAGTTGATAATCATGAAGTCTGCATCTCAATTATTGAGGATAAGAGGATATGCTCTCAAAAATAAGATTTGGAGGTACACGTAGCCCCTCTCATAAATATGATTTGTGTAGTAAGGAGGTTTGAAATTAAAGTTTGACATTAGGATGCGACGGGACTTAATAAAATGAAAATCAGTTTCATCTCTTATATTCATCTGTGAAACCCACAAAGTGTTTTCCTCCGAAGTTTCAATTAATGCCTGCCATTTAGTTTGTTCGTTTATTAAAATATTTCTAGAGTTCTCTGTTTCCAAAGTATTTTAATATGGCTCTCGTTGGTAAGATGGAAACTAAAGTGGAGATCAAATCTCCTGTTGATAAGTTCTACAACATTTTTAGCAGTAAGGCACACACTGTGCCTAACATGTGGCCTGATAATTCACATGGGTTTGAGGAACATGAAGTGATGAAGGTGATTGTATTATAATATTGGTTAAATAAAAGGATATTTCTAAAAATCTTAAAAGATATTTTCAAAGTCTTGATAAGAGCAAAAATCTTATTAGGAAAGCTCTAACTGAATTGAAAAATAAAGAATTCTATTAGAAATAAGAGAATCCTACTTCAACTAGGGAAGGAAAAATAATCATATTTTAAATAGAATAGTTTTATTAAGGAAGGAAGAGGAATCCTATTATTAAAATGAAAAGGTAAAGATGGAGACATAAAAGTCTATATAAAGAAATCTACTCCTTCGTTATAAGTGCACCATTTGAAGCATCTTAACTCTAGCTAAAGTCTTTTTTGGTGAGGTGGTTAAATTTTCTCTTGGAGGTGTGAGTAAGGTTGAGATAGCTTGGAAAGAGAAGGTACATTAGGGATTTTTGGAAGTGAGTTTAAAGTCTATATGATTATAATATTTTTTATATAGTGAATTTTGTCTTTAACAGCCCTTGGTTTTTCTTTAGTTTTGGTGTTTTTCACGTAAAATTTATTGTGTTATTATTACTTTATTATTATTATTTCTCTATTGTTCGACTTGATTTTATAACAAGTGGTATTAGAGTTAAGGTTCATAGTGAAGCATTAGAGGTTTTGATTAAGTTTTTGGTAGTGCATCGGAGTTTTGGTGTGGTAGTTGAATATTTGGGGTCTAAATAAGCTTTTGTCAAAAAGACTTATCTTAGGAGGCTAGGTTTTTAACAGCGCCACTTGTGACCCCTCCAATCTTTTCTAGGAGCTTACTTGGGGAGTAATATTCATCTATAAGAAATTCACCAAGACTAGAAGTACATCAAGAATAGAACTGGGGGTGCAAAACATAATGTCTACTTTTAAGACTGATATAGAGAAATTTCATAGAAAATGAATTTTGGCTTATAGCAAATACAAGCCAAATATATTATGATTCAAAATAGCTTAGACAAGGTTTTGAAGTCAATATATTATGAAAATTCTAGTTTCATGATTATGAATACAATCTTATTATGCTAAAATCTGAAATTTTAATAGCTATAGAAACTAAGTACCAAGTAAATCATTAAAAGAGTTGACATAAACTTGCACTTGAGAAGATCAAAGTTATTATTCATGACATTGAGTTTTTTAAGATACAAAAAAGACAAATTCTAAAATCTTAGAATATAGAAAAATAAACAGTAGTCGATAGAGAGTACTAGCTAGATTTAGGATCTTGTTTGTTAAATTATTTCAAATTTGATACGTGTCTTCTCATCTAATATTACGATGAAAATTCATATTTCACTGAAATTTTTCTTCATTTTATTTTGAACAAAAACTTTAAAAAAATTAGTAACACAAATCATGTGGACTTATTAAATAATAAAAAATGCCAACTTGATTTGCGTGATTAAGCAAGTATTTAGTTTGTTGAAATATTTTTTAAGTTAGAAAATTTTAAAATATAATAGATCAACATATATATTATATCAATATGATATGACGTGTCTATTTGATATTATTGTTTTATTCATGATTTTGGAAATTTTTTCATTCAACTATTCTAGCCATCGTTGTGGTTAAATAATGATGACTAATTGTTGGTATTTTCTATTTAACCAGAGTTAGAAAAAGCAAGTTAATCATTGATAATAAAAAATTTAGTAACGCAAATCACGTGGACTTATTAAATAATAAAAAATGCCAACCTGATTTGCATGATTAAGTATATATAGTCTTTTGAAATATTTTTAAGTTAGAAAATTTTAAAATATAATAGATAGACATATATAGAAGATTTTAAAATATAATAGATCAGCATATAAATTATATCCATAATGATATGATGTATTCATTTGATATTATTGTTTTATTCATGCTTTTAGAAATTTTTTCATTCAACTATTCTAACCATCGTTGTGGTTAAACAATGATGACTAATTATTGGTATTCTCTATATTTATCAATGGTTAGAAAACCCAAGTTAATCGTTAATAATCTGAGCCTAATTAAGCGTACTCAATCGACTATATTCTCGAGTAATTAACATTGTCACCCTCAACATTTAAACGAAGTAACATTTTCCTCCCAATTTTCGGTGAAATAACATATAGATCTCTAATTTCTAAATATTGTTAATCTATCTGTTAAACATATTGCGAGCATACAATTTTACCCTTATTTATATTATAAGATTTTTTATTTATTTCTCTTCATAAAGGAAATAAATTTTAAAAATACCAACAGGACCCAAAAAATTCATGTTTTTTAAAATTTTATAGGTAATGGTTTGTTTGGGAAACAACCACAAACAAAAGGGTTTTCGTTTTCACTGATCAAAGATTCAAATTTTGTGATGTGAATAACTCTCCTTTAAATAAATTTTGAACAATATATGTTTAAATTAGAATCGTCTACTCAACTAATTTTATCTAAGGTTTTGAGGATCTAATGAAACATGGATTTTAATATTAATAAATGATTGAGATGTGTATATATTCCCCTCCTCATTAATAAATTTTTCATAACTACTAATTATAGATTTGCAAAAACAAAATATAAGATAGAAATGAGGCGACGAGGGAACCCTTGTTCGCTTGTTTACAGTACTAGGCTATTTTCCTGTTAATTGAAGTGCTTAGTTAAGTTGGTCAAACCTCACTGAATGAAATCCGTCGACGGTCACAAACAATAAAGTGATATTAAACCAACTTATAACCACTATTGAGTTGCCGCCTTCCGTGAGAAGCACATCATAAAGAATGATAGAATTAATTATATCAAGACACTTAGGGGAAGATTTGCAAAACTTATTCCGTAAAAGAAGGGGAAATTGAACATTTTGATGTTTTCAAATAATTGTATATTACACTGTCACACTGGCATTAATATTCTTTCTAATATGAATTCTTCTATGAGCGCATATATCAAGTTTGTAGTTGTTTATTAGTGAATCAAACAAAAATAAAAATAAGTAAATTTAAATTATATTGTAATAGTGAATTATTAGCAACAAAAGAGAATGATCACTTTACATAATTAATGTTCGTGGGATTTTCGCCAGCAGGCCGGCGCATTTCAATTTACTTATAAGCAATCTACTTGGCTGCTTGTACGCATTAAATAATCGACTAGCTTCTTCTTTAACAAACAAGAAGAAGCGAAAAGCACTATTGAGCATACATACAAGAGTGTTGACATTAATGTGATTTAGTCTTAATAAACTATAAATTAATGATCGAGAAATTTTATAAAAATTGAAATGTATTTTTATTATAATATACTTTATATTAAGAATTTTCGTGTTAAATTTGTTCTTCAAAACTAAAGAATTAAAGAATAATGAAATCAAGGGAATTGTTGCAATTTATTGTTAAATTTAAGTAATTTTGGGATTTGATAAAAAAAAAAAGGCAAAGATGTGGTTTCTTGAAATCCCACACAGCAATCTCAAGTTTCTAAAATATCACGCACCTCCCTTGTCATCAATATTTATCAAGTTTTAATGTTTCATATAATGTATTTTAAACCGATATTTATAGAAAATTATGATCTAACTTTAACACTAGAAGGGGTATATTAAATCAAAATATAATAGAGAACATATTATATAAATATAAATTTTTATAAAATAGTTAATAATGTAGTACAAATTTTTAAAAAAAATTCAATAATCAATATATTATTGAAATTTTAATTTGATGATTATGAACACAATCTTATTTTGCAGTTAAAATCCCAAATTTTAATAACTACATAAACTACGAGCTAGCCAATTAAATAAAATTTGATATATTCTTGTACTTGAGAAAGAGCAAAGTTATTCTTCATGACATCGAGTTTCTTAAAATAGACAAAACACGAGTTTATTAAATCTTGACTGATAAAAAGATAAAGAATACAGTTCGGATCTTGTTTGCTAAATTATTTCAGATTTATTGAGCGTCTTTTCATATAATAGTGATGATAATTCGCATTTCAATCGAATTTTTTTAATTCTTTTGCACAAAATTGCTTAAAAGATTGGTGACGCAAATCATGTGGACTTAACAAAATAATGGAAACTGCCAACTTGACTTGCATTATTAAGCAAGTATCTAGTTTTCAAAATATTAATTTTTTAAGCTAGAAAATATTAAAATATAATAGACATGTCATATCATATCATATATGCTACGATGTGCTCACTTGATGTTATTATTTCATTAATTTATATCTTTAGAGGCCTTTCTTTTTTTTTATTTTTTATTTCATTCAACTACTCTGACTATCATCATGGTTAAGTGATGACTAATTTTTGGTATTCTTTAATCGACAAGAGTTGGGAAAAGCATGTTAACCATGATTTGAGCCTAGTCAAGCATACGCAATCTTCTATTTAAATGGTTAAGGCCAGTTGATCCGTTTAAAAATTCTTGATCATATTATCAGGGGGAAGAAAATGTCTCTAGTTGGTCAGTTGGAGACTGATATAGAGATCAAGGCTCCTGCTGCTAAGTTTCATGAAGTCTTCAGCTGCAGGCCACACCATATACCAAATATAACTCCTGAGAAGGTACAGGGTGTTGATTTACATGAAGGTGATTGGGGTAGTCAAGGTGCTGTCGTCTGCTGTAATTATATGCATGGTAAGGCCATACCAATTCATAACTAAGGATGTTATTATTCCAAAGTTGTGCTTGAAATTTATATGAACTTTTTAATTATTCCAATTACTACATGTATATACATATAGGTTGCTAATAAATAATGAATGAAGTATTTTGTGTGTGATCTTAAATTTTATGGATTATTGTTCTTGTGTGAACCATAGATGGGGTCCCTGAAGTTGCAAAGGAGATTATTGAGACCATAGATGATGAGAACAACTCGACCACTTTTAAGTTGATTGAAGGACATCTGTTGGAGAAGTATAAGAGCTTCTATTTCATAGTTCAAGCCACCCAAAGGAATGAGGACAGCGTTGTGCATTGGACTTTGAAGTACGAGAAGCTGAATGAAGATGTTCCAGAACCGAAAGGCATGCTTCAATTAGCAATCGATGTTACCAAAGATGTTGATGCCCACCTTACCCAGCAGGCATAGCCACATAGAGACCAGCTAGCAAAGATCGTTTATATGGTGTACGTTTGTGTTGTGCTTTGCTCAAAATAAAGAGCTAGTGCCATGCTCTAGAAACTTGTATAATAAAGAAGTGCTGCTGTATTGAGACTTTTGGCTCGAATGCTGCGATCAGATATATATGAATAGTTTGTATTTATGCGTGTTACATCTTTCAAGGTCAATATAATGTGGTTTCTTAATTTGTTGAAACTTATATATATATATATATATATATAATATTCGAATCGATCAGTCAAGGTATATTTATCTCGTCTGATTTAATAATTCAAAAATGATTATCCATTTCCACTTGGTGGTTGTCTACTATCAATTCTTCTCTTCCTTTCCTTTATTTATCTATTTTAATTTTTTATGTACAATGAAAAAGTATGCTGATCACTGACTATTTAAAATTGTAAATTTTTGACAGATGTCAACTTGTGATAAAGTTTTTTTCTCTCTTCGTTTTCTCTCGTGAGAATGCATGGCTCTACCTCTCTCCCCTTTAATAATTCTCTAAAAAAACTAGAGCCTTAATTAGATAATTCATAAATCTTAATCAAATTTTTCACGACACGAGAGCATCAGTTGAGAAATCCCTTCCAAGTTTAAACTAGAAAACGATACGTTGCTATCTTGGTTTCTTTTAACATAATTTTTAAAGCCTTTTAACAAAGAAAAATTAAATTATTAGATAAATAAATACGTATTAGTAGGAGTTGTTTCCACGAAGCCAAAAAAAAACTAATAAATAAATATTTATTTCATATTAGGGCTGATACCATTTATTCGTCAAAATCTTTTCGATTGAAAGTTGTGGTCCGTCAATCCCCACATTTGAGACAGGATAAGGCTATTTAATTGGCCTGCATTACTGCATTTTAATGCATTCATAATATTTGTACAATTCTGACATTCTCACCGAACAATATGCGCATATATATATGAAATATTTTATGACATTAATTTATTCAAATGATTAAACTCACATATAATTTATTCTATTTTCTTATTTGTTATGTAAACTTATTTTGTGTGGACATAATTAATGAGTGCACTGACTTTTCCAACATTCATGCTTTGTTATGTACTATATAGTGATTAAAATTTTAGTTTTTTTTTTAAGTTTTAAATTTGAACTTAATCTTCTATTTTTGACTTTCAAATTCCAACCCACTATATCAGTCAAACTTTTCTACTCACACACATCACACTACCGGAATCGGATTTTCATTTTTTATATGGGTTAATATCATACACTACCCTTATGTTTTAGCGTAACTACATTCAGAGTTATCGTTTGTATTTTTTGTCTTCGACCACCCCTATCTTTAAAAAAATCATGAACCACCCTTCCGTTAGAAATTCCGTCTGTTGACGTCAGATTTTCATCCAGTTTCATTGCTATTACTAAAATACCCCTCTGACTCTCCTCTCCCACTGCCATAACCAACACTACTGCCATAAACAACATCGCCGCCCTCCCTCTCGCTCTCGGTCTCCCTCCGTGTCTCTCTCTCGCCCACCACCCCACAACGCCGGCCCACAGAGCCGCCCTCCCTCTCGCTTTCAGTCGCCCTCCGTGTCTCTCTCTCGCCCACCACCCCACATCGCCGGCCCACAGAGCCGCCCTCCCTCTCGCTCTCGATCACCCTCCGTGTCTCTCTCTCACCCACCACCCCACAGCCATTCGCTAACCCACGCCCATGTTCCTCCCCATTCGCCTTGCCTCCGACTCTCGATCCAAACCAGCACTGCCACCTAGCACCATCGTCAATTAGTGCCATCTAGAACCATCATCGATCGAGCATCAAACCCATCGATTGAGCATCGATCTAGCACCATCCAAAGCTATTTTTATTTACTGAGGATTGTTTTGGTTTATTTCTTGGTGGCTGGGTGTTCTATTTGGTGGTTGGTGGTGTTCAATTTGGTTTTTGGTGGCTGGTGGTGTTCGATTTGGTGTCTGGCTGGGTGTTCGGTTTGCTGGTGTTCGAATTGGTGGCTGGTGGTGTTTGATTTGGTGGCTGGTTGGTGTTTGGTGGTGTTCGAATTTGGTGGTTGGCATTGTGGAGGTTGGATTGAGTTTTGCAGTTGATAGAGAAAATCTTCTTCCTTTTCTCTATCAACTCATGAAATCCAATTTATTTGACACAGTAGCCATAGTGTCTCTCTACTTTGACCTCAAACAGAAATAAGCCTAAGATTTTATGCTTTCTTGAAATTCTTTTATTGTTTGCCATAATTTCGTGCTTCATTATTCTTTGTTTGAATTTATTTGTCAATAAAAGCTATTAGGGTGTTGTTATGACTTCAATTTTACCTCCAGGCTCCAGTTAGTATTTCCCTTCGCTTGTGTTATGATACCTCCTTTTGGTCATAATCTAGAACTAGATTTTGAACACATGCCGATGCCTATGAGATTCACAAAACCAAGTTTAATTCTTAACTTAAGTATTGACTAATTTGTTTAACAGACTGGATGCTTTCCCCACGTTGTAATTGTATGTGACTAATTCACAAAACTAATTCATGTCATCTCCCATCTGTTCATGCTTTTTCGATTCCCTTTTTTAGTAGCATAAATGGGGTTTATTTTTGTATTTTTGTAGGTTATATACAAATAATGTCTACATCCACTGGAAATGATCAACCTATTTATAATGATGATATGCCAATGGAAGAAAATGAAATGAAGCAAGATTATGAGGACAACATGGTCGATGTTTTGGTTGAGGATGGATCTACAACAAATTCACAACAGGACGCGAGAAAATGCAGCCACCACTAATTGATTGTAGCACTCGTGGGCGTGGACCATGAGGTGGTGTCACAAAGAGAAAAGAGGATCGTTAACCAATAAAATGGTCTTGGGTCTGCGAATATTTTACAAAAGAAATTATTGAGGGCAAACATAAAGCTATTTGTAACCATTGCAAAGCTACATTGTTTGGTCACCATACAGATGGAACCAAACACTTGGCAAGCCATTTAGGAAGTTGTAAGAGTCGAAAACAAGCAACAATTAAGCAACAATTCTTGAGTCTTCAAAAGAAGCAAGATGGAAGTAATTCATCATAAATGGTTATTGAGATGTTTGGTTAAGGAGTTTGTAAGGAAAAGGTGGCCAAAATGATTGTAATGCATGAACTCCCTCTTTCTTTTGTTGAGTATGAGGGTTTTAGGGAGTTAATGTATTATACTCAACCTTTGTTTGTTCCTATGAGTAGAAACAGTTTAAAGAATGTGGTATTTAAGATATATGATATTGAGAAGGAAAATACCATGAAGATGATGGATACTTGTAAAAGTATAATAGGAATAACAACTGATATGTGGACAAGAAGTAATAAAAAAAAAAAAAAGATACATGGTTGTGACAGCACATTTCATTGATGAGCATTGGAGATTACAAAGTCGCATCTTGAGGTAAATATATCATATATGAACATGCTAATATCATACATTTAAAAGAAAAAGACTTAATTTCTTAATTACTAACTAGTGTTTGACCTTTACTATTAATATATTTCAGGTTCATATATGTTCCATCTCCACACACCGCTGAAGCACTTACTGATGAGCAAGCTCCTTGTTTGATGGATTGGAATGTTGGTCGTAAGTTGTCATGTGTTACTCTTGACAATTGCTCTACTAATGTTGCATCAATTCCTATACTGAAAGAAAAATTGGGTGTTTAAAACATGATTTTGAAAGGAAAAATATTTCATATGATGTGCACATCACACATTTTGAATTTAATAGTAAGAGATGGGTTAGATCTGCTTGGAGATGGGATTGATAAAATTAGAAATAGTGTCGCCTTTTGGTCTACTACACCTAAAAGAATTGAGAGATTTGAGAGTGAAGCACGATAAATGAAAGTTTCTTGTACAAGAAAATTGGCATTAGATTGTTGCACTAGATGGAATTCAACTTATTTGATGTTGTCTACTGCATTTGAATATAGAGATGTGTTTACTCGTTTGCATGTGTGTGAAAAAAATTACAGATCTGTACCTATGCATTCAGAGTGGGAGTTGGCAAGGTTGATGTGTGACCATTTAAAGTATTTGTATAAGGTGACCCAACTGTTTTCAGGTACAAGAAATCCCACTTCCAACTTATTTTTTGCTTTGATTTGTGACTTGAGATTGGCATTGACTAAATGGTGTGATTCTCCTCATTCTAAAATAAGAGAGATGGCATCACAAATGATAGAAAAATTTGAAAAGTATTGGGAGGTCATTCATGGCGTTTTGGCAGTGGCTACTATCTTAGATCCAAGATATAAAATGTAATTGATCACATTTTTTTTTCCAAACATTTATGGAGACAATGCTTCAAAGTATGTTGGAGATGTCAAAGACATTGTTTATGACTTAGTAGAGGAGTACAAACTTAAAGCTGCCACTGTAGGTATAGGTGAACAAGATGAGTCATTAGCAAGTGAGGTTCCTACGAGTGGTGGGTTGGAAGATATGACTTTTGAGTCCAACTTAGAGTATAAATCATACATTGGTTGTACTAGTAATACAATTACTAAGTCTGAATTAGATTTGTATTTGGAGGAACAATGTTTGAAGCACACTAGTGGCCATTTTGATATTTTGAGTTAGTGGAAGATAAATGTAGGCAAATATCCTTTGTTGGCTGAAACTGCAAAATATATTTTGTCTATTCCAATTTCTACTGTGGCTTCTGAGTCTGCATTTAGTACGAGTGGTAGACATTTAAGTCTCCATCATAGCAGACTACATTCAAAGACATTGGAAGCTTTGATGTGCACTCAGAATTGGTTATAGGCTCAGTCACGTGATATTATATTCTCTTCAATGTTCAATCTATATTTTATGATATATGCATATTTCTAATACATTTTCTTTCCTTTTTTGTTTTTCTAGGTATGATCCCCGAGTGTGAGTTGGTAAAGACAAAAGAAGCAGTGTATGATGAGGATGAAGAGCCATTAGAACTATCGACATCGTCAGCTTGTTCTTGAATTGATATGGTCGAAGGGGTATAAATGTTGGATACTTGGATTATTGTTCGGTTGTTCTTGAATTGATATGGTCCGGTTGGGGGGTGGGGGGGAACCGTGTTAATGGGTTCAGCCTGCTGGTTTGCTGGTATTGTTTCAAATTTATTGTTTATTATAAAAATTAGAAATTTATTGTTTCAAATTGAAGAACAACTAAATAACAACAATCCAAGCAAAAAAACAAATCTAAAACAAACAACCTGCTAAAACGCTCGACAAAACTCGACGCGCTCTATATAGCTCGACACGACTTGACATATAAGTGTCGAGTGTTGGATACACGACTTGACATGTAAGTATTGAGTCGTGTTGGATTCCCACCGGCACTCGATATCTGTCTATTTTAGAAGACATCGAGTGTCGAATGATGCATCCGACACTCGACACTTGACACTTACATGTCGAGTCGTGTCAGATTCACAATCGACACTCGATATCAGTCTATTTTCGAAGACATCGAGTGTCGAATGTATCATCCGACACTCGACACTAGCTTTCATTCGACATGTCGAGTTTGTCGAGTTTTCTCAAGCGTTTTGGCAGGTTGCTTGTTTTTAGCTTTGTTTAAAAAATACAAACCGGGGAAATTAAAAAAATACAAACCGGGGAAATAACCTAGGTAATTCAACTCCCTGGCCCTGGAATATAACTCCCCGGCCCCGGAATGTCCGGGGAAATTTTCAGGGTCGGGGAATTGAATTCCTTGTCAGGGCCGGGGACGAGGAACAGGGTCTCCGGCCCGGCCGCTAGTTTTTGCCATCCCTGGATGTGCCTCCTCATACTAGAAATTCTACCTCTGTAAGTAAATTTTTTGTGGCAATATTTTCACATTGCACGTTCACCAACAATCTCAAAATGTTCCCAAGCGACAGCAATGAGCTCATTTTTGTTTTATTGAATTGAGCCGGCGTCCACTTGACTGAGGTGGTAGAAAGAATTGTGTTTCAAGAGTGTTTAATTGAGGGGGCAAAACAATTTGTGATTGAGGTTTATTCAAATGTATTAAAATCATTCAAATCCATTTGCAATTTACTTAAACAAAATAAATGAATAAATAAATAAAAAAGATGGTGTGAATGAGAATTATGAAAGAGAAAGTTGATAGAGTGAGCCAACTTGAGATTAAAAAGAAGTTGGAATGTGAAAAATAAGTAAAAATGAGTTGATTTGGATAGAAGAATTTTTGAAGAATGGTTTACGATCCTACCCTTAAAACTAGACGTTTTTTAGTTGTTAGGGGGTATTTGAGAAATTTCAGAATTACTTTTATTTAAAAATTTTGCTTTTCTGAAATAAAATAATAATAATAATCATTAGTTGTTGGAGATCTGCAATGCATTATGCACTAGCCGTTACAAGTCTCCATCAACTAATTCTTTTTAGTCTTTTTCCTTTTTTTAATTAGAAAAATTAAAAATAAAAATAAATTGGTTGCAGAAAACTTGCAATGGACTATCAATTATGCAATGTAGGTTATTTTTTTATTTTTACTATTTTTCTTTTTTAATTAAAAATAATTGACTCACAGACCATATAGGCCAGGCTCAACAGGCCAACCTACAAGCGTTGGCATGACTTTTTGTCATCTATACACATAAACAGAGGAGACATCATGGTGCTTACCCCTAAAACATAATTTAACTTGGATGTATGATCTCTCTATTGCATGCCATGGGAAAAAAAAAATTATTTTCCAAAATTTGAGATATTTTTTTTTTCAATTCTATAAAGAATCTAAATTCATAATTTTCAGATTTTCTGTATCAAGTATTTATGAAAAACTATACTGTATCAAATTACATATTAAAATGTGCCCTCAAAAAATTTATTAAATGAATATACTTAAAAGTTTGAGCACTAGTAATTAGATTGTCAAACAAAAAGCAAGCCATATTAATCACATTGTAATTCAAGTCTGTTAGTGGAGTTTTGACGAAGCATTGCCAGCAATAATGTGCTAAAAATGAAATTTTCTGTACGGTTGAAAAGATTAAGAGTTGAAAAAAAAAATTCAATCAATCTATTATTGCTGCTAGAGGGGAGTAGGTTCTAGTGGAGATCGCCACATATACAGTGCTAAATTGTTTTAAATTTCTAATAAAATTTTCTTATGTTTGAAAAGAACACGTGGAAAGTGACTATAATTAACATGATGCCCAAAGGTAACATTAATTTAAATTATAAGTTCTCAAAGAGATACAAGTACAGCTAAGCACAATACATATATAAATTAATAAATAAATAATATGGGTTAAGTAACATAAACAAAAACTGAGAAACAAGAAATTTAGCCGGATAATTCTCGATAGTAAAGCACAAGAGTATCAAATTATATACATTCATTCTCATTTTATTAAATACATAAATAATAATCAATTATGTATGCATATATATTATTATAACAATAATGATACACTTATAAAGTCTGTATATAAAGTTTATAGATAAAGTTGATGTAGCATGAAATGAATATAAATATAAATATGAAAAAATTAATATAATAAATAATGATGGATGATATAGTACGAAATGAGCGATATCACATCAACTTTTTATACTAACTTTGTAAACAAATATTGTAAGTATAGGATTACTTTTATTTTAAATAAGTTGATCAATCAAAAATGAGATTAGGAATCTAAAATAAAATTGCATATAAATTTATACTCAATATCTCGCTTTAGTGGTGCATTGTCCTTGTGAATACTACATTTATTCTTAGATAAGAATGATGTGAGTGATATAATTAATTAACCTTTTCAATAAGGATGGTATTTATGATTATATAATTATTATGCCATATAAAATTTAAACAACCATAAATCTCATATATATATATGATAAAATAACGCATGAAAATTACCGTAACTTGGAAAATGAAAACCCTTCTTCAAAGTTTGAGGTCTTTGTGGATAGTTTATGACAACCTTTTGATTATACCTAGATTCTTTACTCACCTAATTTTCTCTAAGGTTTTTAAGATTTTGTAACATATAAACTTTAACATTAATGAATGGTTGAGATATATATGGATCATTATTCTTTGGTTAAATATGGTTTAATATAGGTATTAATGACCAAAAGCATTAAAATTAATCTTATACGATATTGTAATATAAGTTAAAAATACATTTTGAAAAAAAAAATCACCACAAGGAGCTGGAAAGTTGAATCCTAATCGTTATATATGGGCTTTTGAAGAGGCGCGGCTTGGGAGGGATAAACTTCCTTGGGTGCTTTAGGTGGCTGGAAATGGTTTTCATTTGCTTTGTTTTCGAGGGGAGGAAGAAGATAAACAGTGAATTTTCAACTTTAACCTTGCGAATTAATAGATTCTTTTATTTGTGATGCATTTCAGAAACCTTCGGGGTGTTTTTTACTAAAGTAGTAAATCTTGTTTCTGCCAGTTATTGCCCAAAACTTGAGGGTAGCTAGTGATATTTGGGCATAAAATTTTCTGTCCCTCACCGGCATTAAATTTAATAAAAAATGTTAGTTCAGACAAAAGCATGTCAAAAGTGGCTGAATGGACAAAAATACCCTTATTTTGAAAATTTAACAATATATATTTTTCGAACCTAGTCAAACTTTATAATATAGAACAATAAAAATAAATATGTTGACAATAATACCTTGCAAAATTAAAAAGTTGGTGAATTGCCTCACTGTGAAAAATGAAAAACATACAAATACCCATCACTTCTCCAGCCACCATCTGATCTCCGCTTCTCCATCACTGTTACTTCCCCGCCGCCGCCATCTCCAGCCGTGTCTTCCTCCACCACTTCTTTATCTCTGATCAGAGCCTCACCTTCACCAAGCTCCACTCACCCAAACCGAAAACACCTCTCCACCTCCACTCACACCATCACCACCAATCTCCGCTATCTTCTTCTTTTCGATCACCGTCTCTAGCCGCTGCCATCACTTCTCTTTCTCCTCTCATTTCCATCCGATCTCCCTTCTCTCACTCTCACAAGATCTCTCTTTTCGATCTCTCTTCACCACCCAAGCCATCCATCACTAATCCAGTCGATCTCCTCCTCCACTTTATCACCCCGATCTCCTCCATCTCTCACCGATCCCCTTCTCCTCAACCTTCTCTCTCTCATCTTGCTGATCTGCTCCTCTCCACCTCATTGTCGTCACCTACATCTAATCCATCATCGATTTTCCTTCCCTCAATCAAAGCGAGCTCCATCACACCTCCCATCACCCATCTTGTAGCCACGCTCATTCGATGCCCACTCTCTCTTCTCCACTATCAGCACGACCTATTTGCCAAAAAAAAAAAATCATATGCAACAGAGAAGTGATACCCGTTACCCACACACAAATAGCGCAGGAAGCTTGAAGGTTGATGACGGTGTCTCTACATACGAATTTGATTATGGGTTAGCCTGGAGAAGACTTAACTTTAGTTAATTTTATATACTTCATGATTTAATTTTTAACTTAGGTTACGTTTAGAGATCGATGCAAAATTTTTTAAGTTGAAATTTGATTGCATTTGGGATTACGATTTTACCCTTCATCTGTTAATGCTACCATCTGATTTGAAACCTCGGGGCAAGCTTAATTTCTTAAAAGCGAGAGATGATTGGACTTTGTAATATATATATAACTAGTATATAATTCAGTAATACTAGACTTACAATCTTTATATAATCTAAATTTTACAACTTAATAAGGCAATCTATATGACAAAATCTTATTGAGATGTAGCTTCCATCATTCTTTTTTGTTTTTTTCTCTTCCAGTAAATTTTTTTCATGTAAAATGCACAGTTATAGAGTTTAAATTATATGAATATTATAAACACTACTCTTACATTATTTGAGTCATTTCTCTCTAATCATCCAGCATTAGATGGTGCAATTAAAAAAGCTGTTAACAATTATTCTAATTTTTAGTGACTTAGTGACACTTTTTTTTCTAGAAAAATATTTTTGATTTATATGATCTCGTGAGAACCTCTAGACTTTTCAAGTTTAAAATTAATGAACCTATTTTTTTTAAAGGAAAAAATTAATTAAGTTCTCCCATAATTTGTTCAGGTATAAGAGAAAAAGGATCATTGCAAAGTAACAAATCATTTTATAATTTTGTGCCAATTTTTTTTACATTTAATATTTAACTCAAAATCCCTTCAAAATAACATGATCATATCACAATTTGTTCTATGATTAAGCTTGTATCTTAAGCTATATATCTTTAAAATATGAAGTAATCAAACATAAAGAGTTGGTGATCAAGCTCATAAGTCATAATTGACTTATCATTATAATTTGTAATTTACTCAATAAATATACATATATACATATATATGTATGTATATATCTTATTTTAGGAATTTATTATTTATTTAGATGATCTAAAAATTTCTTTTAAGAAAATTTTCAAACAAATGTTTTTATATTTTACAAACTTAATCTTCAATGGATTTTGATTATTATTTAGTTTTTTATAAATTTTAGTCGTTTTTATATTTTAAATTTTTTATTTCAAAATTTAATAAGAATATATAATTAGTTTAATTTTTTTAATTTTAAAAATGATATATGATTGATATTAATTTAAAGATAAAATATTATAAATAACGCCCAACTAAGGTCTAACATGACAAATAACCCTGACGTTTTCTATCATATTATGAATAACTCTGTCGTTAGAATTTTCTATTAAAATTAACTGTTTAAGGGGTATTATAGTCTATTAATCTATTATTACTACTAAAAACAATATGATGGGACTATTTGCACTTATTTTAATGCTTCCAACACCCCTTTTTGTCTACACTAATGTATCTAATTCAAAAAATAAATTGTTACCCTGCAATACCCTTAATAATATCTAAATAAACCTCAAATTATTATTTTATTTTATTAATTTTATTAATTCTTTTACTGTTTGTACACAATTTTTTCTTTTTCTTTTTGTTTATCCTTAATACAATTTAAAAAGGTAAATTAATCCATAAAAACTAAACGGGTAAATACACAACTTTTTTTGTTTTAATTTTTATGGATTAATTTACCTTTTTAAATTGTAATTAAGGATAAACAAAAAAAAAAGTTGTGTATAAACAGTAAAAGAATTAATAAAATAAAATAATAATTTGAGGGTTTGTTTTGATATTATTAAGGGTATGTATAGTAATACTTTATTCTTTAAATTATATATATTAATATATAAAGAAAATGAGTGTTGAGAGCGTTAAAATAAGTGCAAATAGTCCAATCATATTGGTTTTAATAGTGACAATAGATTATTAGACTATAATAGTCATAGCACAATTAATTTTAATAGGAAGATTCTAACATTAGGGTAGTTCATAATATTATAAAAAACGTCAAAGCTATTTATGATATTAGGCCTTAGTTCAAGCTTATTTGTAATATTTTCTCTTAATTTAACTATATGACAAACATGCATTTTCAAAAAATAGTTTTCTAAAAACACAAAAACAAAACATAACATTACTGTATGTGTGTTGTGTTTGGTTACCTATTTCGTATCATATTTTCTCTTGCATTTTATATTAATATTAATCACATATCCTTCTCTACATTCAATATCAACTACATATTCTTGAATCTAATCCGAAACAAAAAGAGTTGCTCTTCTATTTATAACTTGATGGCACTAATCTAAACTCTTTAATATTGCCTCGAAACAAAAAAAAAAAAATCGTGATATATGTGTGGTGTGGACTATTAGAGGTTTAATAACCACCATACGACGGATTGAAAATGCAAGAAAGATCTTGATCAAGTGGCTGAGACTTGTTAACTTAATATTCTTATATTCACGCACTATAATGAAATTTATTTGTGGACTAATCAACTTACACGTGCTTTTTTTCTTTTCTTTTTTTAATCTAACTATTTTAGAAATATTACTAGAGAAGAAGAATCAAAACATCAAATATAAATATTAGAAAGTAGAAACAAAATGCATATTGTAATTACTTTTTTCTTGATATGATAGATCTTAGGTTTCTGATTGTATTAATGCATGAACACATGGAAGACACCAAGTCAAAGGATATCCTAAAATTTTTTATCATACCCCATGGTAAGGGGAAAAGCTAAATATAGCAGCCACTATTCCATCACCGAATCAGCTGCTGACATTTGGCATCATGGGAAGAGAGAGACAAAAATGTTTACCACCCACAACCGGTTAAAGACATTGGTGAAGTGCCGCGTGCTGTATCCGCTTCCCGCCAAGAAGAAGAATCGAATTAATTGACTCCAATAATACGCATTAAAATAATATTTATTGAAATAATATAAAGTAAATAGGGAATAGTAATATAAGTTAAAAAAATATTGTAATAACTCCCAAATATTGTAATATGAAATAATATAAATTAAAGACAGAACAGTAATAGAAGAAGATAAATTTAGGTATTTATTTAAGGAAAATGTATGAAAAAGAGAAGAATTTAACTTATAACACAAAAAAAAGATGAGATTAGGTATTTTATTTTAAAATATATTTTTTCAGTTAAAGAAGATGTGTAAAAAAGAGAAGAATTTAAGAAATTTAAAAAAATATATGAAAAAATATAAGTAATTTAAATTTCTAAATAAATAATTGTTAAAAAGTAAGACCTTTATGAAATAAATATGTAATCTAGTTTTTAAAATAAATAAGTGTATTAAGAGTTGAAAGAAAAATAGAATTTAATTTTTTCATAATCTTAAGTTAAATTTACCACAACGAGAATTGGTAGACTTTAGCAGCTGCACCGGTCCAACTGCAGCTTAGCAATTCCCCCTAGATGGTTGAATATTGCCAGCCATAGAGTATAAAAGACAAAGAAACAAGCAATGCTATTGCCTGTTGCTAAAACCGAGTGTCTCCCATTAGCAAAAGTCCCCTAACGCACCAAAAGTCTATCTGTTTTGGGTAAGTATTTAATAAATTATAAAATGCAGTATATTTGATAGTATAATTTAATGGATCAAAGTAAGTCTTTTATTGTATAAATATGTGATTTATTTTCAGAAATAAATAAAAAAAATTGAATTATTGATATAAAATAAGGAAAGTAGATGATATTTTTGATGAAGTTTTACAAAAATTTACCCAAGTATTTATATATGGAAGAGTAAAAATAAATTAACATGAGGATAATTTAAATATAAAAAATTGTAAGTAAATTTAATGAAAGTAATATAATATGCAAGAATATAAATTAAATAAATAATAAAAATATAAATATTAAGAAAATATTGAAAGTTAATTTTACCAATGTAATCTACGATGCAAGGAAAAATAAATAAATAAATAACAAAAATGTAAATATTAAGAGACTATTTAAACTTAATTTAACCAAAGTAATCTAATATGCAAGCAAAAACATTATTAACTTGAATTAAAATATTTAGAAATAATTGTACCAAAGTAATCTAATATGCAGGAATAAAATATAAAATAGAAAGAAAATTGATAAAAATAAAAGAAAATTGAGGAGAGACAGATGGCTTAAATTAAAAATCATTAATGGACTTACTGTTCATCCGGAGCCGTACTTAACTTTTCAAAAGTCGTAAACAAGCGCATAATTGCCATAAACAAGCTATAAAAATTGGAAATGTCTTTAAAAAAATCGTAAACAACACTATTGATTTTCTCATTTTATAGCCAATATTACTGTTCATTTTTTCAAGTATGTCATTTGGTGAATATGTGCAAAAGTAGTAAATTACAAATAAAAGTCGTAAACTAATATGGAAAACTTGTAAACAGCAAGTAAAAATCGTAAACAAATTTATTGTTCATTTGAAGCAGCCGAAAACTAAATTTTCCAAAAGTTATAAATGAGGATGCAAATGTCGTAAATAAGCTACAAAAGTCAGAAATACTAAAAAAGTCGTAATTAGCGGTATTGAGTTCTCATTTTATAACCAAATTTACTATTCATTTTTCAAATTTGTCCTTTGACAAATTTATGGAAAAGTCATAAATTACAAATAAAAGTCGTAATCCAATGTGCAAAAGTCGCAAACACCCTGTGAAAATCATAAATGAGATTGTTGTTCATTTGAAGCTGTCGAAAACTAAAATTTTGAAAAGTCGTAAACGAGCGTGCAAATGTCGTAAACAAACTATAAAAGTCAGAAATGCCTTAAAAAAGTCGTAACCAACACTATTGAGTTTCTCATTTTATAGCCAAATTTACTATTCATTTTTTTAAATTTGTCCTTTGACAAATTTGTGGAAAAGTCATAAATCACAAATAAAAGTCGTAATCCAATGTGCAAAAGTCGTAAACACTCTGTAAAAATCATAAACGAGATTACTGTTTATTTGAAGCTGTCGAAAACTAAAATTTTGAAAAGTCATAAACGAGCATGCAAATGTCGTAAACAAACTATAAAAGTCAGAAATACCTTTAAAAAGTCATAACCAACACTATTGAGTACAGAGGAAAGTTTTTGTTACATAGCTAAAAAAAACATTTATATATATCATACATTGTAACTTGGAGCAATATATTAGTAATGTATATTGTGATCTTAATTCTAATTACATTAATACCATTAACTCTTGAAACAATAATAGTAAGGACAATAATTAAACTCATGGATAATATTAAATAATGTAAGATTCATTTAAGTTTTTTGAATTAAATTACTTTTACCATTTTGCCTCTTAGCTTGTATGAACAAAATACGAGAAGTCAACACAGCTATTCATATATGAATTTATTATTTTTTTAAGCAAACACTAACTTTTATGTTCACCTAATAATAGATTGATGCCCCTATGAAAGATGAAACTAAACCCGATAATAATTTTTATCCAATAGGTTCATGTAATGTTAACAAGTCATGTAATAATTATCACAATTTAATCTATATAATTTCTTTATGTATAATAGTCAAAAATTGAAATAAGTGCAAATTTTAAATAAAAATTTTATATTTAGTTTGACTGATTATTAAATTTGTAATCAATGTAATATATATTTATTTACATAATTTATCTTAACTGGATTTAATGTTATTCTAAAATTTTACATATAGCCAATTGGCATCAATTTAGTATAATTAGACAACATCATATATGAAACAATTAGTTTCTAACTAAAATAAAGTTGAAGATTTAATTTTCGGACTATATGTTTCCTTTTGTACTAGTTATCAATAGTCAAATTTTATAACATTAGTAGGTTATAATTTTACTTAATAATTTCTAAAATATATCCATCTGTATCTTTTCAAATAATTATAATAATTTAAGGCATAAATTCAAAAGCACAAGAGACAAATTAAATTTTATTACATAAAAAATTACAAACTTTGTATCTTAAGACTTGGGTCATAACTTCGGTGATAAGTGGGAAAGCAAATAACCCTTAGATTTCTTTAAATTTTATCATTAATATACAAAATCATTTCGTACGGCAAAAAATCATTGTATTCATGAAATTCATGAATTGTCTATAAAATATTAAAAATTATTATTTTACCACTAATCATTTATTCATAAAAGTTACTATTTTATATATGCACCATATATATCAATTTTATATTTAGTCATATCTTAGCAATCGTAACTCAATTGTAATGGAAACACAACATTAATATTTCAATTCAAATACATTATCCACAACCAAAATACATCATTCATCAATTATTTACAAGCACTTCGAAAAGTTAAACAAGTCATCATACCATAACAACAAGTTGAAAAAGCATTAAAATTTGAATTTGCAAGTTTCCCAATTTGACATATTCGAAGCAACTTTCAATATCCAGGACCTATAACAAAATTATAAATTAGATTAGAAGCCAGGAAAATTTTCCAACAAAACATAAAAGTAGAAGAAAAAAATTATTTCGCCAAAGCAAATTCCTAAAAAAAATGAAAAACTAAAAACAGAGGAACCGAGGACAAAATATAATCATTTCGTAAAAGCAAATATAAAATAAGATTATTTCATCAAAGCTAATAGAAAAAAAAAAATCATTTCACCAATGCCTAAAAACAATGAAAAAGTAATAGTAAATCTACTACATCCCATATGAAAGAAATCAATGGACTAGAGAAATATCCAATACCTCGTCTATCCAAATTAAAATTTCCAAATTTAAATGCTCATCAATTATAGCATGTTTATCAAATATAGATTCAAGAAAATTTTTAGAGTATGAGGTATCCGAAGACTAGCATAAACATTCATATAGATGGTTCCAATGCTCACAACCTGATTGTTCATATGAACAGCCAAGATTAAAAGCAAGAATTAAAAAAAAAAAGAAAAAGCAAGAGAGCTAAACCCTTCTTAAATAATTTGCACGTACCTTAGTGTTAATTCGCATTTGAAGGCCATCATAAAACCTGTGTATTACTAGAATATCTCACCATCAGATTGATGGTGAGAAGTATGACAAAAGAATAAAATTAATGCACTACAAAGCTATAGCTATGGCTACAATCTTTTCCAAGGTCCCGCATGGTTCAATTCCTTCCACCACTCGGACTTATTTATATATAGAAGATATCCTGTTGCATAACAAGTCTACTGCTTTATTCAAGCCCTTTTTTAATAATCTTATGGATAATATTTTCCTCTATTACAACAGTTGCAGCTAAACAAAATTCAACAATCATGATAATTAACTCAAAAGTACATTTTCATTGCACTTAGAACCGTGACAATGACATAAAGAATAAATATACTAGTACATTTTCAATTTTAATATCAGAATAGTGGATATAGTCATGATTCAATGGTTCAGGTCTACTTACATTTTTTTTTGTTGATTTCTAATCTTTTCAATAGATTTTATTGGAATAATGGAAAAGAAAAACATTTGGCGATTGAAAAAATGACTTATCATTATAATAAACAAATGTTCAACTTTCCTTATAATTAGAATTACTATTCTAATTACCGCAATATAGCTCATTATAAGGATAATTTATTATCATTAAATTATACAGTTTAGAGTTACATTATTCTACAATACAATTGGTTACTTTTTTTTATTACAAAAAAATATCAATAATATCTTTATTCTTCCATTTTTTTTCATTAGTATTTTTCAAGTTGAGAATTAATACCATGCTCATTAGTTAAGGGAATTGTTTTCATCTCTGTTTTAAGATTTTGTCCCATACTAATTCAGGTTGGAGATCTGTTAAACGTCTTAAGTGCAGTATTTTTTGGAGTCCACATGCTAAGAACTGAGCATATTTCAAGAAGCACAAATAAAAAAAACTTCTTCACCTCTTCTTTTTTTTTTTGAAAAGTTTCTTCACCTCTCCTTGGTTATGAGGTTAGTATACGGTCCAATTACTGTGTGAAGTTGAAAATATTGCATCTTGTATATTTTCATGCATGTTTGATTAATTTTGTTCCATTCAAGTATGCGTTATTGCCCTCTTCTCGATGACATGGTATTTTGTTGGAGGCTGGTGTGGAGGTACCCAAGGCTCTGACCATCATCTTGGACATGGGTAATATTTCGGGACTGGGTGGTTTCTTTTCCATGGATCCCTGCATTATACACGGGCATATTCTCAACTGGGTTATGCTTATGGATAGAGGTATTTACGTAGCCCTGGACAATGATGTTGCTAGTTTTCAAATATGTTAGTTTTACTGACTGATAGTTTTTAATTTGGGGCCCCTTTTACAACAATCAACGGAGTAGTAACTTGCATGATTTCTCTCTTCTCCAATTTTTTGCACGATTTTGAGATTTATTCATTGTTATGTGTGGTTAATCAGATTTTTTAAGTGGGAGTACTGATTTTGGCATTTATCAGAAATTTTATCTGCATGGATACAAGTCCAAGTGTTAAAATTTCTGCAAAATTGATGGATTAGTTCAGTGGAGTTAGTAGATCTTTACGTTGGTTTTTAGTTTTTTAAGCTTTGTGGTTTGTATATTCTAATTTGTCATTTCAAGAATTTTGATCACCTATCATGATAACTGAAAGAAGTATAGAAGTATAATGAAATACACTACTGAAGTTTTGATCAAAGGATACTCGTAATTGTTTTGGTTTCTTGAAGGCCTATTTGCCTTCTGTTTTCTCTCCTTTCATTACTTTTATTCATTTCTTTTTCTCTTTCTTTATTTTAATGTTGTTGTTAAATTATTATTTCTTAAGTTTTCTTGGAAAGACCCCATTCTTTCAGTATTCTCTTAATGGAAAAATTTTGAGTACTTTTTTTAATGGGATATTATTTGCACTGGCAACGGTTTATTATTGAATTTATACACTCTATAGATTGCTGCAATGCGTGATGTGTCAGCCACGGAGACTGCAATAATATATGGGCTGGAGCCAGTCGGGGGTGCTGGTTTTGCATGGTTTCTCCTTGGTGAAAGGTGGGGTGCTACTGGATGGCTTGGTGCTGCTCTTATGCTAGGTAAAAATAAATTTTTCTTATAATTGAAATAATTTGTTTCAGACTCAAGATGGGCAATTGAAGTCTTAAACAATTTCTTTGGAAGTCACATAAAGTCAGTGGAGAGATCCTGCACAAGTGTATGTAATAAATATATAAAGAAAGGGGAAATGACAAAAACAGTATCATTTTGATTCGATCTCCTGATATTTCTGTGAGCATGCATGGTTTTTAACGGTTTCCAAGCTTGCTTTTATTTTTATTTTTTAATGTTCCAAAATCTATTTTTCACTGGGTTAGCTTGTGTTTGGTTTCCATGACTCTCTTCAATTGTTCACTTGCCACACAAAAAGATTCATGCTTGCATGCAGAAGAAAAAAGTAAAGGAGTTAAACTATTTTGCATGAATTCTGATAATCAGTAAACTTATAGAAAACCTATATATGACAGGCTGTAAAAGGAAGATATCATGATCCTTTATGTTTTCTACTTTGCTCAAAATGATTAAATGCCACTTGTGGCCGAGCAAGCCTAAGTTTATACATTTGGTTGGTATATTACAGACGAAATTTCTATTATGCGATTTCCCTTCAGATCAGCATACTATGCCATATTCCTACCTAATGCACCAAAATATACATAGGTCTTCGAAATGCAGTCTTATCTTATTTTTTCATATAACTCTTCATGGTTTCAGAATGAACCCATTTGATTATATTATCTCCAGGTTCTTTCTCTGACAGCAATATTTGAGAATTGTGTAGGTACAAACATTATGATCTCTGTGATTGAACTTGATGCCATGTTTGAATGTTGAACTAGAATACATCCTCCCAAAGTTGGTCCATATCTATGTCATATAATCTATTTACCGAGGAGTTGCTTCCCCTGTAGGTGGAAGCTTAACAGTGCAGCTTTTTGAGTCATCACCCTGCAATTCTAGTGAAGACGAAGAGACAAACAAGAAAGGTGATCCTGTTGTGGGTATGGATAAGAAGGATTGTTTCACCACCTCTCCAGTTGTCATAAATTCGAAAGAGGATGTTTCTAATCTATTTAAAAAGTAAGCCTCGTCATTTGTAAATCCGTCCCGCTTCTCGTTTACAGAAATCAATTTTGTATGCCTAAAGACCATCAGCCATATAAATGTATATATGTAGACAAGTATAAGGTACTCATTTATACATCATGGAATAGAAAATTCGAAAGAATTTCAGCATCTGTTATTGTCACTAGCAAATCTTTTACGGAATGTAAACAGTAGGATTTGAAGATGGGAAACTATAAAGGTCTTTTATTTATTTATTTTTTATTTTTTAAAAGAGGAAGATAAAAGAAAATAATTTATAGAGCTAACTGATGGAGGTTAATTGTTAGCTTGAATCATCACAATTGTTCAGAATATTACTCCTGCACACTACCTATTTATTGTAGCGAGTGCACCCCATCGTCACAAAACAAAACCAAGTTGTTATTATACTAGCATCAGACACTAGGAGGAATCGGAATATATTCCTGTCTACAGAGTCTCTGTTCTTTATTTTAGTATGTAGGACATCTTAATTTGGGCTTTCTCTGGCCCGGGGGAGTGATTCATGTCATAAACATCTTTTTCTTAATTAAAGAGTAAGTTTACCTCTTTCCTTTCATTTGCGTGTCTTCGGAATTTAACAGAACATAAAAAGTATTTGTCACTCAAAATCCAATGTAAATTGTATTTATGTGTAATATTTTTGCTGATGTTGTTTTATCTTGTATCTAATGGAATATGTTCAACCTTTTAGCCTTCGGTTTAGCAGCGTAGTTTATGTTCCTACCATGTCAACGTCTTGTGTTACTGAGGTGAAATATATTGGTAGCTAGAATCTAGATGATACCCCTTATTATTTCTTGAGACTCTGCATTTGCATTGACCTTCTTGACTCTGGAGAAATACTCCGTATGGCATTTGATAATAGGAGCAGCATATTGGATTTCAGTGTTGTTGGTCAGAGAACCAGGAAGCACTTGGGCTTGCTTAGAAGTTCTTCCCTTCTATATGTTCGAACTTATTGTGATTTAGTATTTAAAGAGTAACTTTCTGTCTTCTTACCCGGAAATGAAAAATTTGTGTCAACTACATTTTTAAGAAACTGGTTAACATGAAAACTCATCTACCTAGAAGGACATATTCATTGTGAGAAGTACAGTTAGTATGTGAAGCCATGGATTACTTTAAGAAGCTCATCAAAATTGAATGCCATGAATATTAATACAATGACACTGAACATGGTATCAGTTTTAACCAAATAATGATGTTGAATTCCTGTTTTATATTAACTGAATTCTTGTTTATGTTGTGTTTGATGTGCTTACCTTGCTTGTGAAGGGATGAATTGAAACTTAAACACCATTATTGAATCTCCATTAAATCTAAACTTTTGAGTCGTGTTGACTACATTTGGCCGCTACCAATCTTCATAGTTTTATGAAGATCCCATTTGTGAATTTGACGAGTTAGGATAAAGCATATTGATTAGTAATTTTTATTGCAAATCAAGTTTCTTTGCTTCTTTTTCCCTTTTTGGTGATTCCCTTCTTTTGAATAAGGTTGTTTTGTGATCCAAAATCTTCATGGACACAATAATGCCAAAATACCGAATTTTCTTATCTAAATTTGGCAGAGTTTATCAACCATTGCATCACTGCCATCATTATTGCCATATATATAGTTATCATATTGAGAAAATCTGCATCTTTACATCAACAAACGATGGTAGGCCAATTCCTAATTTAAGATTTCGTTTTTATATGCTTTTCCCTGTTAATAGTCTTAACTTCTCAATCACTGCATGATTAATCACACCTGAATCACAATCATGTTTGTTAGAGATATATATAATTAATGCCGGTTTGCAAGAGTTGGTGATGATAAGGAAAACATGTGCAGCGGAACGCTTTTGCTTTCAACCTACTCCCAATCAAAAAGGGGCAGTTCAAAATTGCTACTAGCTTAATAATAAAAAATATTGTTTTGTCAAGTTGTATTTACTAATTAAATATTTGTTGATCAAAATCTAACTTAGATTTGGCTCATGTTAAGAAAATTGACCTCGTGCCTTGTCCACTACGACTATTCTATTCGCGTATTTCATGCCGAATCATTCATCTAAAAAGAAAGGAAATTAATTTAAAAAAAGAAAATCTTTACATCTATATCATAAGTAATAACTGCAATAGAAGAAAGAATTTAAGTGTTGGAATTTGAAGAAAATTTTTGAAGATTAATGGCGCAGCTAGATCTCCCCTCATCGAAGATCGATTACGTCCCAAGTAATAAAGGATTTATCACACACAATGGTGAAGACTTAAGGGCAACTCTTTATTATTATCAGTAATACTTGTTAGAATTGTGTGGCAATAGACAAGGACACTTTTCATCGGTTAGAGAATCTCAGATTAGCTGCTCTTTGGTATAAAGACCAGTGAGAAGAGTTTTACCGTTTGGAAAGAAGGGGCAGAGCAGAAAGTGAACGTAGAACACTAAAGGGTCATCACTGTTTACAAGCTCTATATATACCGCAACAAAAGAACAAATCTAGAAATTGCCGAAATGATCACAGCTATTGCTTAGCGTCAGTATCCAGCAGTAATTCCATCAATGCATTAACTGGTGAGCTCCACGGGTGCGCTGAGATGGGTGCCAAGTCAGCTGCCACATTGCTCACTGTCTCTTTTAAGATGATATTCTCATAGCTTTGTTTGTTACTAAGAGCAGAGTGGTCATATGTATTCTAAAATTTATCTCAAAATCAAATGATATGACATAAATTTTTTAAGATTACAATATCATTCACGGCATCATCAAACAATCAATTTACGATTATTTATTAAATATTTATAATTTGAGATAAAAAATATAAAAATAGAATTTGAGATGTGTATGATTGTTGTTTTAACTAATCGACCTCTACTTAAAAGTGAGATCCATATTAATCAAGTCATATTATTAAAATTAATTATCACATTATATATTAATAACTCATATTGATATAATCCTGTGTATAAATTGATATTATTAAATAAATCAAATGTATATATATACATATATATATGTGTGTGTATATATATATATATATATTATATACATATATATGTGCATATATATATATATACATATATATGTGCATATATATATACTGAAATATTATACATATGGCTATGAGTCTTCAAGTATTGTTCATATGATAATGTAGGAGACCTGGCCAAGCCCTGTATATGTTTCTATTTTATGTATATCGTCCATATGCAGGTTAAAAGGATACTCTTTCTAAAAAGAATTTTTGAAAAGATAGATTGTAAATCCGATTTGATTAAATCTTGTTTCGATCAAATGCATTGCTAATAAAGTCAAATTATTGATTTCAATTTTTTAAATAATATACTTAATTAGAGCGGCACCTTAAAACTTGGACTATCATTAAAAGCTATTTTTCAAGTAGTGTGAGTATCTTCTCACACTGAAGAATGTGTTTAATAGATCTATTAGAAATGATAAACATGTGTAACAATTAAGATGGGTGCGCAGCGGGATGGAGAAGACAATCCATTACTGTAAGCAAGTAGTTGGCCAGGCACGATCAACTTCTATATAATGGGAGGCAAATTATCCCTCTTGAAGCACGACCTTCTTTACTCTTAATTTCTTTGCTATTCATAGCTTGTAAGAATCGAAACAATGGCTGTCACTATTACTGGTAAGGTTGAGAAACAATTAGAAATTAAGCTCTGCAAAGATTCTACAAGCTCTGGAAAACTCAATGCTTCCATCTCCCCACTTGCTCCCCTTCCAATGTTCAGGGAGTTGAGATTCACGAGGGTGACTGGGAAACTGGCGGCTCCGTCAAGTTGTGGAAGTATACAGTTGGTGAGACTCTCACATACTCTACATATACTTTAGCTAGGGTTTTCACCATTAATTTTAATAATTATTTATACGTTGTTGCATTCAATTTGTTAAGTAATTACTAGACTAAAAGCTTAAGCCTCGTGAAATTTGAATCCGCGAGGCCTCCTAGATTAATTTAGAATTTTTTAACTCTATACCGTGTTAAATAACCAGTGGTCTAAAAACTTAGAGCTATCAGATATGAGCCAAATATTGATGTTTGAGTCTAACATAATTATATATTTATTTTTCTCGTCTATTGCAGAAGGGAGGGCTGAGACTTTCAAAGAGAAGGTTGAGGCAGATGATGAAACCATGACTGTGACTCTTCATGGCATTGAAGGAGATGTGTTCAAGGATCACAAGAGCTGGAAACCCGTCTACAAAGTTGCACCAAAATCGACCGGGAAAGGGAGCGTGACGACTGTCAGCATTGAGTATGAGAAGCGAAGCGCCGACGTCCCAGATCCGGTTGCATATGTGGAATTCATGGCCAGCATGACTCAAGATGTTTCTGCACATGTTTTCCAGATATGCAAAGACATGGGCTGTCGCGAAATTTGAACCCTTCTACGAATACTGGCTCTCTACTACGTATGATAAAGCTTTATCAGATTCTGTTGGTTCAAATCTGATTTATGATAACATTTATAAGAATGCTGTGAGTGGCGCAGTCCTATGTATGATATCGTATGAGAATATATTAATGCTGTGTGTTGTGATTGCGAGTACGTTGAATAAAGTTTGTTGTGTTGTGTTGAAGTTATTAATAAAATTAGCAGCTCCAGTGGCACGCAGCTGCTCCTACTTTTGTAAAGTAAGTTGCTGATATTGCTACTTTTTCTTGTACATGTTCATCTAATTGATGAACATGTTTACTCATGGCCAGCGTAGTCTATGCCAAATTTAATTATGCAGTGGAAATCAAAATGTTAATTTGGCGCGTCTTACAGCTACATCAATCAAAGAAAAGATTTTATTGATTTTTAAACCATTTATTACGTATCAGGCAAAACACACACACACACATATATCCATATTACCATAATCTAAATTAGGAATTCGATATTAAAAAATTAAGGTACATATTATCAAATCATTACTCTACTTAAAGGCTTAAACTGATAAGATAAAGTTCAAAGTATGATATTTAATTTCTATATATATTTTTAAATTATCTCTATTTTAATATGTACTGTTTTATTTTTTGAATGGAAAATTGTCCGAAAAATATTGCTACGACTACTTGACGATCTCAGTACAGTACAGATTTTTCCTTTACTAACCAATATAGATTAATCTTAGATAAATCTTCCACACAAAATAATCATTGATCAACAACGTATCATCGTCACCAAAATATATAGTTGTAATAGTAGGTAAACTTGTGGGTATATAGAATGACCAATTTGAGTTTTAAGATTTCATCCTTCAGTTTTCTTTTATACATGGACACATTGAGTGTTTAATTTTATCATCGTCATCACTAGTATTTATTAATTAGATTGTACTATGTCTACCTAATTGATCCTAATAATTAGTCCTTTATTCATTTGGTCTAGTGCTTGTTTTAGGCACCGGTCTTTTGTGAGAGTCGGTGATGACTTCTTAAAAAAGCAAAATCTGCCCTTTTTTTTTGGCCTAATCCGCAAGGAGAGGGTTGAAATAATTGTAAGGTAAATATAAAAAAGTATATACTCTTACGTCGATGTGATTTTTCTTACATATAAATCACATTCTAATTAACTCCATTTGATTAAATGATATTCTTAAGAAAAGTGATACTTTCTTTGTCATTAATATGTTGAGAATTCAATCAAGGGTGGCCCGTAATGATGCCTAGGCCTTGGGCCCCATCAAACTAAAAAGAAATGGGGTAATTTAATTTGTCTCCTGAGGTTAGGTGTAAAGAATTGAGGACCTCAGTTTTTTGAAATCTAAATTTACCCCCTGATGTTACTGTAGTACCGTTAGATTTAATAGAAAATGTATTAAATAGTAACTTAACGCTTTACAAACCATTTAGAAAAGTGTATTATAGTCTATTTTACTGCTTATTAGCGTTAAATTGTTATTTAATACATTTTTTGTTAAATCTAATATTAACATTAAGTTATTATTTAATGCATTTTCTGTTAAATCTAACGGTTTAATACATTTTCCGTTAAATCTAACGGTGCTACAGTAATCTCAGGGGGCAATCTTAGATTTCAGAAAACTGAGGTCCTCAATTTTTTTTAGCATAACCTCAGAGGGCAGATTTGAATTATCCCAAAAGAAATATTAAAATTTTTAAAATATTATATGAAATAAATAATATATATATATATTAAGTTTTCCTATTTCAATCTTCACAAATATTTTATATAACAAATTTATATAAAAATATAATTAATATTTTAAATTTATGGGTTCACAAATTTTTTGTTTCATTATATTCAAATTAAAAATTCTTTAAATTAGAAAATGATATGTCCTATTTAAATAAGAATTTGTTATATAAGTACGTTTTCTATTAGAATAATAATTACTATCCTGTATATTACATAAATAGAAAAGCAATTTAAATAGATTTCTTAACACAAGATTTATAATGAGTTTCCAACTAAAGTTCTCCATGAGTACCCTATGTATAATTATTATATTTTTTATATATTTTAATTTTATTAATTTTATTTTTTTATTATATGATTTTTTATTGATATATTTTTTGGATTAATTTATTAATAAATTTTTTATAGCTCGACCCCTAAAAAGTTTAATCTTGAGTCCTTCACTGAATTCAAATTAAAATTGTCACATTCGATCATAATTATTGACATATTAATTGAATGTCTCCTTGATAGCATTTGTATGTATCAACACTGCAAGATCTCTCCCCCACTCATCAAGATGTTATTTTGAGGGCATGCACCCACCTTAAGTAATGAGCACATATCAAGATCAATTCAAGATTAAGAGATTATAAAGCTATGATTAATCATGATCATATTTAATTAATATTGACTCTTCTAATTAAGATAACCAATGCAAAAGAAATAGAATGACAAGTATATATTTTGATGATATGGATAAGGAAAAATTTCATCAATGACCCTCATTTCAGTCCCTCGACAAACGATAGGGTTATTTTATGACATTTCTAAAAGTGGAGGAACAAAATATGTTTAAGTCTTACCTCCGGGTCATTGATGAAATTTTCCCTATTGATAATGTGGATGATCGGACTACACTATTATGACTAGTTTTATATTTTATCTCTATTAGGATGTTAAATTTCACATCACTAGAGTTTGTTTCTCCTACAAGTGATATTATACAAATTCTTATCTATCTTATTCTAATTAGTCAACTAAGTTCCTAATAAGTTTTGTATACATGGTTATTGGCAGCTTGAATCGTTTAAGACTAACATTGTTACTGAAACAACATTTTATATAAATCTGAAATTATATAAGATACTAATAAAGAGATGACATTTAGAGATACTAATTATTTAATTTTATATGATACAAGTTATAAATTAATATTTCTATATAAATATATCCCATATATTAATTTTTTTTAGTGCATTAAGCTATTGTTATTACTTTATAACATTTTGAATATTATCAATTATAAGGCTAGATTATAATCAAAGATTCAAACAAAGAAAAAATAATTATTTCATATTCAAAAGAAAATAATTACAAGCCTAGTGCAAGCGAAGCTTCCATCCCACTCTAAGCGATTACGACTTTGGCACTGCTTTTCTAAACGCCTTTTGAAGACTTAGAGGGTTGTACGAGTCAAGTCATATAAACAAGACCTGGATATATATCAGAGTCGTCACTTGAGTAAATAACCACGAGAAAATTGGATGACGGCAGCCCATTTATTGCTTTTGGGCCTAATTATCCATCATCCCTCCAGAGTTAGTTTCGGAAATTAGGTATGGATTTCACCCGTTCGGACGTTAATCCTGTCTCCACTAGGTCATAATGAGTCCCAAGTTTTGAGTTGTTAATGCTATCCTATCGTGATCCTAAATTTTATTATGCACATACAACTACACTTTATCTTATTATTGCATGTGAGATAGACAATTTATATACATACATAGAAAGGGGAAAGAACTGAATTACATAGCCATCAAACATGAGGGAATCGGTGAGGGATTACAACAATCCAAATAATATTGCAATAAATTAAATGCTACTGTAAACTAAAGGAGTTCTGTATTGACCCTTCGTCATCAAATAGAAGGATTAGCGATGACAAGCATAATTAAGCTAATTATCAACTAAGCATAGGATTAATTAACTACACTAAACATGCATAATTAACATCTAAATGTCATACAATTAACCACTAATTAACCATTAATCATGCTTAACTAACCACTAATCATGTTTAATTAACTGCTAATTATTGACTAATTTACTACTAATGAAGCATAATTAACGACTAATTAACTACTTAACTACTAACCATGCTTAATTAAACTATTAATTATCTACTAATAATGCTAAAATAAAATGACAATTATCTACTAATTAACTACCGCTAATCCTAAACATGACATAATTAAACTACTCCTAAGCATGACATAATTAACTATTACTAATTAAACAACTTCTAAACTAAGCATGGCATACTTATTTACTAATTATACCTAAACTAAACATGCCAAATTTTAAACTATGAGGGCCTAAAAAAAATTATCAAATTCTAAATTTAATTAGAAGCTGAATCTTGACTAGCGGTGACATTCCAGAATAATCCAAGGAACATCGAGAGAATACCGAAAATATTTATACTAGAGAAAACTCAGAAAATATTAAAAATCTCTCAAAAATATTAGTTTTTAGGCATTTTTCACCCAAAACTACTTGCCTAGAGCCGAGATCCAAGTTTTCTTATATAGGCGCAAGTTGGCCAGAAATTGAGCTTTTTTCCTTATGTGGGATTATGGCTATAGGCATACGCCTATAGTGTTAAGGGTGTGCACCTCTACTATAGGCGTTGATAGGGTTTTTAGATCCTTCTAAGTTGCGAACCCTAGAAGAGCTCACCTTTAGTGACTAAAGGCGCTCGTTCACCACCCCTAATGCTAAACGCGCTTGTGTGCAACCTCTACTGTTTAAAGTTGCTCTTGTGCCGCCTTTTGTTTTAGAGGCAAGCATCTATAGTGCTAAAGGTGCGAGCCTTCTTTTTGGATTTTACACCGATGTTTATAGTTTAGGGCGAGGGGTGCTACTCCTGAGCCCTAGGAGAGGGGGCTTCTTGCCCCCTTTCCAACACCTACGTGACCTTACCACAAGGGTGGATTCATGTATGCGTCAAGTTGACATGATACCTAGGGTCTTGACTACCCCTACCGATACCACTTCAATCTTAAACCTATTTGACTTTCTACGCCATGTCAGTGTCGAATCTTGGTGTTTCTGCAAGTCAGGAAAGACTTCTTATTGATGTCTCTGCTATCATCATTGAGCCTCAAAAGCATAAGCAAAATTACAATGCTTACACCTAGATTAGTTTAGTCTCTCTTTGTCACTTGTTTCTGTCTAAATATTAACCAGGAAATCCTTCTATTAAAAGATAATTAGAAAATTTAAAAAAAAAACATTCTGTATTGCTTTGGCATACCATAAAGCAATAATTCTATGCAAACCTTTCCAGTTGCTTCTTAGTTTAAATTCAATAGACAACATTAATCATCTTTAGGTTTATTACACACACACACACACACTATATATATATATATATATATATATAGTGTGTGTGTGTGTGTGTGTGTGTGTGTGTGTGTAATTTATGGGCCATTGCCACTAGCTACCCTTGAGTTTTCACTTATTACAGGCAAAAGCAAGGTTTGCCTTTTTAATCACAAACACCCCTGAGTATTTTCAAAATCCATCACTGAGCAACTTCCGTTTAAACAAACAAAGGTAAATTAGAAACTTCATACAAATAATAAATATTTCAATTCCAAATTAAAAAAAATTTCAACCCAGCTGGCCTCCACAAAACAAAGGTAGTAAAGCGGAGGTGGCTTAGGGGCTGGAGATGGGAAAAATGGTCGCCGTTGCCACCTCTAACGACCACTACAACGGAAGCCCACCACCACCAAATACTCCCCTTAAAGGTTCTTTTTACTCGCAAGACATGGATCCTGGTCGCTATGGCCTTCAGGAAGGATAGGATTATAACAACATAATTGTGGTTTCCTCCTTAATAATCACTTATATGGGATGATAATACCAAAATTTTTAGGGCACTTGTGATTGTCCATTTTTTTCTGACATCTCATCCTTCAAACAAAAAAAAAAAAGAGAGGAAGTCGTGGGCCAGGGAGGATATGGACTGGATTTGCCTAACCTCCTATCATGATTGTATGTGTTGCTGACATTGCTTACTCTCTTGAATCCACAGGGCTATGGAGGGGTATGGTGCAGTCCATGAACCGAACTTCAGGTGAGTCCTGAATGATGTTTATCATCATCAAAACGGTTATTTAGTGCTCCTGGGTATTAAACTTGGTCATAGCAGTTGGGTGGCTGGATTTTTGCAATTAGATGTTAGTCTTTGGATGAACCCCTCTCGTGAATGGACTAAAAGAGGAAGAAAATGGTTAGAGAGGTGAAGATGGGAACTGAAAATGGTTACGGGCACAATAGACTTTTTATAATCTCTATTAGAATCGAAACTAACGATCCACTAATATCAGGAAAATTCAGGGGTGTTTTTGATTAAAAAGGCAAACCTTATTTTTGCCTGATAATAGCCCAAAACTTAGGGGTAGTTAGTGATAATAGCCCTATAATTTATTTGGGAGAGTTAAGATTAAATTTAATTTGCATGCATAATTACTATACTTTTGAAATCATACATAGAAGAGTCAATCTAATTATCGAAATGTTGTACATAGTGTTATGGCCATAATAATATTGGGCCTAATTGTCTCTAACACAGTAAGCCCATTACTGTGGTCCATTATCTGGGCCCATTATCTGGGTCCCACAATGACCCAGCCCAGCTCAATTATTATTACCGTATCCCACTATCTGGGCCCATTACAGTAAGCCCATTACTGTATCCCATTATCTAGGCCCATTACAGTAAGCCCATTACTGTATCCCATTAGCTGGGCCTATTACAGTAAGCCCATTACTGTATCCTACTATCCGGGCCCATACGGTAAGCCCATTACCGTATCCCATTACATGGGCCCATTACAGTAAGCCCATTACTGTAGCCCATCGTCTGGGCCTATTATCTGGGTTCCACAATGGCCCATTCCGACTCCTATATAAACCCTCCGGAACGTTGCTCAAGGTAAGTTGACAAATGCACATTTTTCTGAACTTATTATCTCTCTACAATTCCTCTATTTTTGAGAGCTTCTCTCTCTAGGAATTTCTCTCAGACAATTCTGGAGTGCCGGATACTGACTTGAGCGTCGGAGGGTCACCGCCGGCACCATCGCCGGAACCCCTGACAGTTTTTCTGTGCTCGCAGGACCGGACCCGTCGCACGACCCGAGCTCCGACCCGCTCCCCCGACCGTCCGGAAACCGTGCATCAACAGTTGGCGCCGTCTGTGGGAACGACAATCTAAACCTCTTTAGTTGTTGCTCTCATCCTAACGTACTCAAAAACATCATGAGTCACGAATCTCAACACTCGACCTCCTTAGAGGTTGATGAAGAAATTGAGGTGGAAGCGCCTCCCCGACGCCGGAGGGTAGTCGATACAGGGAGGGCGTTAGTTATATCCTCTGGGGTAGGGCCTAACCTCAGGCAACCCCGACTTCCACTGAAAAGACCGAAGAGGGGTAAGGCGAATCGATTAACTGCCATGGAACATACCATGCGGAATTTCAGTGAACAGATGAACCGTATGGTGACTGTGTTTAGCCAAGCATTTGGACAAAATGCTCAACAGGCTGCGTACACCGCTAGGAATAACCCAATGAGTGCCATGGTAGAACCGAATGACCAGACAGATGTTGGTAGACGTCCTGATTTAGTCACCCAGACTACGGGATTGCCTCGCCATCAGGAAATTCAACCAAATCCTCCCCATCCTGTTGTTCAAGGGGGGTATGGTCGCCCACAGATTCCCCCTCCCTCACACATTGTATCTGAACAACAGCTAGCAGCAGTGGACCTTCGACACTCCCTGAACAAGAGGCACCATACGAGTGTTGAACATGTACCAAGGGGAAGTCATGTTGACCAGCCCGCTTATTCTTATCATGGCCCTTACGCTCCAGGAGGTAATTATCAGTTAAAAAGAAATCGCCCCAGTCCACCACCCAGAGTTAAAAATCATTGCCCAGATGATTCCTCAATGCATGTCTCGGAGGAGGGGACATCAGACAATCATTATGCGGAGTTCAAACGAGAAATGGATGAAAAAATCCATAAACTGGAGAAGCTAATTAAACGTTCAGGAGGTGAAGAAGATGGTCGTCCACAATGGGAATCACCATTTGCTGAGGATATTCTAAGGGAGAGATATCCACATGGATTTCGGATGCCGCAACTTGAGCCTTATCAAGGGACGACAGACCCCAGAGAGCATTTAGACTCTTTTGTTTCGCATATAGAGATACAAGGGGTCTCAGGGGGAATCATGTGCAGAACCTTTTCTCTCACCCTTGGAGGATCAGCTAGGCAATGGTATAGAAGGCTACCAGCTGCATCCATCTCCAGCTTTGATGAACTTGCCCGCAGTTTTCTCACACATTTCAACAATATGAAAACGCGGAGTCGACCAGTGCAGAGCCTTCTTTCAATCAAGCAGGGTCGCAATGAAACCCTTCATGCGTTCTTGAATAGATATCAGCGGGAGGTTTCACGAGTTGACCTATTTCATGATGGTTACGCCATGCAAGGCTTGGTTCAAGGAATCAGGGGGGAGCTCCCTCTAGCATGGGAATTCTCCGTCAACCTCCCATGTACGTACCAAGAAGCATTAACAAGGGTTTCTAGCCATGCTGATGCAGAGGAAATCTTTCAGGCCAATTACCCTGGGCAAACTCCGGTGGTACCCAATTCCTCGCGTACAGATAGAAGACCGTACGATAATCATAGAGGAACGCCTCATGATAAAAATCGTAAATCAGTTTCGGACCGACACTCTGCACGTAACACAATCCGAAATGATCACTTCCTGTTACAAGGGTCATCCAACCGACCCCGTCAAGAGCATCATGATCAACCTCAGGAGGAGCACCGTACATTTACGTTGCTTACCATGCCACAGCAGGATATCCTTAAGGAAATCAAGGATAAAGGCCTCCTGAAAGAACCTGCTCCCTTACGGACAAATCCAAAAACAAGGGATAAGAGAAAGTATTGTCACTTTCACCAGGCCCATGGTCATAATACTGCCGACTGCTTCGAATTGAGGAGACAGATCGAGAGTCTCATCAAGGATGGCCAGCTGCAGGAATATATTTATCGGCCCCCTGAGTCATCCAACAAAAATGACAAAGGGAAGGAGCCGTTGGAAGAAGTAGCCACAATCTTTGGGGGAGTAGTGGCCGGTTCGAGCTCCCAAGCCCGAAGGCATCTGGTCAGGCAAGCAAGAAACGACCTCACTCACCACGAGGTCAACCTGACAGCCTCTTCCACCAATGTAGGAAGTCATGACGTTATCTCCTTCTCATCGCAAGATGCGCAGGGCATCCATCACCCACATTGTGATGCCTTGGTCCTCACAGTGATAGTGGCCAATAAAAGGCTACGAAGAGTGTTGATTGACAACGGGAGCTCGGCTGACATACTGACACTGGATGCATTTGATCGGTTGGGTCTTAACCACAAAGATATGAGAGGCATCCAGACTTCCCTGATAGGATTCACTGGAGGAAAAGTCATTCCTGAAGGAATGATTCCGTTACCAGTGACCTTGGGAGAATGTTCCCTGCAAACAACCAGGATGGTAAACTTTCTCGTGGTAGACCATCCGGGAGTGTATAATGCCATCCTTGGTCGGCCGTCACTCTATGACTTCAAGGCCGTGATGGGTGTTTATCATCATGTCCTAAAATTTCCAACACCGACTGGTGTAGGAGAAGTTAGGGGTGAACAGCGAGCCTCCCGAGAGTGCTACAATATGGCCTTTAAAGAGAAGGCACATAAGTTGTTAACAATCCGAGGAGAACCTCCCGTGGTCATAAACTAGGCGGTCAAGTGCCACAAAATACTCGAGAACCCATTGACGAAGCATTATGGCTTAATTAAGAGGGTTGTTATCGAGTCAAAGCAGTCGCCCGACCAGGCACCTACGGACTAGTCACCACGGATGGAGGTTGCTCCCTCGTCCGTGGAATCTCGAGCACTCAAAGAAATACTACTTGTAACCTCTCTCTATATGTATTAACTCCGCCCAGGAGTTATGCGCACGCCTCTCTATATGCAGTGACTCCGCCCAGGAGCTTATGCATGTGTAACAACTCCCATAGGGAGACCAATAAAGAGGTTATTAATAAAGTGCTCAGATTATTCAGAATTCTTGTGACTGCACCTCCTTAAAGCACACGTATAACCAAATTGCAATGAGATGGAACAAGTAAAAGAATACAACACCAGAGAAAAAAAAAATTTTAGTGTTCTTATTATTTGAAAATTGGTTGAGGGATGCCACACATCCTCAACTAGTACATTGAATCGAAAGTAAAGACAGTAAAAGGTAAAATCAAGGCCTGGAGAGCAGCCGTGATATGGTTATTCCTATGAATAAGCATCTACCTACTTGGAAGAATTCCGATTATCCCTAAGAAGTGGCCTCATCACCTCTTTCTTCGTCTGAAGACGGTGAGGTAGAGTCGCCTTGCTTGGCCTCCCAAGCTGCCGTGTCCAATGTCGACTCATAATCCTCATCTTTAAGGATGAGGCGGTGGAATTGCTCGGGATCGGGGTTCGCTGTAGGGATAGGCTCTTCCACCAAGTTTAACTCCTCAGCTATGGGTGACTGATCAATCTCTGGATGGCGGTCATGGAACCATCTACGCACCCCATTGACTCCCTCAATGTAGGAGCGTTTCATAGCTTGCTGGTAGATACGACCCCTACGGAAGCGAGCCACTGCTTTGCCTATCCTACCCTGCTCAGCAGTAGCTCTCTCTCGAAGTTCTTGGCTAAAATCATTGGCCTTTTTACGCTGGATAGCTGCCTCCTTCTTGGCCTCGGACAAGTCAGCCTTCAGCCTACCAATCTGTTCCTTCATCTCTGCCATTCTACTTTCCGTCTCGGTTAAGTTGTCAAGGCAGACTAGATGCTTCGCCTTCCAGTCGTCAACCTCGGAAGTGAGAAGGTTTACTTCCTTGAGGAGGTTGGTATTGGTAGACTCCCCTTGAGCCAAGGGTCCTGTCACCTATAGAAAGGAAGGCAAGGAGAGGGAAGGAGTTAAGGCATGACTGTCAAAGTATAAAGAAAAAAGGAAGAGAGGGTTTCAATGAAGCCTAACCTGAAGGATGATGCCCATCCCGACGGCGATTGCATCAAAGTATGAGAGTCTTACGTCTCCTGGAAAGACATTGGTAGGCATGAGGCGTGTAGCATTTTGAGACAACTCCTGAAGGTAGTCTCCACATGTTGAGCCGCCCTGAAAGCCCGTACTGTCAAAAGTAAAGCGCTTGGGTAGCTGAGTGGCTGAAGGTAAACGGCTCCCAGTAGGCTGGGAGGTTGCCACTTCACCCGCAGGCTGAACGGAGGCAGACCTTTCAGGAACTGGCTTCCGTACAGGAGCCTCCTTGTGACTACTAGCTCTCCTCTTCGGAGGCCTGAGAATTGGAGGACTGCCACTCCGCTTCTTCTGGGATGAACTAGGTTTGTCATGAGTGAAAGGCTTAAGTGGCATCTTGGCTACGAGTTGAGCAAACCGCTTCTTGGTAGGATGTAATGGGAATAGTCCTGCACGAAAATAAAACTGGTAAGACTGCAAGCACATGTTTGATGAAGTAAGATCGAAAAGTAATGACCCAGCTTACCTTCCGGAGGAATGGGAGGTGATAAGCCAAGACGGGCCAACTGCTCCCGATCAGTGAGGTTATTCATGTTCTTCGCATCCACGGGTAGCTTCAGCACCACTTGCAAGTCGTCCCTCTCTTTTTGAGATAACAGCGGACGCTTGGTCCAAGGAGCTGCAACAAAAACAGAAAATAATGTCAGTCGATCAAGAGTGGTCATAACAAAGTCAGATAAGGAGCCATTATAATATGGTACCACAAACACCAAAATGCCTCCTAATCTTCAACTTCTCCCCCTTTGGACGAGCACCTTCCTGATACTTCCAACCGCCACCACACCAGAATTGCTTAAACTTCCATTCTTTCACATGGGAAGGAATGCCAAAAAGGCGGTTGGGGTCATCCGTCTTCCCTCGCTGGGATATATAATAGTAACCCGTCTTCTCTCCATTCGGCGGGTGAATGGCAAATATGTGCTTAACATGATTGGTGGTAGGGTCGCCAAGGCCGGCGCTTCTGAATAAACTTTGAAAAGCTATCAGAAGCCTCCACCCATTGGCCGACAGTTGGGTAGGAGCGATGCCCATAGCATCGAGTATACGGCGAACGTAGTTATCAAAAGGCACCCGGAGACCAGCTCTCAATAGCTCTAAGCTTAAACCAATGACACCGCGGGGTGGCTTACTCCACCGATCACCCTTCCTTGGAAGAAACAGGATGACTGAAGCGGGGATAAGGAAATGGGCTCTATATGTCTTTAATCGGTCTTCTGGAAGCTGGTTATCAATATGGTCCGCCTCCCACCACTTTTCGGCCTCCGGTTCGCTATCCGAGGTAGCAGAGGACGACCAGTCGCTGTCCCCTTCAGTGTCTATCACCTCATGGTTGACAGAATTTTGTCCCAACTCCCGATCCGAACCCAAGAAGTTTTGATAAAATTCGTTAACTTCTTTACGGTTGGTCGCCGGATCCTTGTCCCTGGAAGACTGGGTTTGATGACTCGGTTCCCCCCGTATCAACCTTACAGTGGTTTTGACTCTAGCCATCTGCACAGTCAAAGAGGGGTCGTTAGTCATCAAACCAAGTCTACTAAGGGAAGGAAGAGGTGAGTAAAAAAAAAAAAAAAAAATTGCTGGGGGACTGTATCGAGAGTCCGCGGGAGCACACCCGCGGAGGATAAAGTATTCAAAGTTGGAATGTCCGCGGAAGCACACCCGCGGAAGAAAAAATATTGAAACTTGAAAATCCGCGGAAGCACGCCCGCGGAGGAAAGTTTATTCAAGTTTGAAAGTCCGCGGAAGCACACCCGCGGAGGAAAAATTATTAAAGCTTGAAAGTCCGCGGAAGCACACCCATGGACCCACGGAAGTACGCCCGCGGAAGAAAAATTATTCAAGTCTGAAAAATCCGTGGGATCACGCCCGCGGATCCGCGGAAACACCCCCGCGGAGAAAAAATTATTTAAGTTTAAAAATCCGCGGAAACACCCCCGCGGAGAAAAAATTATTTGAGTTTAAAAATCCGCGGAAACACCCCCGCGGAGAAAAAATTATTTAAGTTTAAAAATTCGCGGAAACACCCCTGCGGAGGAAAAATTATTTAAGTTTAAAAATTTGCGGAAACACCCCCACGGAGAAAAAATTATTTAAGTTTGAAAATTCGCAGAAAACCCCCCCTGGAGAAAAAATTATTTAAGTTTGAAAAATTTTCAGAAACACCCCCGTGGAGAAATAATTTTGAAGTTTGAAAATTCGCGGGAACACCCCCGCGAAATAAAATGAAGTTTCGAAACTTTTCACAAACACCCCCGCAATTTTTAAGTAAAAGGTTTGAAATTTTACACCAGCACCCCGAAATTATAAAATGAAAATTCGAAAATTGCAGGCACGCCCCTGCACTTATTTAAATTTTTCCAAGAAAGCCCTTGGACTTTTCAAACGCTGCATGCAGCATGCAGCACCAACCCGTCGCCGGACCTCGCCACCCAGGCGCCCCCGAGCACCAGGGGACACGCTGGCTCGCCCGTACATGCAAGAGGCGCAGCAGCTCGCTCGCGTGCGCTGGGCGCTGCGGGAGCTCGCCCGCGTGCGCTGCGAGCTGCGTGAGCTCGACCGCGTGCGCTGGGCGCAGCAGGAGCTCCCACGCACACACAAGGGCTGCACACCCGAGCACACACGAACCCGCTCATTCCCGCGAGCCCGCTGCGCGCCCAGGGCAGCCCTCGCATGCATGGCAGCTCACCCAATCAAATTTCTTCCCTCCATCACACCTGAACACCCCTGAATTTCTTCTTCCAACACAACCGAATACACATGCATGTTTCCTCTTCTCTCATACATAAATTCGCAAAGGGAACATATGTGCAAGCATTGACATGTTCTCACGCAAGACTATAATAAACACAAAAATTTTAAGCCTAATCCATGCATTCTAAAGTGTATACACAAGTGAAAAGTACTTACTTGTGGCGGTTGGAAAATCCGGGTTCAGGTTGGAGAGTCCTGTTTGCTGGGGTCACTTGTACTGCTTGCCTCCCGGGTGCTCTCTCCTATTTTTGAGTAAACCCTACTCCCCAATACTTGTGTCTTATATAGAGCACCAACTTAGGGTTTAATAAATCACATATTTGGGCTGGCCCCCTGACACATTTAATTTTTAGCCCAGAAATAACTAAATAGTCCCTACGTCGACCCATTGGTCAACTTGGGCCTGGGGGGACTACTGTTATGGCCATAATAATATTGGGCCTAATTGTCTCTAACACAGTAAGCCCATTACTGTGGTCCATTATCTGGGTCCTTTATCTGGGTCCCACAATGACCCAGCCCAGCTCAATTATTATTACCGTATCCCACTATCTGGGCCCATTACAGTAAGCCCATTACTGTATCCCATTATCTGGGCCCATTACAGTAAGCCCATTACTGTATCCCATTAGCTGGGCCTATTACAGTAAGCCCATTACTGTATCCTACTATCCGGGCCTATACGGTAAGCCCATTACCGTATCCCATTACATGGGCCCATTACAGTAAGCCCATTACTGTAGCCCATCGTCTGGGCCTATTATCTGGGTTCCACAATGGCCCATTCCGACTCCTATATAAACCCTCCGGAACGTTGCTCAAGGTAAGTTGACAAATGCACATTTTTCTGAACTTATTATCTCTCTACAATTCCTCTATTTTTGAGAGCTTCTCTCTCTAGGAATTTCTCTCAGACAATTCTGGAGTGCCGGATACTGACTTGAGCGTCGGAGGGTCACCGCCGGCACCATCGCCGGAACCCCTGACCGTTTTTCTGTGCTCGCAGGACCGGACCCGTCGCACGACCCGAGCTCCAACCCGCTCCCCCGACCGTCCGGAAACCGTGCATCAACACATAGAAGAGTCAATCTAATTATCGAAATGTTGGATCTAACATTCCAAAACTAATTGTACCTACAGGACTTGTGTAAAAAATGAGGGGCTGGTTCAAATTCCAAAACTAATTTTACCTACAGAACTTGTGTAAAAAATGAGGGGCTGTTGAACCAAGCCTTATATAACATTTGTATACTTATAGGATCACGTTTCGGAACCTTAATTTTCTGTCAATCGAATAACTTAAATATGGATCAATTCGCGTTAATATAAAAAATTTCCCTTCGATCCATCATTCAATTAAGAAATTGTGATTCACATTCGTCTGAGACATTTCCCATCCACTTTTTCGTTGCACGACCTATATATTGCTTTGATAAAGCCAACAATAATGAGAAGCAGTTTTCTCATGTATATATAAAAGAAATCAATCAGGCGAATCTATCAGCATATTTATATTATGATCCCTCATCATCATCTTCATTAATACATATATCATAATAAAATATATAATAAGAATTTCGTAATTATATAGTTAATTTTGTTTAATATGCTCGTTAATTTAAGTAATCACTTGAAACGTGTTAATTGACATCATCTTCATATCATTATAAATAAAGAATGTTATGATGACATAATTGATTTCCTTCAATTCAATGTATTCTCGTTAAGTAACCACACTTATACAAAAACTTAAACTTTCAGACAATAATGGTACAAGATGTTAATAATTACTGAGCCTAAGAATCCTATATCAGTGTTTCCAAGAGACAATGAATGTAAAATTGTTTATTTGTTTTTCCAAACGTGTCATGACGGTGACACGAATTAGTGGTCACCTTTTGAGAAAAAAATATCATAATCCCTTAAAGTAAAAATATAAAGAGTAATATTACACTTGTTTTTAAGAATTTGTGCTGACATCTCTAGTTGATTATGGGACAAAAAGAATTAAGTTAATAAACTTTAGTTATAACAATTTTGTATGCTAGATATTTATATTAACGAAGGTTAATGTTATTATCATGTTTATTTATCTCTTTATTATTTTATTTATTAATTTACTGTCTCATCCTTGACTTTAGTTATCTTATCTCTAATCAGTTTTTGAGTTTTATATAATTTCAAAAAGTCAGGATAAGTTACACGTTCAACTCACTTTAAAATTAAGTGATTAATTTATCACATATGGTGAACTCAATGAGTACACGTTCAATTTCTTAGCTCTTGGATAATGATCAATTGAATTTGAATTCAAACTTCTTGACGATCTCTTGCACTCAAAGCTTCAATTTTCTTGATGATTTATGCAAGATTCAAATTAAAAAAGGGAAGGATATTGGCCAATTCAGATCTTGATAATTTTCTTGAGTTTCAAAGTTCAAAACTGTGAACCAAGTCTGTCTCTTCATCCCGTTTCTACTCCCAAAGTGTAACTATATAAAGGAAGGCTCTGTCATATTGAATGGACCCAATTAGCATCCGAGTGAGTGAAAAGCTTCAAAGTGTTAGATACAATTTTTCATTAGACAAAGTTTATTTCATAGAATATTGAGATTGATAAAGAAATTATCTTCTCTCAACGTATCTGCTCTAGCTGATTGTCTTCTCTTCTTTACTCTTGTTATTGTATTTGTTGAGAGGAATGTTTCAAGAGAAGAGAATGTTCACTAGGATACAGCTCGATCGGGAGAAACAAGATTACTGTTACTAGGCACTAGAACAAGAGGTTGTCTATATTAGAGTAGAGAGAGTATGTAGTCTAAGACCTAGACTAGGCATTAGAAGAGAGGGAGTCTGTAGATTGTAAATCCTGGTGTAATCTTTTTAACATAGTGAATTCTCAAGCTTGAAATTATCCTCATGGATGTAGGTTATTGAGAATCGAAGCATGTTAAACATTTACTGTCTCAATTTATTTTTACGTTGATTATTCTTTGTGAAGTTGATTGTGTTTAAACTGCCTTCAATGCAATTTGGTTGTAACTAATCTGGTCTAACACTTATACAAATTCAATTTTACGAACTAACGTATCATTTTATGGTTGGGGAAGTGAATTTAACAATTTGATCACATTAACAAAGGTACATATATTATATTATTTCAATTAGCATTTTTTCTTTAATTACAATCAGACTTGGTAAGTAATCATAATAGCACTACGCAAATATAATAATGCTATTTCAATAATTAAACTTTCAATTGCATGTTGATAATCGAGGTTAAGAATTCACCTAACCCACCTGTGATCTCAACCACTCCTTAAGTGTTCTTCCAGCACATCCTTGACCCCTTTTAAAAGCATACTTATAATTAAATTTTATCATATGAACAATTTAAAATATAATACATCTAATAATACAAAGTTAATACGTCTATGCTTATTTCTTAAAAAATATAATTAGAACGTATAATTTTTTAATTAAAAATCATTCATAAAATATATTTTATTAATAAATATAGATTATCAATAGCTTTTTTATAGTATTTTATTTAAGTTAATAGATTTCTATTCGTAATAATATGAATATATATATATACACATTTGAAATGTGTTAATACAATTAGATAAATAATTAGTTATTTGGATTTTAAATAATACTATTATGCTCAGTAATTATATCCCAAATTGAGTATCCCTAGTTAATTATGCCATTAGCTACACATTAATTCAGCATCAACATGACGTTTATTCATCAAACTAAATCACTTAAAATACAACACTTAGGAATAATAACTTGTTATCTATACTATTATTATAGATTGCAACCTAATTGATTTTTGAGGTAATTCTTCAGAACATTAAACCTTTGTTTATTTATTTATTTTTCGGGAACACCATTTTTGGGATGTGTGTTATTAACGACGAAGCCGCAATATTTGAAAAAGGGCGTGGCTACAGTGCATGGAGCAGTTTATCGTTCCAAAAAAAAAAAATGAAAAAAGAACACAACGTGAAGCATGTGTTGAGCGTTAATGTCTATACTAAAAATAATAATTTAATATCTAACTGGCAACAATAATTTTGAGCATTTAATAATGTATAGTTAATAGATAAGGCATCAGCAAGCAATTATTATTGTGTGATTAGAAAGGGCCCTACCTCTATGACTTGTATATAATGGGATTCCATATGGTCTTCTTGAAGCACTACACCACTCAACTGCCTTATTCTTAATAATTGATTTGATCTTAATTTGTAGTTTGTGAGAGAGAGAAGAGAGCAAGATGGCTCTTACTGGCAAGCTGGAGTCTGAAATTGAAATCAAGGCATCCGCTGAGAAGTTCTACAATGTCTGGAAAAGCGAATGCCACCGTATCCCCACCGCCGCTCCTAACCATATGCAGGGAGTTGAGGTGCATGAAGGTGACTGGCATACTGCTGGCGCTATCAAGTTCTGGAATTATACAGTAGGTAAGGAAAAGCTTATATGTTTTAATTGATTAATTCATCAGATTAATTAGTTAATTACAAATTAGGCATGCATGTACAATATAGATCTGAAATATATATATGCAAATATTTTAAATAATGCATCCTGATACAGAAGGAAGAAAGGAGACTTTTAAAGAGAGGATTGAAGTAGACGACGAGAACATGACGGTGACTCTTGTTGGGTTGGAAGGACATGTGTTCGAGAGGTACAAGAGCTGGAAGGGCATCATTAAAGTTGTCCCGAAAGAGAGCGGGGGCGTCGTCACATTTACGCTAGAATATGAGAAACTGAAGGAGGATGTTCCTGTTCCCAATGCATATTTCGACTTCCTCGTTAATGTCATGAAAGATATTGATGCACATCTCCTTCAGGCTTAAATAAATTAAGGGTTAATTAATTGCATGTGCAAGGAAATAAGCTTGAGATCCTCTTCAAGCACTTAAGCCCAGTTTCACCGGTTTAATTTCCTTTTTTGTAATGTAATGCAAAATATGTGAGAGATCGTGTCGTGTTGTGTTTGGAAGTATTCAACTATGTTTTCTGTGTAAATTTCTGTTTAATAATTAAAGAAGCAGTACTCCAGTGGCAGCAGCTGCTTCCCTTTATATTATCTCACGCAGGCCTCTCCCCTTTCTCTTGCTACGTTAATTATTGATTCGAACATATATAAAGAAGTTTTTGAAAAGCCTTGAACGCTATATATACTTGTTGAAAAAATCGATTTTGATAAGAAATAGGTGATGAATAACAATATATAGTCTTAGAGAAAATGTCATATAAGAGTGAAAATTAGAACCAAGCCGTACGTCATTAAAACTTGTAGCCATTTCCTACACCAAGAGGATCATTTCATGAAAAAATTTAATATTTAAATCTAATTATTAATGTAAGAGTTTTGATCATTACTATTGATATCACTAGGAAGTTCTGATTAACATATATATATGTATACCCAAAAACTTGAATATTGTTTCCAAGCTTTTTTCTCTTATTTCGATTCATCATTCATCCAATAATTTTAATATCCTTCGCTTTACTAAAAGTTTCTGCTGCAATATTGGTCTTATTGTTTTGTATAGAAAAGAATATTGATAGCGGCAGTACAGCATGAAATGCCATCAGTAATTGTTACCTTTAGGTCGTGGCTGTACCAATCATGTAGAATAATTAAGCTTGATCGCCTTTATCAGATTGGCATTTTTTTTTAAATTTTCTTAACCATAGTCAAACTTATATCATAATAGATTTTTCTTTTTTCTAATGCAAATGGCACATTATAATGGAAGGAAGAGCTGAGACTTTATTTTAATATGGGCTGGTTGATAAATATTTTAAAGATATCGTATAAAAATAAAAAATAAAAATAATAAAAGACCTACTATTGTGTTTATACTCATTTGTGAGGCCGCGCATTAATGTAGTATATAAATATATGGAGGAAGAGATCCTATTTAGAAAGCATCTTAAAATGGTAATGAGATATGATTGCTCCAATTCGAATCAAAATATTGAGGAAGCCATGGCCGCGCATGTTATGTGTATTCAATATTAATTCTAATAATTATTCGCTGAGGATATATGATACACACACACACACATTAACACCAATTATATTTGTCGCTTACATATTGATTACCTCAATTTTGATATATCCTTTAAACGTTTTTCAAGGAAAATTGTCCGAAAAATTAACACTATAACTACTCTGATGATCCAAGTAAAGATTAATTCTTCCTATCCTAACTAGTTTCTTAATATAAATTTCCTACAAAATAATCACTGGATCAACAACGTATCATTGTTAACACATCGTAATAGGAAAACATGTGGGTATTTACAGTGATCAATCTGTATTTTAAGATTCCATCTCTAGCTAGTTTTCTGATTTTAATTAATAATGTTATATATCTTCAACATGACCAATAATATCATCTAAATCAGTAATATACAGCGACAGTGAGTGTTATATATCATCATCATCACTAGCTAGTATTTGTTTATTAGATTATACTATGTCACCGCATCGATTAATCACATAACAAAGCGTTTAATCAATTGTCGAATTGCTTATTTTAGACACGATTTATGAGAGTCGGTGAAGACTTCTAAAGAAGGCAACAAGAGGCCTTCGTTTAATTTGGAAATTAGTGCAAGCTTAATTAACATAAAAACTTAAAAAGTGTATCTTATTTTTTAATTAATTATTAAGCCGACAATTAGAAGAATTTTTCTCGTAAATATATCATTAATATATATAGATCAAGAAATCAATAAGTGTACCAATTATACAACAGTCCTGATCATCAACATCTTCGTTATATATCATCATAAATTATAAACAAATAATGTCATTATAATATAATTGATTTCATTCAATTAATATCCTAACTGTATTTCCAATGGACAATAATGGTCAAGTTGTTAATTTATTTATCTAGGCGTGCTATGACAAGATTGGTGGTGCTATGACATGATTCTTTAGAATGAAAGATATCATTTAATGAATATTTTTTTTCTTAATTAATTACAATCTGAATCGGACTTGGTAAGTAATCATAGATATTAATCGAATTTTCTATTGCATGTTGAGAATCGAGATTAGGATCTCACTTAATACACCTGTTGATTTTAACCTCTCCCATAAGTGTTCTTCTGGCACATGCGCGCAGCAGAAGCGAGAGAGGCTTGTAAAGTAAAATTAATAGATGGCAGAAATACGTCCTTGACTCTTCTTGGATTGGGAGGAGACGTCTCCAAGAATTACAAGAACTGAAGGGTCACGTTACAAGCTACTCCGGGGAGTGAAAGGCATGTTGCCGGGTCAAACATTTTCTGGAATAAGGAGAAACCGAATGAGGTGTTCCAGATCCAAATGCTGAATGCATACGTCGATCGCAAGCTTCGCCTTGCAAAAGACATTGAATTGAAGCTCATATTTTGAAGCCATAGAGAAATAATTGATGACATATCATTTCATGTGTGAGCAAGTTGTCTTATCCAGAAAGAAAAATTAAATGTGAGAATGTGTGATAGTTCTTCTGATAAAAAATTATGCGTTCGTCAGTATAGTCATAAATAGTGGATATATACACACAAATAATCAACCTAGATCAAGAACTTGAAACCCTAATATCACTTGTTGTAAATAAAGTTGTTATAAAGTACACCCAATGCAAAAATAATAAACAGCTGATGAGTTTTTTAAATTCCTTACTGTTGTTTTTGTTTTCTTGGTTCTTGCGAATTCCTTAATCACATGCTTCAGAAAATGGCAATTCTGTCCATACCGCTAGGTATAGACAGCTAGGAAGACACAATAAATAACCTGTGATGTACAGTTCGTATTCTGACGTTAGTTGATGAGACACTGGGTGTGGCTAGAATATGGACGGCTGTATGGGTGCTGCCGCTTTTTTTTTTATTTTATAAAGAAGTTATAAATTCTATAAATTATTTTTGCTACATTTACATTTTTTTTTTACAGATTTACAATTTTCTTAAAAAAAAAAAAAAAAAAGCGGCCGCGCCTATAGAAGGACTCACTGTTTTTGAGAGACTTTATCTGCATATGAGTATGACTCTCGTATATATAAAATATTAATTAACCACCACATTCATGACATGGGGACGAAGTTTAAAGAAATGCCAAGTTATTTTTTCTCAACGCAAAGAAAATTCTAAGGAGAAATCAATCTTTAGTTGATAATCATGAAGTCTGCATCTCAATTATTGAGGATAAGAGGAATTGAGGATAAGAGGATATGCTCTCAAAAATAAGATTTGGAGGTACACGTAGCCCCTGTCATTAATTATGATTTGTGTAGTAAGGAGGCTTGAAATTAAAGTTTGACATTAGGATGCGATGGGACTTAATAAAATGAAAATCAGCTTCATCTCTTATATTCATCTGTGAAACCCACAAAGTGTTTTCCTCTGAAGTTTCAATTAATGCCTGCCATTTAATTACTTTGTTCGTTTATTAAAATATTTCTAGAGTTCTCTGTTTCCAAAGTATTTTATGGCTCTTATTGGTAAGATGGAAACTAAAGTGGAGATCAAATCTCCTGTTGATAAGTTCCACAACGCTTTTAGCAGTAAGGCACACACTATTGCTAACATGTCGCCTGATAATTTACATGGTTTTGAGGTACACGAAGCGATGAAGGTGACCGTGTTAGAATATTGATTAAATAAAAGGATATTTTTAAAAATCTTAAAAAATATTTCCAAATTCTTGATAAGAACAAAAATCTTATTAAGAAAAATCTAACTGAATTAGAAAATAAAGAATTCTATTGGAAATAAGAGAATTATACTTTCAATTAGGGAAGGAAGAATAATCATATTTTAAATATGAGAGTTTTATTAAGGAAGAAAGAGGAATCCTATTACTAAAAGGAAAAGATAAAGACAAAGACTTGAAAGCCTATATAAAGAAATCTACTCATTCATTACAAGTGCACCATTTGAAGCAACTTATGGTTTAACTCTAGGTAAAAGTCTTCTCTGGTGAGATGGTTAAATTTTCTCTTGGAGGTGTAAGTAAGGGTGAGATAACTTAGAAAGAGAAGGTACATTAGGGGTTTTTGGGAAGGGTTATTGGGAGTGAGTTTAAAGTCTATAGGATTATAATATTTTTTATATAGTGAATTTTGTCTTTAACAGCCCTTGGTTTTTCTGTAGTTTTGGTGTCTTTCACGTAAAATTTATTGTGTTATTATTACTTTATCATTCTTATTTCTCTATTGTTCGACTTGGTTTTATAATAAGTGATATTGGAGCTAAGGTTCATGGTGAAGCATTAGAGGTTTTGATTAAGTTTTTTTATAGTGCATTAGAGTTTTGGTGTGGTAGTTGAATAGTAGGGGTCTAAATAAGCTTTGTCAAAAAGACTTATTGTCTAAGGAGGTTAGGTTTTTAGCAGCACCACTTGTGACCCCTCCAGTCTTTTCTGAAAACTTACTTGAAGAGTAATATTCATCTATAGGCAATTCATCAAGATTAGAAGTACATCAAGAGTAGAATTGGAGGTGCAAAACATAATGTCTACTTTTAAGACTAATATAGAGAAATTTCATATAAGAATGAATTTTAGCTTATGGCAAGTACAAGCCAAAGATTTATTATTCAAAACGACTTAGACAAGGTTTTGAAGCAAATATATTATAGAAATTCTAGTTTCATGATTATGAATACAATCTTATTACGCTAAAATCTCAAATTTTAATAGCTATGGAAACTACGTACCAAGTACATCATTAAAAGAGTTGACATAAACTTGCACTTGAGAAGATCAAAGTTATTATTCATGACATTGAGTTTTTTAAGATAGAAAAAAGACAAATTCTAAAATCTTAGACTATAGAAAATAAACAGTAGTCGATAGAGAGTACTAGCTAGATTTAGGATCTTGTTTGTTGAATTATTTCATATTTGGTACGTGTCTTTTCATCTAACATTACGGTGAAAATTCATATTTCACTGAAATTTTTCTTCATTTTGTTTTGAACAAAAACTTTAAAAAAATTAGTAACACAAATCATGTGGACTTATTAAATAATAAAAAATGCCAACTTGATTTGCGTGATTAAGCAAGTATTTAGTTTGTTGAAATATTTTTTAAGTTAGAAAATTTTAAAATATAATAGATCGACATGTATATTATATCAATATGATATTTATTCATGCTTTTAGAAAATTTTATATTCAATCATTCTAACCATCGTTGTGGTTAAATAATGATGACTAATTATTGGTATTTTCTATTTAACAAGAGTTAGAAAAAGCAAGTTAATCATTGATAATAAAAAATTTAGTGACGCAAATCATGTGGACTTATTAAATAATAGAAAATGACAACCTGATTTGCATGAATAAATATATATAGTCTTTTGAAATAATTTTTAAGTTAGAAAATTTTAAAGTATAATAGATCGACATATATATTACATCAATATGATATGATGTGTCCATTTGATATTATTGTTTTATTCATGCTTTTAGAAATTTTTTCATTCAACTATTCTAATCTCAGTTGTGGTTAAATAATGATGACTAATTATTGGTATTTTCTATTTAACAAGAGTTAGAAAAAGCAAGTTAATCATTGATAATAAAAAATTTAGTAACACAAATCATGTGGACTTATTAAATAATAAAAAATGCCAACCTGATTTGCATGATTAAGTATATATAGTATTGTGAAATATTTTTTAAGTTAGAAAATTTTAAAATATAATAGATCGACATATAAATTATATCCATAATGATATGATGTAATCATTTGATATTATTGTTTTATTCATGCTTTTAGAAAGTTTTACATTCAACTATTCTAACCCTCGTTGTGGTTAAACAATGATGACTAATTATTGGTATTCTCTATATTTATCAATGTTAGAAAAGTTAATCATTGATAATCTGAGCCTAATTAAGCGTACTCAATCGTTAATAGTATTAAGTAATTAACATTGTTATCTTCAATATTTAGACAAAGGAATACCCTCTTCTTAATTTTCAGTGAAGTAAAATATAGGTTTCTAATTTTTAAATACCGTTAATTTATCCGTTAAATATATTATGAAAAAATAATTTTGTCCTTATTTATATTATAAGATTTTTTATTTATTTCTCATTATAAATAAGATAAATTTTAAAAACACCAATAGGACTCAAAAAATTCATGTTTTTTAAAATTTTATAAAAAATGGTTTGTATAAATGGTTTATGAAAAGGGATTTTTTAAAAATAAAAATTAAAAAGAAAATGGTTTGTAGATGAATAAAAATGGTAGTCTAATTGGTTTTCTTTCTAATTTTTATTTTTTTAAATTTATATTTTTAAAAAATAAAAATTAAAAAAATGATTTGTAAATAAACCATTTAAAAATGGTTTGTAAATAAAAATTAATATTTTAAAATTTTTCTCTATTATAAAGAGAAAAATAAATAAATAAATCTTATAATATAAATAAGTACAAAATTATCTTCTCGCAATATATTTAACTGTAGAGTAATGCTACTCTTACAAACTACTTATACAAACTCACCCATACAAACTGACGTGACATAATGTGATGTGATAAATAAATATAGTGATTTGATAAATATATATTAATAATAAATGACATTAATTAATATGGGTGATGTGGTGATCATATAGGGATACCATATCAGTTTATATGTGTGAGTTTGTATAAATAGTTTGTATGAGTAGCATTACTCTTAACTGTATATTACTTCACCGAAGGTTGGGGGAGAGGTTACTTTGCCCAAACATTGGGGTGGCAAAGTTAATTACTCATATTTTATATAAAGGTTAAGGCCGGTGTCTCCTCAGCGCTGCATCCAGTTTTGATCTTTAATTGGTCAAAACTTTCTAATTCTTGATATTATCAAGGGGAAGAAAATGTCTCTAGTTGGTCAGTTGGAGACTGACATGGAGATCAAGGCTCCCGCTGCTAAGTTCCATGAGGTCGACAGCTGCAGGCCACACCATTTATCAAATCTAACCCGCTGCTAAGTTCCATGAGATCAAGGCTCCCGCTGCTAAGGCTCCCGCTGCTAAGTTCCATGAGGTCGACAGCGTTGATTTACTTGAAGGTAATTGGGGTAGTGAAGGTGCAGTTGTCTGCTGGAATTATATGCATGGTAAGGCCACACCGATCCATAATTAATTAATCATGTTATTATTCCAAAGTTGAGGTTGAAATATCAACTTTTTATTCCAATTAATTACGCATAATTTGCTAATAAATTATGAACGGAGTACTTTGTGTGATCTCAAGTTGATTATTGCTCTTGTCTGAACCATAGATGGGGTCCCTGAAGTTGCAAAGAAAATTATGGAAACCATAGATGATGAGAACAACTTAACCACTTCCAAGGTGATTGAAGGACATCTATTGGAGAAGTACCAGAGCTTCTATTTCATAGTTCAAGCCACCCAAAAGGATAAGGGCAGCGTTGTGCATTGAATTTTAAAGTACGAGAAGCTGAATGAGGATGTTCCAGAACCAAAAGCCATGCTTCAATTAGTAATCGATTGTTCCAAATATATCGATGCCCACCTTACCCAGCAGGCATAGCCACGTAAAGACCAGCCAAGGTCGTTTTTATAATGCATGCTTCTGTTGTGCTTCGCTACAAATAAAGAGTGCTGCGGTTTTTAGACGCTTGCATAATAAATAACTGAGCGTTGCAGTAATGGGATTTTTGGATTTAATGTTTTCAGTATATATATGAATAGCTTGTACTTTTGCGTCTTAAATCTTTTAAGATCAAGTGACTATTTGCAAAACATGAGTTTGTCCTGCTGGGTGATCATGATCCTTTTCTTTCCTATTTCTAGTTTTGTTTACTAAATTATATATACAATGAATTAAAGGTCAATAAACGAATGTTTGATAAAATAATAACCAGGGTTAAATAATAAAATTTTTCTATCTCAACTCGGGTCAATATATAAAATTAATAAATTCGCTAAATGCATAAGATAATATTTTTTTTCAAATCTTTAGGCCCCAAAAAAATATAAATTAATAATTTATTAAAAACATAAAATAAATAATAAAGAAAATTCATAATGTAAGATGATTTTTTCTTGACAACTTCTAATTTCTCAATTCAATTCTTTTTGAAAATATGTATATAAAGTTTTTAGTTTTTTATTCCTATCTTAAACTTGTCCTCAACCTTAAGTTTTTGCAAAGCGTGCACCACATTCAGAATATTTTTTCAAGCTATACTTAGTTATTTAAAGTTACTATTACTTGTGTTGTGAATTAATTAAGGATCTTAACCAACCAATTCTACCCAAAAACTAAGCAATAAACAAAGTATTCAATGAAGTACCAAAACAGATGAAACATAATCAAGCAAGCAACACAAGAGATCAGTTGAAGGTAAACCTACATCTACTACAAAACTGCAGAATAACTTTTTCAAAAAAAAAAATTACAAGGCTTTTGCAACTCTCAATATAGTCTAGGATCAATTTTCTTTTCTAGTTCTAATGACTTGTCTCAAGAAAGTCAGTACAAAGAGTTACCTCACGTCTCTTTCTTTTAAAACCCTAGAAAACACCTTTTTATAACATCAAATCGTAACCTGTTCACGACATTACGTAGGTGCACAAACTCTCTACCAAAGGTGTTTTTGTTCCTATCATTGCGTAGATGCGCAAAATATTCCACATAGGAGCACAAACTCTCTGCCAGAAGCGCACAGGTGCGCAACTCACTTTGCATAGACGTGCAAGCATGTTTGATCTAATTCCGGATTACTTCCTGATTTGATAGCCAAATATAACAAATCTCCACCTTGGATCTCAAATCATTCATCTTCATACCACACTGCAGTCTTCCTCAACAAAACTCATCGAAGAACTTCATACTAGACCTTTAACAAACCAAATGTACAAGAACTTGTTAAACAGTATTACCTTTGTAGCCATGTCAGTTGGATTATCTTTTGTAGGAAATTTGTCTACATTCACAGGCCTTTTTGCTACAACATCATGAACAAAATGCAATCTCACATCAATATGCTTACTACGTTCATGATACATTTGATTCTTTGCCAAATGGATAGCACTTTGATTATGACAAAACACTGTCAAAGACTCTTGTGATACTCCAAGTGTAGCTACCAACCCCATTAACCACAAAACTTCCTTTATAGCTTTAGTAACAAGTATATATTTAGGCTTTGTGGTCGATAAAGTAACAATGGACTATAACTGAGCTTTTGAACTAACACATCCTCAACCAAATATGAACACATAGCTTTTTTGAGACATTAATTTAGCAAGATCCCCCGCATAATCTGCATCCACAAAGCCCTTCAAAATTGTCCATTCTTGTTTTGTTTTACCAAACATCAATCCTCTGTTGATTGAACCCTTCAATTATCTTAGTAACCCCTTTACTGTTTCCTACTAAACCTTCCGCAGATTGGCCATAAACCTATGAATAAGTGCAATATCTAGACGAGTACATACATCAAGTAGATAACACTCCGCATTGCATTCACATGTGGAATCCTGTCCATTTGTAGTTTCTTTTCATCTGTCTTAAGACACTGATCAAATGAGAGTCTAAAGTGTATTACTAATGGTAAACTAACAGCCTTAGCACCATTCATATTAAACTGATGCAAGACTTTTCAAGATAATTTTTCTAAGACTAGAAAACTGTAAGTTCTACCTCCTTCTCTAATAGTGATCTATCCCATCAATCCCACCCGCGAGCTATCCATTCAAGATATGGTATAGCGGCCTTTCCGAGCAAGCCTCTGAGATCTCCTGTAAACCCCCATGATGTGGTAAAAGGAGGATATTAAGGGAAGTAGTGAGTGGAGATTCCCCTGCAGAGAGCCGGATGAGGGGAGACTCTCACGTCCGATTCGAATGGCGGGGATATCCCGACCCTACTCTATCTCTATCTTTGTGAATATCGATCCCCAATATTCTCTTAGCCTTCCCAAATTTTTTCATGTCAAGCTCAGTCTACAACAACTCCTTTAAGTTCTGAACTTTTGAGATTACTTTACTGGCTATGAGCATATCGTCAACATACAAGAGTATGTAGACCATATCCAGACATGTTGTTCCCCTGTAGTAAACACAACTATCATAAGAACTCCTTGAGAAATCTTTACCTATTATAGATATATCAAATCGCAGATACTATTGTCTTTGACTTTGCTTTAAATCATACAATGATTTTTTAAAAAAAACAAACACGATGTTCTTTTCTTGGGAGTTCAAATCCCTCAGGTTGGCTCATGAAGATCTTCTTTTCTAACTTAAAATGCAAAAATACAGTTTTGACATCCATCTACTCAAGCTTAAGATCAAAACATACCACAAGTAATAGAAGAATCTTGATTGATGTGTGTTTTACTACAAGAGAGAAAATCTTAATCAATCCCCTTATGTTGTTTAAAACCCCTGGCCACTAGCCTAGCCTTATATCTAGGCTTCTCACCTAACAACCCTTCCTCCCTTTTGAGTATCTATGTACAATCAACAAGTTTTTGTTTCTCATGTCTGTCCAAAATCTCCTAAATCTTATTCTTATTTAAAGAATTAATTTTTCCAAAAAAAAGAGAAGCAAAAAATTCCTTCTTAGGACACATGTGGAATGTACAGCCTGAATCGAGAATCTATTTACCATCAAATCTCATGCCTAATGTTGTCAAAACTTGTGAACCCTTATAGCTGATGATGACATCGTAGTTTTATTACCATCCTCCACTACCTTTTCCCTTTTATTCTTCAAATCAAGGCAGTCACGTATGAAGTGACCCTCCTTTTTACAATGATAGCATCTCTTTTTATGCTTGAATTTTTAATTCAATCTTAATTTACCCTTCCCCTTTTGCTCTCTCTTATCTAATCTACCTCTCACCTTTAAACCCTCTCCACTATTTCAAGTTTTTCTTTCAGTCCTAATCTCAAGCTCCCTAAAATTTTTTGATAGAGAATTCAAGAGTAGAACTACTTAATTTTCCTCACTAATCTATTCATCAATATTAGCAAGATCAACTACAATCTTTTTAAAATTATCAAGATTATCATCTAGTACCTTTAACGAGTCCATCTTGACCCAAACAGTTGCTCTTTAAGATAAATCTTT